>JAYESA010000013.1:29790437-29912937 GCA_036927795.1 Iris macrosiphon | reverse complement strand
CCCATGTATCCTGACGATCTGCCTCACATACATCTCTGCCAGCTTCTCCGTAGACAAACCCACCTTAAAAGGCAAAAAGTAGGCCGACTTGGTCAACCGGTCAACGATGATCCAAATCGCGTCTTTCCTTCCTGGAGATCGTGGAAGTCCGAACACAAAATCCATAGTAATGTGTTCCCATTTCCACTCTGAAATAGGTAATGGCTGAAGTAAACCTCCTGGCTTTTGCCTCTCGGCTTTCACTTGCTGACATACTAAGCATCTGGATACAAACTGTGCCACTTTCCTCTTCATGCCATACCACCACACACTCTCTCGCATATTCCGATACATCTTGTTGGCACCTGGATGTATGGAATACTGAGAGCGATGCGCTTCCTGTAACACCTCCTCACGCAGCTTCCCAGCAAAGAATCATCCTCAGCAATGGTGAAATCATCCTCAAATCCTGCTCTCACTTGAGCTCTGATGCTCCTCAGAGATACATCTTCATATTGGGCTGCCTTGATCCTGTCCATCAACTCTGAGTGTATCTGCAACCCCCACATCTGCATAGCAAAACCAGGAACTATCACCTCCATGCCCAAGCTCTCCAAGTCCTCCAACAAATACCGATCCTGTGTCAACAACATAGCTACCGGATACCTGCTCAAGGCATCGGCAACTACATTGGCTTTCTCAGGATGATACTACAAAGATATGTCAAAATTCTTCATTAGTTCCAACCACCGACGCTGCCTCATGTTCAACTCCTTCTAAGTGAAAATGTACTTCAAGCTCTTGTGGTCTGTGAAGATTTTCACACGCTCTCCTTACAAATAGTGTTTCCACAACTTCAGGACAAAGATGACTACTACCAACTCCAAATCGTAGGTAGGATAGTTCTTCTCATGATGACGTAATTGCCTGGATGCATAGGCAATCACTTTTCCATTATGCTGAAGAACACAACCTAAACCTTTCCTCGATGCATCACTATAAATAGTGAAACCTCCAGACCCTGATGGCAACGTCAAAATAGGAGCAGACGTTAACCTCTTCTTCAATTCCTCAAAAGCAACCTGGCATTCCTCTGTCCAAACAAACTCTACATCTTTCCGAGTGAGTTTAGTCAAAGGTTCTGCAATTCGAGAGAAATCTTTCACGAACTTTCTGTAATATCCAGCCAATCCTAAGAAGCTTCTAATTTTTGCAACAAAGCTTGGAGTGGCCCAAGATTCTACGACAGCAATCTTCTTTGGATCAACTGATATTTCATCTCCAGTCACTACATGTCCGAGAAACTTCACTTTGTTTAAGAAAAACTCACATTTAGAGAGTTTTTCATAGAGCTTCTTCTTCCTGAGAGTTTCAAGCACTATCCTTAAATTCTTCTCGTGTTCTTCTAGCATTTTTGAGTATACAAGGATATCATCTATAAACACTACCACGAACTTATCCAGGTACTGATGGAATATCTTGTTCATCAAGTTCATGAAGACTGCCGGGGCATTAGTTAACCCGAACGACATCACCAAGAACTCGTACTGGCCATATCGAGTCCTGAATGCAGTCGGAATATCTTCGTTTTTCACCTTCACCTGATGATATCCGGATCTCAAGTCAATCTTTGAAAATACCTTCGCGCCACTCAACTGATCGAAAAGATCATCTATTCTCGGCAGCAGATATTTGTTCTTGATTGTGAGATTGTTCAGGGCCCTGTAATTGATGCACATCCGCACCGATCCATCCTTCTTTGGCACAAAAAGTATCGGAGCTCCCCAGGACGACGAACTTGATCTGATGAATCTCTTGTCTTCTAATTCATCGACCTGTTTCTTTAGCTCCGCTAGCTCATTGTTGTTGATCTGGTAGACATCCTGCGATATTGGTTCTGCTTCCGACATTAGATCAATAGAGAATTCAACATCTCTATCTAGCGACAATTCTGGTAACTCCTCGGAAAACACATATAAGAACTCAGCAATAATAGGATACGGTATCTCTTTCTCCTCCATTATAGTTTCGCAAAGAATTTCACGATCTAGCTTCTCTTTCTTTCTAGCAAACTCGAACCCCGTCTCTCCTGGAGGTCGAAACAGAACACGACCTCTGCGGCAGTCAATGCTAGCGAAATGCATACTCAACCAATCCATTCCAAGGATAATGTCAACACTTGGAAGTGGCATTACGAGTAGCTAGCAGACAAAACACGGTCTTCCAATGTAACATGATACCTCTTGCAAACATCACTAACTAGGATGATGCCTCCCCCAGTCGTGATCTTACAGTTTCTACTCAAGGGTTCCACTACTAAATTATGCTTAAGTATAAAAGACACATATATGAAACTATGGGATACACTAGAATCAAATAATGCTATGGCTAGAATATAATCGAGAAGATTGAAACTTGCTATAACATCATCGGTGGGCTCAGTTTCCTCGACAGTTGTAGCAAAATCTCTGCCCTGCTGAGGAGCTTCCCTCTGCTGGTGCTGGACAAATTGCTGCTGTTGTGTTGGAAGTGGAGGTCCCCTCTGCTGTTGTGCCACATGTGGCTTAGCTGGTCCCTTTTGATTTGTTGCACCTCGAATATGACAATTGTTCACATGATGTCTCGCAGAACCACAGTATAGACAGACTCCAAGTCTTTTTCTGCATATTTTCCAGGAATGTCCTAGTTTCTTGCAAAAATGGGTTTGCTGGATCTGTCTTTGAGGATGCGGCTGAGCCGAAAATCTAGTTGGAGGACAATGCTGCTGTTGATGTTGATGCTGGAAATGGGAACGTTTTGCTGGTCCCGTGCTGCTGTCTCCTTCGAACGCATTCCGGTCCCGCTTGGGTTTAAAGCCCATGTCCACCTCGATCCTCTGCGCTTCTGCTACAATCCCAACAAAAGTTGTGATACTAGAGGGGATAATAACTCGAATTTTCTGGGCCAAGTCTTGTCGGAATCTCTGAGTTCGGTCCTCCGGATCTCTCACCATATATTCTGCGAATCGGCTCAGCCTGTCGAATTTTGCAGCATATTCATCTACTGAGAGACTACCCTGCTCCAAGTTCTGGAATTGTTTCTCCAGAACGCCTTGGGCTACTGCGGGAAAGAACTTCTGTTTGAAAAAGTGTTTAAACTGGTCCTAGGTTAGGTCTGGATCAGCAAGTCTGGGCTCATTTCTGAACCAAGTGCGGGCGATATCGGGAACTGCAAGCCAACAACCTCTATCTTCAGGTCTTCCAGTATCTGAGCAACCCGCATAATTCGCTCGATATCTTCGAGCCATTCATTCGCGTATAGGATCCCTTCAGTTCCCTTGAACTCCCGATGAGCCATCTTCTTGAAGTCCAAGATATTGCCCATTTTCTGTTGAACAAGCTTTTGTTGCTGAGATGCAAACTTCTCCATAGATGCCAAAGCCATATGATGGGAACTCTCAATGCTTTCTTGCATCATTTTTGTTTGTTCCCTCTGGGCCTCAGTCTGAGCCCTCTGCGCCTCCAGCATACATCTGAAGAGCTCATATAAATGTGTTCCTTCAGTGGGCATGCCTCCAGTGTTCGATTGTACACCTCCTTTAGGTGGAAGTGAAGGAGGAGAAGGAAGATATTTAGAGACAACGAGAGTGGCTTCTGCAGCTGCTCCTGAACAACTGGGTGCTTTGGTCTCGCGTGTCCTTCTGGAATATGTTATAGGTGTTATTCTGGAATATGGTAAAACAATAAGGAGACATCATTAAGACACAAGATAAGATATTATTTGAGAAGGACATAAATTGGAGAAGATATCAAGTCATTCAGGGTGATTAAGATTAGTAAAATTATTCAGAGTTGAAATTCCTAGTTGTGATTGAGTATTTTCTATTTCTAATATCCTATATCCTATTGCAGGCTCGTAATAGTACTTTAGTCCTAAGTACTACTACGACATCGCACTTCTTGCGAAGTCTGACCTGCATGGGCCACTATAAAAACGTATCACGACCCGCACCCGGGTGTTCGGGTACGAGTGCATGGGTACGCTCACCCTACATCGCAGTGTCGGCGGTAGAACGCTGTCTGGAACTAGTACTGTATAACCAACACCTCATAATATAAAGGGACCAAATATTATACTCAATCACAAAACTAAGGTAGGTGAAAACATGCTGTATATATATGTGTGTATAAATGTTACAGTACAAAATCTTGTATTCATAACTCATACAACTATAGTAAGTCTGCAAACTTTAATTATTGTCATAACTAGGTCTCCCGTTTGCGGCCTTCCTCGATCCTCCAGGAGGTAAAATCAGGCTCGAAGCTATTTTCCAAAAATTCATAATAGATGGGACACAAGTCCTTCTAAGTGCTACCTGAAATATTATCCATTCAGGATTGAACGAGTACAATTCTAATAACAGTTTCAATTCATTGTAAGGACTATAAAACAGTGATAGAAAAGTAGTACATGATGGATAAATAAACGGACATCAAGGCATGGTAAGAAATAAACAGAAAAAAATGAATAAACAGAAAATGTGTCATGTATCAACAAGAAAATCTATAGTCACTAAGTGTTTTGAAATACTAGTTTGATTATGTGATCGGCTTAGGATTGCACAATGGGAGCCGGTTAATCATACGTGTATGGTTAGTTTTTGCACAGGAGATTAAGGGTATGATCACATATAAACTAGCATTTTTTTGCCCCGACTAGCATATATGAATTACACGAATATCAGGTATTATACAAGATCAAAGTCTAAAAACACAAGATATGTTAGTCCGTGTTTCTTCATGTCAGGAATCAAGTACAACAATACTACATGTGTTATAGAAATTATCAGTAATAAAACCATCAGAGACTGTACTCGCCTGGGGTCCAAAGCGGATGAAACAAATCAGAGTGTGTGACGGGTTCCTGATAACCAATATCATGAATAATTCACATTAATTGGTGAAATATAATTAAGTAGATTTAACCCACTAGATTTTTAGGTCAATTTTATGCTATTTCTAGTTTATAGATGGGACAAATATCTATATAAAAACTTAAATATAAAAATAATGTATATATATATATATATATATATATATATATATATATATATATATAGATACACATATATGTAGATACATATATATATACATAGATACACACACACACACACACATATATATATATATATATATATAAATACATATATAGATACACATATATATAGATACATATATATGTATATGATATATATAGATATATATAGATACAATATATTATATTATAGTATATGTATATGATATATATAGATACAATATATTATATATAGATACATAGATATATAGTATACATATATAGATAATATATAGTATAGATACATATATATGTATATGATATATATAGATACAATATATTATATATAGATACATAGATATATAGTATACATATATAGATAATATATAGTATACAGATATATAGTATACATATATAGATAATATATAGTATACATATATAGATAATATATAGTATACATATATAGATAATATAGAGTATACATATATATAGATACATAGATATATAGATACATATATAAATATATATATACATATATAGATACAATATACATATATAGATACATATATAGTAGATACATATATATGTATATGATATATATAGATACAATATATTATATATAGATAAATAGATATATAGTATACATATATATATATATATATATATATATATATATATATATATATATATATACACACACATATGTGTATATATATATATACATATGTGTATATATAGATACATATATAGATACATATATATGTATATGATATATATAGATATATATAGATACAATATATTATATATAGATACATAAATAAATAAATAAATAAATAAATATATATATATATATATATATATAAATACTTATATAAATACATAAATATAGATACATATATAGATACATATATATGTATATGATATATGTAGATATATTTCGATACAATATATTATATATAGATACATAAATATATATAGTATACATATATGGATAATATATATATATATATATATATACATATAAATATATACACTGGTCTTGCTGCTGCGGCGTGCTGCTCTGCTGCTGCAGCTGCTGCGGTGTGCTGCTCTGCTGCTGCAGGTGCTGCAGGTGCTACTGCTGCTGCAGCGACTGCAGCTACTGTACTGCTGCTGCTCCTGCAGTCTCTTTCTCCTTCCCCTTTTCTTGACACACACACACACACACACACATATATATATATACACTTATCTTTGTTAGAGTTATAAAACAAATTTGAAGAGGATCAAGGGTTACCTTGCTAATATAGGGTTGAGGGGAGATGAGGGATGGTGAGTGAAGGAGGTGGGGATGTCCTTATATTGGGTTGGAGGTTGTCAAGATATTTATTATGGTGCATTGACCATTGTGCCCTTAACCAATTCAATTTGGATTTCTCTTCTTATGAAGAGCAATCCAAATTGAATTTGACTTCATCTAATTAAAATTCTTGACATGAAGGTTACACTCCCCTAACCCAATAGTCACCCATAACCCAGTTCATATAACCCGTAACCCATAATCTCCTAAACCCCATACCCAAAAAACTCAACCCCTTAAATCTGAAAACAAAATCAAAACACAAAAAACTTAAAACTCTAGCCAGACACTATTTGTCTATTTCTATTATGTGTTCACATTGTTTCATTATGCCTCATGGAGCAAACTAATAAGATATCTTGGAATCAAGAGAGCAACATTACCATATATATAAAATCAAGCGTTATCCTATTTCCTATACAATGACTCAAAATAGTGATTGGAAAGGTCCCCAACTCTAGCCAGTTGAACAAACATGAGGAATCAATCTCCGGGAAGTGGAATAAGGGCACAGTCGGTATCAATCTTCTGGCAAACCATTAGGCATGATACTTATATTATATTATTATAATTATATCAATTAGGCTTTTTTATATGCCACCTTCCTCAAGGATTCACCAACCTAACTATCCAAACGTTGACCTCATCAACGATTGGGTGTCTAAATGCCTCTACCACTGCTTATCCTCCATGAGGTGTCTACTTCGGTCTACTACGTTTATGGACCTCTCCTCCATTAGGTGACAGTATCACTCTTTACTATTTTTACAGTTGCTTATATACTTAATTTGTTTCTCATGTTCTTGTGAAGAAAGTACATTTTTCATACTACTTGCGAGGTCTAGTATGTCGAACTTGATGGGGGACAATTGGCTAGATATTTGGCACTAATCTTTACCGATCTGTGTGTAGTCTTAATCTTCAACCTCTACTAGTCTTTTTTATGTGCATCCTCAGTCATTGACCTCTACTATTGCCTCTGTTGTTGGCCTCTACTATTGCCTCTGTCGTGCATCCTCGTTTGTCGACCTCTAGTATTGACTTTTTCGTGTGCACTTATGTGAATATCTCCGTCACCTTTCAACTATTTTTGGTTGTGCATTCTTATGCACTATCTTTTCTATTTTTATGTGTGGTTATTTTGGCTCAACGTTCTCGTGCGACGATATTTACTATTTTTTGGCTATCTCTGACCTTGCATCCTGATGCACCAACCCTTATTACCTCTCTTGGTTATGCCTCCTCGTAAACCGACACCTACTACCACTCTTGATATGCATCCTTGTGCGTCGACCCCTACTAGTAGTCTAGTACTGGTTTCGTTTGAGCCGCGTGATGACCTTTGCTATTGTTGTTCATTGATGTTACCATTTCTACGTTATAGTGAATGTTGATGCTACTATTTTTACTCATGATGGTGACTGTTGGCGTTGATTTTCTTTTAACATCTATTCGTTATTTCTTTTTCCAATTTATGTCACAAGATAAACATGTTTCACACGCTCCAACTTGAGGGGAACTGTTAGACTTAATGAGTTTATGTAGTCTACGTTAGTCCCATATTTGATAAAGTTGTATGAGAATATTTTCCTTGTACATATATGTGCTCAAAGTACATCAATGAAGTATGTTAATAATCCAAATGTAATTTTCTGCAAGAGTTGTGCTAAAAAAATAATAAACTCTTGATTTGACTTCGTAGAAGAAAACTTGAACAAATTTTATGACTTTGCATTGATGATAGTCTTAGTTCGGAGATGTGAAATATCAAGATTTAGTCCCACCGTTATTATGGACTGACAATTTGGTTGGTTTATATTTGAGTGTTTGGAACTCGTGTAAAAATTAACCGTTTTGGCAATACGGGCCAAGTTATGATGCAAACTTGTTGCTCATGCATGAATCGTGTTATGGTGGGTCCATGCGCTGGGGCGTGACAAGTGGAATCAGAGCTACCTATTTGATTGTTCCAGTAGGGCGATAATGGACCATTTGCGTGAGTTGCAATGAATATATCGCATATTTGAATGGAGGAGATTTTGACACCCAAAGATCTAGTTTCATATCGGTTACGACTTATGAGATGAGAGTTTTTTGGTTTATATTTGATTGCTTTCATTTTATGTGTACATCTGGTTTAATTATTTTGGTAAGTTGTGCTAAGTGATGATGCACTTGTGGATTCTGAACATGGAATGTTATGGCGCGCCTATGGGTTCATAGTCACAAGTTCGCTGTTAGGGAATTATTCAGGAGGTTCAAAAGTTTGGAATTCAGATAAAAATCCAGATTATACGGTAGAAGTTCGTGAAAAATTTGTGCGCTCATATTTATATATATAGATGTTAGAATTACTATTGTACCCTCATAAGATATAGTAACTTTAACAATAGTCAACAAACATTAGCTCGTGTCAATGACTTGAAGACATAAATATCTGGGAAACCAGGTTAGAGGTTCAAATCCCCCTAGGCGCGTTATGCGCTTGAATATTAAAGTGCGGTTAGAGTTACATCTCATGTTTGAACAGAAAAATATAAAAATGGAAACTCATACTTGGTTAAAATTAACCAGGGAGAGATATCAACTCCTAGGAATTTTAACGGTACCTTTGACAACGATTTGAAGGCTTACTGGAATCATGGATTCCTAAACAACATTAACACACCCTTATAGCATTATAAATGGAATAGTGCAAACAATAATGTAAAGATAAAGTTTTAGAGTTGGAGAAAGATTGTGGTTTTAGACCTTAGTTGAGTTAGTTTCTTTCAGTAGTGTTAACATTATGAATATAATTAGGTCTCATGAGGAAACATTGTGATGGTCCAAGAAGATTTAATCTACTCCAAATTCTGCCCCTTCTATCTTGGTAATTATAGTTTTCTTTGAATAAAATGATTATGCTTTGGGTGATGGTGTAGAGATAGTTTCAATTTTTTCCTATTAAGTTCTAGATGGAATCGTTTAGGGATCAAGTGGTGAAGAGTAGAACATAAGGGTTTCGGATGGATATGAACCGTGGGTTTGTTGCCGTGGAGCCATTATCAAGGGAGAAATGTTTGATTTGGTTGTCAAGGCAACTTGTTGTGACATTTTTCTGTTCTCTTTTCTTTTGGTATAGATCATAGATTCCTAACTCATAGCTGTTAATTTTTTTTTAGACGTTTGTTGATTTAGACCTTCAAGGAAGGGTGAATGGACACTTGGGCCGATCAGGTTTGTCCACTCCTGAAATTTTGTCCCAACTAAATATGGTCCATCAAATGTTATATAGCACATTTTGCCTCCATTGAAAATTTAGCATTGCCCAATCAAAATTGACCAAAGTTTAGTAGGACTTTGGGTGAAAAAAATGGGTTTACGTGAATTTACTGATTTGTTGATTCTTTGTTAGGGACGCAAAACAAATTGGGTCATTACTTTCTTTCTCTAAAGAAGGACTAGTGTGTGTGGCTCATACATATTGTAAGTGGCCGATGAAAAATACACAAGTTATGAGCACAATACCCAATCATGCATCAAATATGAAGTGCTCTTATGATGTGATAGCTCATGCTAAGTATCTTATTGTCAATTGGCTCCCACATGGTATCTGTATAAGCCACACATATTAACTGAACCCTATCAAATTTCTATGGGCACCATATGGAAGAGAAGTAGAAAGAAATATATATCATCTTGCCAAGGTCTGTTATTTTGACCCGAGACCCGAACCTGACCCTGTTTTATCCATTACTGGCCACGAACCCAGCATTTGCACAGGTAGCGACTGGTCCTCAAAACAGTTGGGGTTGGTCCACCTAGTTTGTACCCGACCAGAGTCCTAGTAACAGTCCCTTTACATAAAAGTAGGGATAATAAATTAAGAATATGATGTAGTTATATAGATTGTAGTGAAATACTCGGACCTGACCGAGTTTTGGGTGAACAGGTATGCTATGACATCCTTGTAGAGAATCCGGACCCGACCGAAGGTTATACGGGTAGGGTCTAGTCCAAAACTTGGACCCATAAGATTAACGGGTGTAGGTTCAGTAATAGGACTACCAACGAGACCTGATAACTGCCCTAATTTTGCAGTAGCAAAAACAGAACAAGAAAAACAGAACAAGAAAAACAGATCCTTCATTTAACTTTTGGAAAGTTACTTGTACCCCATTATTCCGTACAACAGAAAGGGAGAAGAACAAAAAAATTATTTAAGACTTCGAGGTAAAATAGAAAAGGGAAGAAAATTCTAAGTAGATGTTCCCGCTCCACCTGAATTTTTTTTTATATGCCACCGTTGCCTTCAGGGATGATTGAATTTACAGTTCTTTGGGCCTCTGAATAAGGGAATACATGGAAGCTTTAACCTATTAGTGAATTAGCAATTTAACAGTAAAAACAATAACATAAAGAGATAATTTTAATGTTGGAGAAAGATTGGGGTTTTGATGACTGAGTTGCTCTTCTGTAACCTTGACTTCGTGATGGAGGTTTAACACACATGAAGGAACTGTGTAATTGACAAACAAATAAATTGTTCATGATTCCCTAAGATGCTAAGGGGATAAAGATGGATTCAAATTTGTCCAATGAGTCCTCGATGGTTTCGGTCAAGTGGTGGAAAGGTGATTAGCATTGAGGGTAGAAAAAGCAGAACTTAATGGCTTAAGTTGCAATCTTTATGGTTTATAGCAGACCCAATGTCAAGGTAGTAATACTTGATTTGGTTGTGACACCATTTTGTTGTGACATACTTTTCTTCGGTATCATAAACTAATATTGATTGTTTGAATTTTATTTTGCAAGGCCTTAGAGAATCATCAATTTGAATTTGGTTTGAATCTCCTAATAGTTCTGCATCCAGAATTTATGTTTATTTTTAGTACAACTTAAACATTTATTTTCTTTTATCCCAGGTAATGTTAGGAGTCGACCGCCTGGATATGATTAAAGGAATTCCTCAAAAACTTTTAGCCTTCGAGAAATTCCTTGAGGAAAATCCTTCTTGGAGGGATAAAGTTGTCTTGCTGCAAATTGCTGTTCCTACCAGAACAGATGTGCCAGAATGTATGTATTATTCCTAGGCTTGGTGTACCTTTTCTCTCTTTTTAACTAATTTCTGCTTAGTTTGCATTTACTAGTCAGTTGTGTGTTGCTGCCAGTTTACCTCATTACTATTGTAATTATGTATCCCGCCATATAAAGGGACATAGGGTGCATAATGTAGCACACGAGAAATTTATGACCATGGTTTTGCGGGTATGAGTATTAATCAAGGTACTTAGTTACTTCTCCAAATTGGTATTGGGCTCTCCTTAGAAGCTTCTTTATCTGTGGTTTTGGTAGTTTTAACGGTTTCGAGTTGGGGTTTTGAAGTTCCCGGTTCGGAAAAAGCCAAAAAATAATAAAAAGTTACTAAGAAAACCAGAAAAATATTCGATAGATTTAGGTATTATTTGCGTTTCGTCAGTTTTGAATGGAATAGTATTGAATATTGTTGAACCGCTAATCCAAAATAGATACTATATTTATTTACTTGCTTTTAGATAAATGAATAGCATGTCGATTACGGCATGAGTTATCATTGTGTTACTGAATTTTATTGTGTTATCAGAGCCTCAATGTCAGTATCAAATAGTATCTGGTGGTTATCATCCTGTATGCTCTGATACATAATTTTTGAACGATAGTTACTGGTATCTGCCAAATCTGATTCTTTGGGTCAGTATCAGGTCAAGACAAGCTAAAACTGATATGATACGACCAATATGTATCTGTATTGGCCGACACTGCAAACCTTGGTATTAATCTCCCTTCGATCGTACCAACCTTGTACATGGAATGTGATATTTTATTTAATTATATCAATTTGTTCTTTGGATGCTAACATTTCATTTGATGCACTAAGGTTATTTATCTTCTATTGAGCAGTCATGGATTTTTAAAATATTTGAAGAAGCCTGACGACAGATTCATTACTGTTTAAAGTGCTAAGCAATTTGCTAGGATTCATTATCATCATCGTCATATCAATTAATCTTTATATATTTTACCTTAGTATCATATACAGGTACATTTAAGTATTGTAGTTTAGTTTAATCAATTTTTTATTAACTATCTTTCGGAAGAATTAGTGTTATGTTTTAGTTATAATCTTCTTCTCTATTTTTTTTGTTTGTTTATTACATGATAAACATACATGGAGGGTGCTCATAGCTATCTTGGCTAGGAATTTGGCAACAACATAGAGGGTTGATGTCAGGTTGACGACCGGTTATAAAACTTTGTTAAATCTTGTATAGAGCTTTCTTATGCTCCATATCCGATGATGAGAGAAGGCATAGATGAGGATGATGACGATGACATGAAAAACATACTTATTCTTTGCTGTCACCTGAAATGTTAATATACCCACCTTGTAAAGATCTTGAATATGACATTGTCTCACATTCAATCACAAGTAAACATTGTGCTATACTTTGTAAGGTTTCTTTGTTGCATGTTGTTACCGTTTCAAAGTTCATTTATTTTTTCAACTTTTATAACTCTAAACCCTTATTAAATTATATTATTTATCTTTTGAAAGTTGTTTCTATAATTTTTGATTTCTTTCATTGAGTTATAATGGAATTTTCAGTTCCTATACAAGCTAGAGTATATATTCTATATTGTTTAAACCTTTTATGGTCTTATTAAAATTCTTCATTACTTCACTTTATGTTTTCTTAACTTAAAAGATTATATACTTTGTAATTTTGTTTACAAATTTTGGGAAACAACCATCCATTATATGTTTTAATCGTGATTATCGTATCTATATCTTGTTTTGAGTCTTTTTGCATGATATTTGTCTGATGCTTTGTACCGTGCATATCTAAACCCCCATCAAGATCCTCTTGTTGAATGTTCTTTTCGGACATCACGAGGAAGTAACTGTTACACTATGTTTTTTCGTGTTTCTTTTGATGCATGTGTTTTTACCATTTCAAACCTATTTTCTTTCACTTTTATGTGTTTTTTTTTCTTTTATCTTTACATGATACGAAAAACTAGTTTATTTCTTTTAGTTGGTTCTTTGAGCGCCAAGTTCTAACATTTCAGAAATGAATGTAGGTATTTCTATTCTTATATCTCTTCAGTATTGAATTCTAAAAAATTCAGTACTTTTAATGAATTTTATTAACAATCTTTGTAGAGAATCAGTAATGATATTTTTAATAACAAATCTCCTACTTCTTATTTTGACTTCTTTAGTACACACCCATAATACTTATTGTTCCTTTTTTTATCCCTTTAACTATGAATATTTACATTCCATAGAGATTATTTTGCAAGAGATGTTTTTCCAACATTAATAGTAAGTAAGCCTTATTCTATCGTTCTTCATATTGTTTTGATGCTGATTGTCCCTATTTCAAAATGGTTTTCCTTATTTTTTCTTGTTTTTTCTCTTCTATCTTTATTTTAACTTGCAAGAACAAATAAATATATTTGAATGTGTTATGAATTTGTGCTTTGCCTTATATAATCCATTACGTTGGTTACCAAAGGTTGGCCAGCTTAATGGTTGAGACCTTTGGTATGGGTAGCGGAAGTCATGGGTTTGAGACCCAGGGGTGACAGTAAATCGCTGGCCCTGTATCTCAAAATTATTCATCAAATCAGTTTTCTATTCCACTATATGTTGTTTCATCTTCCCCATTCATGTAGGGGTGACAGTAAATCGCTGGCCCTGTATCTCAAAATTATTCATCAAATCAGTTTTCTATTCCACACTATAGTCTATATGTTGTTTCATCTTTCCCCATTCATGTAGGCACTTCTCAAACTGTTGACTTTTGGAGGGTTCTTCCCTTCTTGCGTGAACCTTAATTGCGTTAGTTAATAATTAGTTCTTACTGCCTAGTTGTATTTCTGTCAAGCCCTTCACATTCCATAGTATTTTTGAGATAAGGCAGTGGGAATAAATTTCCCGTGTTCCATTATCAGAAATTAATGAAACAACTAAGCCTATTATTAGCTACTTGTAGTGTGTTATAATGTGTTGTCTTCTTTTGCTCTTCTTTAGTCCCACATTGGATAGGGAGAGCGACCCCTGTTGTAAACCTTACTATAAATAGTTGGCCTTAGAGTAGTAATGAAGTTTTCCATTGTTTTGGGTTATTCGCTAGTCACATTTCATACTTCTAACAAGATATGCACAAGGAATACCGTGCACAGAAAATTGAGAAGTGAATGACCGTGATTTATTTCTTTTTATTCTTTGATGTGTTCAATAATTTAGTTGGAAGCAGTCTTCAATGTAAATTCACATTCTTGAAGAAGTCTTCAATAATTCTTTATGTGGTATGACTATCAGTGACCAAGCATAGTTTACTAACCACTTTGCAGACCGTCTCAAAAATCAGAAAGCTTTGTTGTTGTACTTTGCAGCCTGCCTACTTCTTCATTGCCCATGCTTGCATTCATTGCTGATGCTTTCCAAATATAGATAGTGGTCAGAACCCATTTAACTTCCATTACTTCTATGAGTGGAAGGCTAACAATGTATTTGTCATTGGTGGAGGAATAATTTCCTAGGCAACTTATGCTTTAGTGAAAAATCACTCTCTTGTTGTTGATTTGTATTGAATTTCCCATGTCTTCAAGAAGATTATTTATAGTTTGAACTAAAATGTTTATTTCCCCTCTGTGAAATGCCAAAACTTTACTTTGTTGTGTATCTGCGAGCTGCCAATTAATTCAGACTCTTTTTCTTCTGTCCAGATCAAAAGCTTACTAGCCAAGTTCATGAAATTGTTGGGCGCATAAATGGCCGATTTGGAACACTAACTGCTGTTCCTATACACCATCTGGTTTGTCTTTTTCACTGCCTCCATAGTTTCAGTAATTCAGCAATGCACATTTAAATTTTTTAACATGCATTTGATGAGTTACCTTTTTTTAATTAATCAGACATATAAATACTGTTGATATGGTATGTTGGGTGTCATATTTAAGTATAGTATAAGCACATGGGAATATCCTGAGGACATATTTGGGATGCCAGAATATGTCACAGGATATTCCATTATGAGATTATTGTCATAATGATTGAGATCATTGTATTAATGACTGTAAGGCTATATAATGCCAATGAGACAATCAATAAAATTATCAACTAATTTCAACATGGTATCAAAGCCAAGTTTCCACAAACCCTAGCCGTCACCAAGCTTCCACAAACCCACAGGAGGATTTCCTAGATCTCCTCCACCTAACTCTTCCACGCCCCCCCCCCTTCTTCCCTTCTCCGCCCTTCGCAGGCCGCCCTTCGCTGTTGCTGTCCCGTCCCGCTACTGCTGCGGCTACTACTGCTGCTGCTGCGGCTGCTGCGACTGCTGCTGCTGCTGCGACGGCGGCTGTGACATGCGTGCTGCCGCCTCCTCCGCACCAGCACGAGACAACGCCTAATAGGGATGCCTAGATCTGAAAAAAGGGGGGACATGTTCGGATCCAGTCCACAATTTGAATTAGACATTGGGAACCTAGATTTGGAACTTATCAATTTTTCTGATGACTTTTGACTTTTGGGTTTATCTAGTCAGGATTTGCTAACACCACAATCCTATACAGCACTAACGAAAAAATTGCTTGTTACCGTTAAGTGCAGACACAACTTTTGAATGCATTCTTTTCGATCACTTTGGGAGTGTGTGTGAAAAAAAAAAATATGATATGCAACTGGGGCGACTCGTCTGAGAATCTCGAACGGACCAACAAATCGAGGACTTAGCTTCCCCTTAATCCAAATCTCGTAACTCCTCGCATCGGCGTGACCTTGAGAAACACATGATCACCTTCGGCAAATTCAAGAGGTCGTCGGTGGGCGTCTGCATAACTCTTCTGTCTGCTTTGTGCTACCTTTAATCGCTCTCGGATCAGTCGAACATTCTGATCGGTCTGCTCTACTAGCTCCGGGCCGAGGATCTGTTGCTCGCCAACTTCATCCCAATAGATAGGCGATCTACACTTTCGCCTATACGAAGCCTCGTACGAAGCCATCTGAATGCTGGACTAACTATTATTGTATGCAAATTCTGCTAACGGTAGATGGATGTCCCAACTTGACTTCGAGTCGATCGAACAGAGGCATAGCATATCTTCAAGGATCTGGTTCACCCGTTCCGTTTGGCCGTCGGTCTGAGGATGGTACACTGAACTGAACTTCAACTTGGTCCCCATAGTTGACTGAAGGCTTTTCCAGAAACGTGATAAGAACCGTCCCTTCCGATCTGAAACGATCGACACTGGCACACCGTGTAGTCGAACTATCTCATCAAGGTATATCTGAGCCAGGCGATTGATGCTCCAAGTAACTTTGATGGCAATGAAGTGCACTGACTTGGTTAATCGGTCGATGATGACCCAGACAACGTCGTTTCTCCATTGCGTCTTTAGCAAGCCAACAATAAAGTCCATCATGATATGGTCTCATTTTTCACTCCGGGATAACAAGGTTCTGAATCTCTCCGTCCGGCCTCTGGTGCTCGGCCTTTACTCTCTGACAAGACAAACATTGTGAGCCCGTGCGACATCCCCTTTACTTTTGAGGCAAGAGTTTGTAACAAAGATGTATATTATCAATAACGAGAACTTTTTTTTCGTTTCAATATGTGTTCTTTAGCTTCCGCACTCTGTTGATGTGTTTCTATATATATTATTATGCTAGGCCTTGTGCGAGCGTGCCTTACGCTCGCACGACATTATGCCCGGGGGACAAATAGCGATTCTGTGGAATCGGGACGTGACATATGATGTAGTGTCATGTTCCCCCTGTTCGGAGAGCGTGGCTGAGAAATATTTGGTATTGTTCGATCGGGATAGATTGAATCTGTAAACCCCCTGATTTTTCAAAATTTTTAAATTTGGATTTTTCACAAATTCCTGGAATTTTCTGGAATTTTTCTGTAATTAAAATCAGGGTTTTAATAATTAAATAATTTTTATTTGATAATAAATGATATTAAAATATTATGAAAATAATATTTTTGAGTGTAAAATGAAAAACT
The DNA here is from genome assembly GCA_036927795.1 of Iris macrosiphon. Classification (NCBI taxonomy): domain Eukaryota; kingdom Viridiplantae; phylum Streptophyta; class Magnoliopsida; order Asparagales; family Iridaceae; genus Iris; species Iris macrosiphon. The sequence continues at coordinate 29,895,525 of JAYESA010000013.1, read as the reverse complement.
AGACTTAGGGTAATTTTTCTGGAATTTATTGGGCCCCGGACCTATTTTTTAAACACCTAAAAATAATTATTTATTTAATTAATTATTTAATCATTTAATTATCTGTTTTTTTATTTAATTATTTATTTTATTTAGTTAAACCCCCGCCCGGCCCAAACCGACTTCGGCCCACAGGCCGGCCCAGCCCGCTCGCCCTATCGGGTCGGGTCAGGTCTGCCCGCACCCGACCCGCTAGCCCGCTTCCCTCTCACCCGTTCACCCAGTCGCCCCCGTGCCCGCGTCCACCGCCGCGTCCGCCGCGCCCGCGGCCACGCGCCCCCGCCTCGCCCGCCACGTCCCCGCCTTCCTCGCCCAGCCTCCGCCTTGGCCGGAGCCTCCTCCACCGCCTATTTAAACCCCCTTCCCCCTCGAATCCCCCGGCCATCTCCTCCCCTCCAGCACCCCGCAGCGCGGTCCCCAGCCGCCTTCGCGCCCTAGCCACGCCGCCTCACCTCGCCGCCGTGAGCCGCCCAGCCGCACACCCCCTCCGTCTCCTCCCCCTTCCTCCTTCTCCCGCTCGGTCCAGCCCCCGGAGCCCTCCCAGCGCCTCCCTCCGGCGGCCCAACACCCGACCTGAGTCCCTACGGCCGCCCCCAGCTCCCCCGGTCGGTTACCCCGCCGCAGTGCCGCCGCCTCTGGCCGCCTGAGCTCGAAACCCTAACCCTAGGTCCCTGGCGTGTCGGACACGGCCGGACACAGGGCACTGTGTTGTGTCGAATCCGACACACGGACACAGAATTCTCGGGTTTTTGAACCCTGTTCAGGTGCGTGTATCTCTCTGCTCGTAATCCCATTTTCAATTCCGTCTTTTGCATCGCGAAGCCTGCGTGACCCTCTCGGTGCCCGTGCAACCCGCTCGGGGCATCGCGTCCTGTGGCGATCGCGAACCGCGGTCCAAAAACAGGAAAAAACAACGCCCCGATTCACCCCGGAACTGGGTACGCCCCGCCAAACGGGACGACTTGGTCGCGCGCGGTCTTCGCAGATACGTGCGCGTCGTCGATACGGACGCGTGGGATTTCGCAGAAGTCGATCCGGGTGTGCGTGCACACCGGGATCAACGCGTATCCGCGGATATCGTCCCGTATCCGACTTTTCTGAATTGCGACCTAACTTTGTGTACACACGTCGGATTGAAACGAAACTTGCGCCATCGGACTCGTAGCGATACGCTGGTCCTGTGACCCAAGTTTGGTTCGATTCTGAGAACGTTGACGAAATCGCGTGTCGTGGGCCCCACATGCCCCGCTCGACGGACGATTTTGTGATCGGCTCATCGGAATCCAATTCTGGAAGTTCCGTTGGGTTCGTATCATCGTTCCTGACCTGTTGACACTAAGTTTGGTGAATTTGGAGACCTTTGACCCTGACACGTTTTTCGGTGCAAAGCGGGCCCACATGTGGATCCCGTTTTGACCCGAAATTACCGTTTTTGCCCTTGTCTCCAAATTGGACTCAAGGACAGGCGTTTCTAGCTGATTGATATTTTCTGGATCTGATGGTGATATTTGTTTCAGCAACCGGAGTACCGCCTGCTAATCCAGCTGAAGTCAGAGCCGCAATCAGAGCCGGAACCACAGGCAAGTGTACCTTGCCAAATCCTGCAGCTTGCTACTTATTTCCTTGGCTTAGTTATACATCAGTGGACAATTATACTTTGCCAACTCGCAATGATTTCTGTTATAGTACTTGCTGGAATTCTGGTAGATTCATAAAAACTTGTTTTAAACTGTTCAACCCAGGACCGAATGACTTTACTTAGCGTCCGATTACTAGTCGGGTGCCAACCCCGTACGCGGAGTTGTGCAACGTCACATAGACATGGATATCGAGACCCGATAATTCTCGTACTTGTCTTATCAAGTACACCAGAACCCAGGACACTTGACACTATTCATGAGACAGAGTCTTCCTGAGACATTCGAGGTGATTCTGTATAGGATACATGTTTTATAACCTAGACATTACATTCATAGACATTTGATTCATAGCTATCCGACTTGCTGCATTAGTTATAATCGTGCGTGACATGGACATGAGGCATCGTGGACATGAGACGTGGGATTACATTGGGTGGGGAGAGACACACAGACCACAGGCTGATATTATATATATAAAACATAGTATATTTCAGAGTATAATTCATAGTTATTGCCGCTATCGGCTCCCCGACACAGCTTGTAGTGGCTTCAGCCTGAGTTCTAGTGCTGCTCTCATATTGCATATTACTTAGCTGGTTACATAGTTTACCCTGCTGTTCATTTATTGCTGCACTGCTTATTTATTTTGGCTTGTATTTTTTATACCTTGTTATGTCCCCTGAGGACCTGGAATGGACTATGTCCCCAGGTATAGTCGAAGAGATCTACCCCGAGGTGTACGGAATAGGAGCACTTCTCGGAACAGAACAGGAACCTGAGGACGAGATCGTGGCAGAAGACTTCTCCTGAGTACCGGCTTCTTATACTCAGTATTTCTATTTCCAGTTGATTTATTTCCTGTCTATTTCCTTAAATGTAACAGACTGATTCTCGGATTGTTCCCCGAGATACTCTTATTGCTTATTTATTTCCATTTGCATTACTTCTGGCATTTATTCTGTGATTATCTGTTGTGGATGAGATAGATTAGTCTGTGACCTGTATCATTGGTTCTATAAATTGCTAGACTACAGCTTAAGCATGCCCTGATGGATCCATTTAATTGGGTTGTCCATCGGTGCGTGCTGCTGGCCATTGCCACGTGTCCAGTCCCTTGGCATTTTGGGACTGGGGCGTGACATGGTTTTTGTTGTGGCCCATGCAGGTCAACGACTAAATTGTTCGGTTTCAACTTAGGGACGGAACAGGCCTGCAATAAGATAGGATAAGTTTTTAGGATCTCATCCACTTGCTTGAATCGTTCTTGATATCTATTCGAATTAATTTATTGACTTGCATCCTGTCTTGATTCCTGTGCGCCTCTTATTGTTTATTTTGGATGCAGGAAAATGGACCCACAAGAGTGCAACGAGACTCCCGCCGGAACACCACAAGCTACAGGTGTCACCTATGACGACGAAGTGACACCAGTCGGAGGAGTTCTATCCACTCAACAGAGCCAGCAGGCAGGTCAACCTACCTCCAGATTCCAGCGTGATGACATCCCACCTCCGCCGCAGTTCGTTCCACCAATGCCCGTACTCCCACAAGGGCAGCCGATTGACGGGCAGCAGATATTCCAAATGATCTATGCGATGATGGAAGCCCAGCAACAAGTCCAACACGAGGCTCAGCGTCGTGAGGTTGAATTCTTGAGGAGCAGCATCGTAACTGCACTGGAGCAGGCCAACCTACCAGCTCGACGGCCATCGACGGGCTCCATCACTGACTTCCGCCAACTGAAGCCCCGTACCTTCTCAGGCAAGGAAGAGCCCACAGAAGTTCATGAATGGCTCACCAACATTCGGCATCAACTTGAAGCAGCTGAGCTTCCCCGGGAACGTTGGATGACTGCCGTCAGAATGCAATTGACGGACAATGCTCATCACTGGTGGCTATCCGAGGAGACACGGCTCGGACCAAACCGAGTTACTTGGGAGGAGTTCTCCAGACTCTTCCAGGAGATGTACATTCCAGCCATCGCTCGATCCGAACTTCGGGACAAGTTCAATCGCCTCACTCAGGATTCTATGACGGTGGAAGAGTACAACGCGGAATTCATCCGTCTGAGCCGCTTCGCCCCAACCCTGATCCCGACAGAGGAAGAGAAGGCCGAGAAGTTCTTCGACGGACTGAACTTCGAGCTACAGAGACTCATCGGATCCGTCGCACCTACCTCCTACTCGGACGTTCTCGTTGCAGCCCGACGCATGGAACGCGTCACCAGGAGAGAGTCTCGCCTCAAGCGGCCAATCACCTCAGCACCAGACAGAGCATCACCGGAAGAATCTGCAAAGAGATCTCACACGAACCAGCCACCCAGGACAGCTTCGCAGACCCTTCCTACCTTTCACTACTGCGGCAAGATAGGCCATGTCGAGAAGGACTGCAGACGCAAGTTGGGATTATGCTTGATTTGCGGCACCAATCAACACATAGCCAAGGACTGTCCTCAGCATCGAGATGGAGCACCAAGGACAAACCAACCAGCACCTAGGCCACCTCTGGTTCTCAGGCAACACTCTTCCAGCAGGCCCAGCAGCAGCAGAGGAATCCACCACAAGGACGAGGACAAGCTTATGCGATGACTGTGGAGGACGCTGATGAGCGTAAGTGATTCGTAGTTATCCGTTTCTAGTCTTGTTTTAGCTCGTGCCTATTGGTTCGTGACCTCGGCCCCAACCTAGTAATTTGCACTTGTTAATAATAACCTAGTTTTCTAAAAATTTGTAGTTCATTTGCTTTAGCTCTGGAAAGTGCATAACTTTCATTCTTAGGGAAACGGTATTTCCCTAAGTATCTTGTGATGTGTTTCGACCGTGTTATCTCTGTTGACCGGTTATTCTTTGATTGCGAGTACGCAATCCTCTTAAGGGGGTAGATTGTAAACCCCCTGATTTTTCAAAATTTTTAAATTTGGATTTTTCACAAATTCCTAGAATTTTCTGGGATTTTTCTGTAATTAAAATCAGGGTATTAATAATTAAATAATTTTTATTTGATAATAAATGATATTAAAATATTATGAAAATAATATTTTTGAGTGTAAAATGAAAAACTAGACTTAGGGTAATTTTTCTGGAATTTATTGGGCCCCGGACCTATTTTTTAAACACCTAAAAATAATTAATTATTTAATTAATTATTTAATCATTTAATTATCTGTTTATTTATTTAATTATTTATTTTATTTAGTTAAACCCCCGTCCGGCCCAAACCGACTTCGGCCCACAGGCCGGCCCAGCCCGCTCGCCCTATCGGGTCGGGTCGGGTCTGCCCGCACCCGACCCGCTAGCCCGCTAGCCTGCTTCCCTCTCACCCGTTCACCCAGTCGCCCCCGTGCCCGCGTCCACCGCCGCGTCCGCCGCGCCCCCGCCTCGCCCGCCACTTCCCCACCTTCCTCGCCCAGCCTCCGCCTTGGCCGGAGCCTCCTTCACCGCCTATTTAAACCCCCTTCCCCCTCGAATCCCCCGGCCATCTCCTCCCCTCCAGCACCCCGCAGCGCGGTCCCCAGCCGCCTCCGCGCCCCAGCCACGCCGCCTCACCTCGCCGCCGTGAGCCGCCCAGCCGCACACCCCCTCCGTCTCCTCCCCCTTCCTCCTCCCGCTCGGTCCAGCCCCCGGAGCCCTCCCAGCGCCTCCCTCCGGCGGCCCAGCACCGGACCCGAGTCCCTACGGCCGCCCCCAGCTCCCCCGGCCGGTTACCCCGCCGCAGTGCCGCCGCCTCTGGCCGCCTGAGCTCGAAACCCTAACCCTAGGTCCCTGGCGTGTCGGACACGGCCGGACACAGGGCACTGTGTTGTGTCGAATCCGACACACGGACACAGAATTCTCGGGTTTTTGAACCCTGTTCAGGTGCGTGTATCTCTCTGCTCGTAATCCCGTTTTCAATTACGTCTTTTGCATCGCGAAGCCTGCGTGACCCTCTCGGTGCCCGTGCAACCCGCTCGGGGCATCGCGTCCTGTGGCGATCGCGAACCGCGGTCCAAAAACAGGAAAAAACGTCCCGATTCACCCCGGAACTGGGTACGCCCCGCCAAACGGGACGACTTGGTCGCACGCGGTCTTCGCAGATACGTGCGCGTCGTCGATACGGACGTGTGGGATTTCGCAGAAGTCGATCCGGGTGTGCGTGCACACCGGGATCAACGCGTATCCGCGGACATCGACCCGTATCCGACTTTTCTGAATTACGACCTAACTTTGTGTGCACACGTCGGATTGAAACGAAACTTGCGCCATCGGACTCGTAGCGATACGCTGGTCCTGTGACCCAAGTTTGGTTCGATTCTGAGAACGTTGACGAAATCGCGTGTCGTGGGCCCCACAAGCCCCGCTCGACGGGCGATTTTGTGATCGGCTCATCGGAATCCAATTCTGGAAGTTCCGTTGGGTTCGTATCATCGTTCCTGACCTGTTGACACTAAGTTTGGTGAATTTGGAGACCTTTGACCCTGACACGTTTTTCGGTGCAAAGCGGGCCCACATGTGGACCCCGTTTTGACCCGAAATTACAGTTTTTGCCCTTGTCTCCAAATTGGACTCAAGGACAGGCGCTTTTAGCTGATTGATATTTTCTGGATCTGATGGTGATATTTGTTTTAGCAACCAGAGTACCGTCTGCTAATCCAGCTGAAGTCAGAGCCGCAATCAGAGCCGGAACCACAGGCAAGTGTATCTTGCCAAATCTTGCAGCTTGCTACTTATTTCCTTGGCTTAGTTATACATCAGTGGACAATTTTACTTTGCCAACTCGCAATGATTTCTGTTATAGTACTTGCTGGAATTATTGTAGATTCATAATAAACTTGTTTTAAACTGTTCAACCCAGGACCGAGTGACTTTACTTAGCGTCCGATTACTAGTCGGGTGCCAACCCCGTACGCGGAGTTGTGCAACGTCACATAGACATGGATATCGAGACCCGATAATTCTCGTACTTGTCTTATCAAGTACACCAGAACCCAGGACACTTGACACTATTCATGAGACAGAGTCTTCCTGAGACATTCGAGGTGATTCTGTATAGGATACATGTTTTATAACCTAGACATTACATTCATAGACATTTGATTCATAGCTATCCGACTTGCTGCATTAGTTATAATCGTGCGTGACATGGACATGAGGCATCGTGGACATGAGACGTGGGATTACATTGGGTGGGGAGAGACACACAGACCACAGGCTGATATTATATATATATAACAGTATATTTCAGAGTATAATTCATAGTTATTGCCGCTACCGGCTCCCCGACACAGAGCTTGTAGTGGCTTCAGCTTAAGTTCTAGTGCTGCTCTCATATTGCATATCACTTAGCTGGTTACATAGTTTACCCTGCTGTTCATTTATTGCTGCACTGCTTATTTATTTTGGCTTGTATTTTCTGTACCTTGTTGTCCCCTGAGGACCTGGAATGGACTATGTCCCCAGGTATAGCCGAAGAGATCTACCCCGAGGTGTACGGAACAGGAGCACTTCTCGGAACAGAACAGGAACCTGAGGACGAGATCGTGGCAGAAGACTTCTCCTGAGTACCGGCTTCTTATACTCAGTATTTCTATTTCCAGTTGATTTATTTCCTGTCTATTTCCTTAAATGTAACAGACTGATTCTCGGATTGTTCCCCGAGATACTCTTATTGCTTATTTATTTCCATTTGCATTACTTCTGGCATTTATTCTGTGATTATCTGTTGTGGATGAGATAGATTAGTCTGTGACCTGTATCATTGGTTCTATAAATTGCTAGACTACAGCTTAAGCATGCCCTGATGGATCCATTCAATTGGGTTGTCCATCGGTGCGTGCTGTTGGCCATTGCCACGTGTCCAGTCCCTCGGCATTTTGGGACTGGGGCGTGACAGAATCAAGATCCTTTCCTCGTTATGGATTGGTTTCTTCGGAATCAAGTCCCACGTTCAGCGGATCGTGCCTCGAGGAAGGACTCGGCGGCAGAGTTGCAGGGGCCTTTCCGTTGCGCTGGTTTCTTTGTCCGTTTTCGATGTCGTTTGGTTGCTTTCTTGTTGGTTTTATGACTTGCGTTTTCTTTAATGGTTTCGGTAGATTTTATTGTCTTCGTTCTTTGAACTTCGCATTTCGTATCGAACTCTGAGAGACCGATACTAATCATCTGTTGGTGCGTGCATGTAATCGTGTAGGCGGCACACAAGCGGAGTTTTGAAGATTTTCTCTCTCTCCCCTGATTCACCAACTAGTGAGTGGTCTTACTTTCGATTTGCTCCCTTCTTCCAAGTATTCACTCTTAATAATCTGACTCGTTTGTGCGTTCCAATCAACGATACAATAATAATAATAATAAGGGTATCAAGATAATAAGAAGTAAATTTGGAACACGTTTGCTTGTCATACTTCACCGTACGATCATATTGTTGCGTGTTTGTCCGTTGTGCATGTATCTTTCTTATGTTTCAGTTGTAGCTAGAATTTATTCATCTATAACTGTGCAATGTGTAGTACATATTTTGCAATGTGATCACTTGAACGGATAGACTATGCCTTTGCACTGTGCTAAGTAGTTATGCTCATTTTGATGTCTTGAAATGCTTTGTATGATAACCTATTAAGACGTCGTATAGTCACGGACAACTTGTGCATAACGCTTTCATTCCTGCGGACGGTCGCTGGGGCACTGGGTCCGATCCGATCCGGACATAACATTTCGATAATCGTTTGAATCAAGGTTCAAAGTATCGGCCGATACAGATACATATCGGTCGTATCGGATCGGATTTGGGGGTGTCCGATCCGATACTATTAAAAAAATTGGTATCGACCGAAACACTGTCAAAATTTGTTGTATCGGTCTGTATCGGCCGATACGTAACCGATACCGACCTATACCAACCGATACCGACTGGCTCCAAAGTAAAAAAAAATTGTAAGGAACATTATGACAGAAAAATCATAAATTAATATAAAAAGCATAAATCAGTGTCAATCCAGCAAAAAAAAAATTCGAATCAAGAAAAAAGAAGGCAATAATTGAGAATTACAACAAAAAAAGCAATAATTAAAAAAATTGTCTTCAAATTAGATGGAATATCATAGAAAATATAAAAAATTTACCTCAACTCGACATGAACTTTTCTGTGCCGCCGACGTAGCACCTGCTCCGTTGTCCGTGCTCCACCGATGTCGTTTGTGCTCTGTCGCCTGTGGTCGTGGAAGAAACGGGATAGAGCCGAGGAGGTGGGGGAGGCGAAGAGAAAAATAAATAGTCCCATACAAAAATCCTAGAGGAACTCATGAGTTCTTAATATTTGAAAAAATTGAGTTACTAATTTTTGATGGAGAGAACAAACTAAGTTCTAATTTTTGATGGAGATAGCATGCACGGCTGCAGGTGCCATGTGATTTGGCAGACCAGGTCTGTGTGCCTTGTGAGGAAGATGGTTCCCACTTTAAATCACGCTCTCCCATGCTCCAATCCCCACCACTTTCCTGTTTCCATATTGTAACACATTTTTTATAATACCATTTTCCATTTGACACGTATCCAATTGGTGGTCCACTATGTATTGATTTTTTCTAGATAATGGGTTGTAGGCTGTGATGGAGCATGTAGTAGTGTAGCAGACCAAGTTTGGCAAGGTCTTTAAATGTTAAATTATATTTAAACAAAAAAAAGTCAGACTAATATTTTAGAGCTTATGTCTGTCTCTCTATCCAGTCCATCCCTAGAAACTAGATTAATATTAAATGACATAACTACCCTCAGGAAGATATCTGCACCAAAAATCTGGTTGGGGTAAGATTGTCATTTGGCAAGACAAGCAATAAAACGTGAACTTTGTTTGGAGCTCAGTTACAGAAACTCATTTGGCAAAGACAAGTAGTATTAATTTATATAATTTACTATTGCATTATTGTATGTTATATATATATATATATATATATATATATATATATCATTATCTAACTTATTATTGCATTATTGTATGTAATATATCTCATTAACGTATTGTATGAAAATTTTATTATTATTATATGTAGCATTTTTTTATAAATGTAGTATTGTTGTATGTAATACTTAAATAATACATAAATATATAAACTATTTTTTTCTATTTTTTATTAGTTTATTAATAATTATTTAATATTGACGATACTACAAATACCAAAAAATCCGATACTCCGATACTGCCGATACCGATACTCATACAAAATGTCCGATACCAATACCGATACTTTGAACCTTGGTTTGAATCGGACGGAATGTGCGTGCAGCGGGGCCCGCTACCTGCGTTGCACCCCATCTCCATTCAGAGACTATAAAAATCGTCCAATATGGCTTGTGACGCCAGTGACCTTATGTATATTTAAACTGTGCAAGCAAACTATGTCTTCTTGGCAGGGAAGGTCATGGTAAGATTGGTGCAGGTGGTTCAGACGGACAGGTAAAGTCACCGAAAGATGGCATATATATTTCAGTCATTTCAAATCTTTTGCATGTTATAACTTGATCTAAGACCTGATTAAAAGACCCAATAATAATTTGTATGCTTCATCGCATGAATACTGTGTCAATTTGGTTAGTTGGGTTAGCTCGTCCTCACCGGTACTTTTCAAAGTACTGACCCTCGTTGCAGCAAGTTCTTCGAGCCAAGGCGATTCAGCGAGGAGCTGAAGCTTCTTCTTCTTCCCCAACCAGTCTATTACTCGGTGCACTCCGTTCGTGTCTTTGAAGCTTGTACAGATCACCCCGGAGCTCGTGCACACTTTTTATGCAGCTCCGAGGCAAGGCGATAGGTTCGCCCGCATGTTTATTATCTTTTGAAGTTCTAGTATGAGATGTAATGTATGGAACGGCTATCTCATTTTGCGTTCATCTTGTAAGCCCGCGCGGCACCCCCTTTACTTTTGAGTCAAAGAGTTTGTAACAAAGATGTATATTATCAATAAAAAGAACTTTTTTTCGTTTCAATGTGTTCTTTAGCTTCCGCACTCTGTTGATGTGTTTTTATATATATATATATATATATATATCATTATGATAGGCCTTGTGCGGACGTGCCTTACGCTCGCATGACATCATGTCCGGGGGACGAATAGTGATTCTGCGGAATTGGGACGTGACATATTGGTATCAGAGCACGGCTTCAGATCCTTTGATCTCTTGTCAGAAAATTTTTCATAAAACGATCCTGTCCCTCCCAGTTGAACTCTTGAAATCGTTTGGCCAAAATGAGATGCATTCTATATATTGAGTCCGTAATACTCTATGAGACTTATGCAAGTTCTTTATTTTTGAAGGAATGGTTCAAACACAAGGAACAACGCAAGTAGAAGTGCAAGTGCAAGTGCAAGCAAGTAGTTCGGACACTTCGACAAGCTCCGAGAGCCAACGACCTGTGTCCCCCGTCGACCCAATTGAGCGGATTATGCGCATGTTTGAGACACATCAGCAAAGTGATGATGCCCGACAGGACAAATTTAAAAAGAATCTGGAAACCCGATTCGCGGTCCAACAAAAGCAGGTAGATGCCCTGCAACAGATCGTTCAGACCATTGCTTCCAACCATTCTGCAACGACAGCGGCACAGGTGGAGCAACCAACAAATGAAGTCGAGACGCCTCAAACCCCAAAGAAGAAGGATGTGACTACCTTCGACTTTGCCGACTTCAAGAAGGTCTGCAACACGTCTTTCCGCGGGACCGAGGACCCCGTCGTGGCTCTAGATTGGCTAGCTGAAATAGAATACCACTTTAATATATATATATATATATATATATATATATATATATATATATATATATATATATATTTCACACACACTCCCAAAGTGATCGAAAAGAATGCATTTAAAAGTTGTGTCTGCGCTTAATGATAACAAGCGATTTTTTCGTTAGAGCAGTGCGTTGCAAAAATTTAGTCATCCTGGTTTTGTCCTACCGTAGCTCGCTTCGCTTTTCGACGAAAATATAAATACCTATCATATTGTAATCTTAGAAAGAGTGATCGCTACGTGCCTTTCATATCTAAGAAAACTTAGTATCTATTTTTCTCAACTAAATGGATTAATCCACCTTCATCCACGAATAACTTCCCACTCGCACATGGAATCTCGATTTCTCTATTTACAACTTCGCTTTGTTGGAGTGGGTGGGGTTCCCAACCTATGTGAAAAATACCCCGGAGTAGGATTGGGTATTTCTACATATAATAGGAATACCTCAATTTATTTGGATTGGATATTCCTAAATATAATAGGAATATCTCAATGGATTTGGATTGGATATTCCTACATATAATAGGAATATGTCAATGGATTTGGATTTGGATTTGGATTTGGATTGGATATTCCTATCTATAATAGGAATGCTAGTTGTGGATTTGAGGCTATATATAGGTGTCTCTTGGCCCTAAAATATATATCTCTAAAAAAAATATAGCAACAAGGAGAGAAAAGGAGGCAAGAGTGCCATTGCAACATTGGAGAGGAGAAAGAAGGATTGTAGGCTGTTTCGAAGAAGGAGATCAATTTCGGGTATTTCTCGTTGTCTTTCTTCTTCGTGGTTATAATCTATTTTCTGTTCCAAAAGAGTTGTGGTGATCCGTTTGGATCGGTGAGAAGTTTGTAAGGAGTTGATGTATTTCTTATTCCATTAGTGGAGGCTTTTCAGGGTTGGACTCCGATCGTCCCGTGGTTTTTCCCGCAAGGGTTTTCCAAGTCAAAAATCTCTGTGTCTGCGATTTGTGTTTGGCGTTTTTGGTTTGTGTGTTTTGCTCGGTTCTCTCGCAGGTACTCTCTGGTTTGGGGAACGGTTTCTACACTTTCGTTCCCAACAAAATGGTATCAAAGCCAAGTTCTAGAATTTCAGAAGGGTGTCAGGAGTTGACAGGCAAACCAGGGAGGAGAGATGGATGCGAAGCCGGTGCGCATGGTAAACTTGAACGGTACTAACTATTACTACTGGAGGAGCAAAATAAAGGATCTGCTATTTGTCAAGAAGCTGCATCCGCCGGTATTTGCTTCCGAGAGGCCCATGACAAATCCGAAGAGAACTGGAATTTCGAGCATATACAGGTGTGTGGGTACATCACGCAGTTCGTTGACGAGAACGTGTACAACCACGTTGCCAGTATTGAGCACGCGAGGACACTGTGGGATAAGCTGGAATCTTTGTATGCGAAGAAGACCGGAGTAAATAAATTGTTCCGGATCCGGATGATGATGGGTCTGCGGTACAAAGATGGGACGCTATTACGGATCACTTGAGTGAGTTCCAGGGCGTGGTTGACCAACTATCCTCGATGGGAGTTAAGTTCGACGACGAGGTTCAAGGACTATGGCTGCTGTGTACATTGCCAGACTCGTAGGAGACCGTACGAGTGTCTATGATTGCTTCTGCTCTGGAAGGCATGGTCAGTCTGGAGTTTGCCAAGAGCGAGGTACTGAATGAAGAGATGTGGAGACGTTCTCAGGGCACTTCATCCACATCCCACTCAGAGGCGCTTGTTTCAGAGAGCCACAAAAAGGATAAAAGCAGGGGTCCAGACGGTGGCAGAAACAAAAGCAGGGAAAGGTTCAAGGGTCGGTACGAGGACTCGGAGTGTTACCATTATGGCAAGAAGGGCCACATCAAGCGAAACTGTTTCGCTTGGAAGAGAGAAGAAGGGCGACAAGGGGAAGGAAAGTGAGAATACTACAGCGGCGACCTCGACACATGGAGGCGACGTGATCATTGTAGGTGATGATGTAGTTATGAACTTCGCCTGCGATGACCACTCTTGGCTGGTGGACTCAAGTGCTTCAGCTCACGTATCTCACAACAATGCACTATTTGCTACATACACAACAAACGACTGTGGAGTATTGAAGATGGGCAATGGAGATGTGTCGAAGGTGGTTGCCATTGGAGATGTGCATTTGAGGACAAAGATAGGTGCAGTTCTTGTTCTCAAAGATGTCCGTCATGTCCATGATATCCGTTTCAACCTGGTATCGATTGGAAGGTTGGATGATGAGGGTTTCTTCAGTTTCTTCGGGAACAATCAGTGGAAGCTTTCCAGAGGTTCGATGGTGATTGCCAGAGGAAGCAAGAGGTCCGGACTCTACTATATGGAAGGGAGCGCACATGGGGCACAAGAGGTTAACGCAGCTACTGATGCGTCTACTGAGTTATGGCACAGGTGGCTCAGTCATATCAGCGAGAAGGGGATGAGCTACTTAGTGAACAGGAAAGTGATTTCAGGGCTAAAGTCTACAAAGTTGGAGAAGTGCACGCACTTTTGGCGGGGAAGCAAAATAGGGTGTCTTTCAAAAGTCACCCAAATTCAAGGAAGCCAACGTTGCTCGGGTTGATTCACTCGGATGTCTGCGGTCCTATGAAGGTAAAATTCATTGGTGGTGCTTCTTATTTTGTAACATTTATTGATGACTGTACCAGGAAGGTTTGGGTCTATACCTTAAAGACCAAGGATCAGGTGCTGCCTACTTTCAAGGAATTTCAGGCCTCTGTTGAAAGGGAGACGGACAAGAAGCTGCTTTGTGTTCGGTCGGACAATGACGGCGAGTATATCGGTCCCTTTGATGCTTATTGCAGAGAGCAAGGGATACGACACCAGAAGACTCCACCAAAGATACCACAGCTCAATGGTGTAGCGGAGCGGATGAACATGACGCTAATGGAGAGGGTGCGGTATTTGCTATCAGAAGCAAACTTGCCAGACAGCTATTGGGGTGAGGCATTTTACACAGGTGCTTATGTTATTAATTTATCTCCTAGTGCTCCTTTGCAGGGTGATGTGCCTGACAAAGTATGGTACGGCAAAGAGCCGTCATACAATCACCTGGGAGTGTTTGGTTGTAAGGTCTTCGTGCAAGTACCGAAGGACGAGAGATCCAAACTTAAGCCAAAGACGAGGCGGTGCGTCTTTGTCGGCTACGGTCGGGATGAGTTTGGCTATAGATTCTACAATCCAGTGGGAAGAAAGCTCTACAGTAGCAAGGACGTGGTATTCGTCGAGGATCAGACCATGACCAACACTCAGGATTTCGAGATGCCTTCTGAGGTCGAGGAATTCCCTGAGTTAGAGTTATTTCGCTTTGAGCAGTTTCTAGAGGATATCGCAGAGGATCCAGTTATGGGGGAGCCAGTACATGGAGTTGCTCCCAACCTTGATCATCAGCCTGCTGATGGTAGTCAGGGTGACCCTCAGGAGGATGAGCATGTCGATGAGGTAGTTCCTGGAGGGGAGGAGGCTTTAGATATACAGCCAGCACCAGTGGTTCCGTTGAGGAGGAACGATAGAGAGCGTCGACCATCTACGAGATACTCACCGGGTGAGTATGTGCTACTGACTGACGGGGGAGAACCTGAAAGTTTTGTAGGCACAATGGAAGACGAACACAGGTAGGAGTGGATGGAGGCCATGCAGGAGGAGATGAGTTCCTTGGAGGCCAACTCTACTTATGATCTGATGCGGTTGCCAAAGGGCAAGAAGGCTTTGAAGAATCGATTGGTGTTCAGAGTGAAGCAGACAGATGATGCTACTCGCCCTCGATACAAAGCGAGGTTGATAGTTAAAGGCTACGGTCAGCGGAAAGACGTAGATTATGATGAGATCTTTTCGCCAATCGTCAAGCAGTCGTCTATACGGGTGGTGCTAGCATTGACAGCCAGTTTTGACTTGGAGGTCGAGCAAATAGACGTGAAGACGACATTCCTCCATGGTGATCTTGAGGGGGAGTTGTATATGGAGCAGCCAGAGGGATTCTGTGAGAAGGGCAAGTCACATTTGGTCTGCTGGTTGAGGAAGAGCTTGTATGGTCCAAAACAGGCTCCGAGACAGTGGTACAGGAAGTTCGAGTCGTTTATGGGGGTGCATGGCTATACACGGAAGATGTCGGATCATTGTGTTTTTGTGAGGTACTTCCCCGAGGATGATTTCATCATTTTGTTGCTTTATGTTGATGACATGCTGTTCGTGGGTCGAAAAGCCACCAGGATAGCAGAGTTGAAGCGCCAACTGGGTGCGGCCTTCTCTATGAAGGATATGGGCGCAGCGAAGACTATTCTTGGGATGGAGATCAGCCGAGAGAGAGAGTCCAAGCTGCTACACTTGTCCCAAAAGAAGTACATTCATCGGGTACTTCAGCGTTTTGGGATGGACGGGTCGAAGAAAGTGAGTAACCCCCTTGCGGCTCACTTTAAGTTCACTGAGGAGCAGTGTCCATCTACCGATAACGAGAATGAAGATATGGAGCGAGTTCCATATGCCTCACTTGTGGAGAGTCTTATGTATGCTATGGTATGTACGAGACCAGACATTACTCATGCAGTCAGCACAGTTAGCAGGTACACTTCCAATCCTGGAAGAGTATATTGGAGTGGGGTCAAGTGGATTCTACGATATCTTCAGGGTATTGCCGATTGGAGACTTTCATTTGGTGGTGAGCCGAAGGTGGTTGGATATACCGACACTGATATGGCTGGAGATGTAGAGACGATGCAATCGACTTCGGGCTATGTGATGATGTTTGCTGATGGTCGCGTTTACAGAAGTGTGTTGCCTTGTCGACGACAGAGACATAATACATTACGGCAACGGAGGCTTGCAAGGAGTTGCTGTGGATGAAGAAGCTGCTGCAGAAAATTGGGTTAAAGCAGGAACAATATCTTTTGCTTTGCGATAGTCAGAGTGCTATTCACCTTATGAAGAACCAAATATTTCATAGCCGGTCCAAGCACATTGATACCCAGTATCATTGGATACAGGATGTGGTTGACAAGAAGGAAGCGACGCTTGAGAAGGTTCATACAGATGACAACGGAGAAGATATATTCACAAAGGTTCTACCAAGGAGAAAGTTTGAGTACTGCAGACGGATCGTCGGGATGACGACCCACTCCATATAGTTGTGAAGAGGAAGATTTGTTGGAGTGGGTGGGGTTCCCAACCTATGTGAAAAATACCTCGGAGTAGGATTGAGTATTTCTACATATAATAGGAATATCTCAATGGATTTGGATTGGATATTCCTACATATAATAGGAATATCTCAATGGATTTGGATTAGATATTCCTACATATAATAGGAATATGTCAATGGATTTGGATTTGGATTGGATATTCCTATCTATAATAGGGATGCTAGTTGTGGGTTTGAGGCTATATATAGGTGTCTCCTGGCCCTAAAATATATCTCTCTATAAAAAAAACATAGCAACAAGGAGAAAAAAAATGAGGCAAGAGTGTCATTGCAACATTGGAGAGGAGAAAGAAGGATTGGAGGCCGTTTCGAAGAAGGAGATCAGTTTCGGGTATTTCTCGTTGTCTTTCTTTTTCGTGGTTATAATCTATTTTCTATTCCAAAAGAGTTGTGGTGATCCGTTTGGATCAGTGAGAAGTTTGTAAGGAGTCGGTGTATTTCTTATTCCATTAGTGGAGGTTTTTCAGGGTTGGACTCCGATCGTCTCGTGGTCTTTCCCGCAAGGATTTTCCACGTCAAAAATCTCTGTGTCTGCGATTTGTGTTTGGCGTTTTTGGTTTGTGCGTTTTGCTCGGTTCTCTCGCAAGTACTCTCTGGTTTGGGAAACGGTTTCCGCACTTTCGTTCCCAACACGCTTATATATATATTGGTTCATCCCATTGGTTCATCTTTGCTGATTCTCACACGTTCTTTGTCTCTTTCTTCTTCAAATTTGTTTTCTATTTCACTGAGATATGAATATATTTGCTCCTTGATTGTGTGATCTTCAACTGCATATAGCTCACGTGTCTCCCATCCGCCACTTGGCCAAATATTACCAGTCTTCTCTCCTTCTATATTTTCCTGCTAAAACCGGCACCATCTCATTATGTTGGCTTTAGGTTGACAATTGACTACAAAATATCATCACTCTTTTTTGACCTTCTCAATTAGATTTTTTTAGCAGACCCATTTGATGGACAAATCTAAAATAGACAGATACCATACTATCTCATTTTGAACTTCTGAGGGAAATTAGCTAATCATCTGCAAGTTTGTCTTTTCTATGTTCATATTTTTTGTTTTTCTTCTCTAGATCTTTCATTATTTTTTTATTATCGTTTGACATTTTTGTTATATGCATTATAAATATGGTAACTAATCATATTCAAACCTCCACTTTCACAGGATCGTTCCCTCGATTTCCATGCATTATGTGCTCTGTATGCAGTCACTGGTAAACATTCTTGCCCATTTACTTGATCTTTGTCTGTCATTCATAGCTTGTTGCATTTATAATGTATTATCATGGTTAGTGTAGGACATGACATGCAATAGAAACACTGAGAACATGATACAAATACATATTTTTTTCTTTACGATGCCTTATTTTCTGTCTGCATGTGCACCATGTTTCAACACCGTTAACCAATTGATCTGACCTTTAAATATAGAATTTAGAGCAATTTGCAATAATGGATTAAATTCTTGTCATGTCAAAGTGAACCAGTTGAACCAATGCACCTGGAGCTGTTAAGAATCAGGATCTAATAAGATAGTTACAACCCAAACATTCTGATTATAACCTGCCTAACCTTTTCTAGTTTTATCTTCTTAAAGCTTACTCTTAGTCTCCATTTTCCAAAGAACTTACATATTTCTTAACAGCCTTTGCTGCCAATAATTGTACGAAAATACTCACGTAGTTACATGTGTTGTTAAAGTAGTAGAAAATTACGTACACAGTAAAGAAATATATAAATATTACGTAGGACATAACAGGTTTGTAGAAATACATAAAAGAATACAACTTGCTAATACTAATGGAGGTATGAGTGCATGCACTCATACCGTCAATTCTAATGGTGGTATGGGCGCAGGACCACCAATACTAGTGGCGGTTTGATCGATGTTGATTTTTTTTAATTAGGATGTATTCAGATCGCCAATAGTACTGGCGGTCTGGGGACGAGACCGCCAATAGCATTGGTGGTCTGGATGTTTAAAAAAAAATGCAGAGCTGGATTGAAAGTTCCCATGAAGATCCTAATTAAAAAAAATTCTTTGGAAATATAAGCACATGCACCAAGAGCTTTCATAATCATGCAAGCCAATGGTTTATCTTTAAAAAACATTTGAAACAAATACGCTGAATGTTTGAAGGAGACATGGCATTATTAATTGTGAACACAAGAAGAACAAGGGTCGATATTTGCTCACACACCTGAGCTTGCTTTCAGTAGGACTTCCAAGCGAACAACTGTCATTCGAAAACGATGCTTCAAGAATTGTCACTGCCTCATGCATTTTTTTTAAAACACCCAGACCGCCAATAACATTGCCAGTCTGGGTTGGCGGTCTAAATAGATTCTAGTTTAAAAAAAAATCAAAATCGATCAAACCGTCACTAGTATTGGCGGTCTTGTGCCCATACCGCCATTAGTATTGGCAGTATCAGTGCATGCACAAATACCGCCATTAGTATTGGCGATTTGTATCCTTTTATGTATTTCTGCAAACTTGTTATATTTTACGTAATATTTATATACTTCTTTATTGTGTACGTAATTTTCTGTTAAAGTAGCATGTGCTTTTCTAAAAAATTCAGTATGATCTCTGTGGAATATGTTTTGATCATTGGATAGCTGACTTAAACCAATTGACGTATAAGAAGAATGTGTTTATTTTTTGTTGGCCAAATTGTGTTTAAGACTTTTAAATGGATTAGTTTGGAATATCAGGCCACCTGATGTTGATATTCTCAATATTTGGAGTTCTCCGTTCTAAACAGTTATGAACCTGTGTTGTAGCTTTAAATGACTAGTTGAAGTTTAAAGAAACTGTTCTAAACAATAATAGTATGTAGCTTGTCTTCTAGTGTTTCAAACAATTCTCCATGATATTTACTATTACTAGTTATGACAGCCCTAAGTTTACACTTGTTTATGTTCCATTATGTCTCACTGAAACTGATAATTTTCACTTTTGAAATTTTAGACATAGCTCTTGTAACATCACTGAGAGATGGGATGAACCTCGTAAGCTATGAGTTTGTAGCATGCCAAGGCTCAAAAAAGGGGGTTCTCATACTGAGTGAAGTAATTTTCAATAACTTCTATTTGATCCCTACATTTTCCATGTTTTTTAATTAATATGACCTTATTTTGTGGTCCATATATTTAAAAAACATTATGGCTTGTCAGAAACTGGAGCTGCCTTGTACTTATAGAACTTGTATAGGAGCTTCTTATGTAATTGTATACAATTATTATATTTTGTCTTAATTATAGTTTCAAGTGCGGATTGTCTTGACATGTCCTATATAAGATTATGTGACGATTCTATTTTTCATTTTTGTCAGATGATGTCTCCATTCCACCAATATATATATATATATATATATATATATATATCAGTCGAAAGTCATTGTGCTATCATATATTCAATAAACAATTATTGTATTTTGTCTTAATTAAGCATGTAAAGATTTTGTTAGCTAGCTTATACAGAAATTGCTTAGAATTCCTTGTCATAACTTTCTTTAAGTAGTCACTGACTAATGCATGACTATGCTTGTAGTCAAGAGGCACTCATAATGAACATAATAAGTTGTGTCATCAAACAATGGGGAATTTTTTTTGTTGGAATAGAGATATGATTGTGAAAAACCCATATCATGGATAACTTCCATTAGGCTCAAGGCCACATATTTATAGGATAGGAGGCTGGATAGGAGGCTAGCTATTCTAGCCAATGCAGGACTTAAGAAGCATAAAAGATAAATGAGCTAAAAACTATACATAGAGAGTTGGAATAATAATGTAATTGTCAGTATAAGATAAGTTGAATGCTGCTATGTTTAGAATTAATTCACTTCCACTAGATTATGTCTCTTCAGATTGGCTTCTTTTATCCACAAACTTGAAATAGTGGTTTATAACTCACTTTTCAGTTTGTATCCAGTTTGCAGGAGCAGCACAATCTTTAGGAGCTGGTGCCCTCCTTGTTAACCCATGGAACATCACAGAAGTTGCAATTTCAATTGCATCTGCCTTAAATATGCCTGGTGACGAGAGGGAAAAGCGATTTAGACATAACTATGCTCATGTAACAACACACACAGCACAAGATTGGGCAGAAACATTTGTTAGGTAAAGATGACTTCACACTGCGATACTTATATGTTAACTGCATATTCTTTGGATAGGAATACTCTCTGTGATGCATGTCTAGAAAGCTCACCTCTGAATGTTCTCACTCCCCGAGTATAATATGGTTGCTGATAATCATCACACCTCCATCCCTAGTTGTTGAGGTCGATGTTGTGAAATCCTCCATAACTTCTGAATCATGGTAGCCTCATCTACTGTTACACAGAACAGTATCTCTTCCTCTTTTCTTCTTTTAGGAGTTCTATATGGCAGGTTCCCAGGACTTTCATAAAGAGTACTAGACAACACGAAACACCCAGAAAGAGGCAATGCATAGATTTTTGCAGCGCAAATCAGAATCTGGATAGATATGTGCAAATCATTCTACATCAATCTCCCAATAATAAATATTCAATTTACACTCAATTCTGTAATACTAGGCGATCAACATGGCGTAACACCGTAATACAGGCACAACATTACACACCGCTTAGAATAACATCGCATTAAATCTGGATAGATATGTGCAAATCATTCTACATCAATCTCCAAATAATAAATATTCAATTTACACTCAATTCTGTAATACTAGGCGATCAACATGGCGTAACACCGTAATACAGGCACAACATTACACACCGCTTAGAATAACATCGCATTAAAATATCTCAATTCTATACAACTTTACATCCACATTGCACTACACCACACATTGCAAGCACATCATTCTCTTAGTCTTTAATGAGTGGTTAGGGTTAAAATAAAACAAGCCCTTATCAAATTTAATTTTGTAGATTGATAGTCCGGATGCAAATTCTTATGCACCTATGTACTGAGGTTCACAGTATCAGAACCTATGTTACATAGATTCTCCACTTTAGTGAAAAGTACCCATTTCCACCCGATAGGACATAAGTATGGGTATTGAATCCGTATCCGATCCTCCATGGTGACAATCGGATCCTTCATGGTGGCAATCGGAAGACTGGTAGTGAAGTAGATAGTTTATTTTAATGTGGTAGTGAAGTAGATAGTTTATTTTAATATGGTAAACTGGTAGTAAAGTAATAAAATCTTACAAATTTAATTATATTATGTCTTTTTATGAAACCATGCAAATTTAATTATAATCTTAAATATATGAAACCATGCAAACTTTATTACAACTGTCTTTTTATGAAATCATGCAAATTTAATTAGAGAGTATGTCTTTTTATGAAACCGTACAAATTTAGTTACATGTTTTTTATGAAGCCATGTAAATTTAATTACATGATGTCTTTTTATGAAATTATGTTCAAATATATTTATTTTAATAGTCATATTCTCGTATCCGTATCCAAAATTTGGATCATTTTTAGTCGAGTCTGTGTCCTTCAATTATGAGTTTGAAGGACCCGACTCTTGGATATGTACCCGACACCAGTACCCGAGTCCAGGTAACATAAATCAGAACTGGTTTAAGACCCTTCCTATGAGTATTGGTCGTTTCGGGAGTTTCGGAGGATTCAGATCAAAGTTTTGGAGTTCTTGGTTTCGGAAGCCAAAAGATAATAAAAAATTGTTTAAAAAACTAGAAAATGTCTTTTGCACTTAGACATAATCTTATATATTATTTGTTGTTTCCTTTTGTTATGAATGAAATAATATTCACTATTGTCGAATTATATACCCACAATAGACATTGTTGTCTATTTTACTTGCTTTAGGCAAAGTACCCCCATAATAAATAATTTTGAATGGAAAATATTAATATAGTATAAACATTGTGAATTTATCATATACAACTTCGACGAATGGTACATTGTGTTCATATGAGTTTTTGTCGACACTCTACCCATGATTAAGTCATTGTATCAACATTGTTCTTTTTACCGTATTCTTTTTTTTCTTTTAGTTTTCATTTCTAAACTGACCAAAAAATAGAGCTATAATTTCGGTAGAAGTATCGGATCAAACATGCTAAAACTGACATAAAGCCGACATGGAGGGTTGACGTTAAGTCGATAGCCGGTCATAAGAACTTTGTCAAATCATTTATGGGGCTTTCTTGTTGACACATCCCATAAACGTCATTCCCTGAAACCAACGACCCAAGATACGACGAGGACAACGACCCAAGATACAAGGACTGACACCTCAATGTTCAACACGAGAACCAACAAGCGATATACTCTAGATCAAATATAAATCAATATTATTCAACTTGCCATATTATTTTTTACATAGCTATATTTATAAGAAAACTCTAACTTAAGCTCTAAGAAAGAATCCTAAAGAAAGTAGAAAAAAATATACTAAAAGATTCAGCCAAATATCGTCCATAAGTAGGTTTAGCCGCCTCGGACTGGTAATTTAGTTGGCCATCCGGAATATTGGTTTTTCCATCACCAATTTGTGCACTTAGTGAGCACATTACGGAATTCCGGTCCGGGTCCCTTCTTTGAGCTATTCGCATCCGCTTTACATATGCTCCATAGCCAATCCCATTCTAATGGGAGAAGGCTTGGATGATGATGATGATACTCTTTCAACCGTAGTTGGGGATTTTCTGTTCTGCAACTTTTTCCAGCCAAAAATACCAGATGCTTCGGTAAGCAAATCAACAGTTCACTTGGAACTTGTTGGTAACTTTCTCTTTTTCTGCAGTTTTACACCTTGATATTGCGCTTTACTTGGAAGTTGTTGGTAACTCTATTTTTTCTGCAGTGAACTTAATGATACTGTTGTTGAAGCACAACTACGGACTAGGCATATCCCGCCGATGCTTCCCACAGGAGCAGCAATTGACCGTTACTTGCAAGCCAAGAATCGGTTGCTCATATTGGTATTTTTCATATTGTAACTTATCAATGGATTCATGATTACCCATACTCTCTCTCTCTCTCTCTCTCTCTCTCTCTCTCTCTCTCTCTATATATATATATATATATATATATACAAGGCTGGTGACCCTCACCAAAGTCTGCACTCCCTGTGGCACTGGGATGGCCTTTTTTTTTTCAGAATCATTGTGCCAGTGTGAATTTTGTTTGTTTCGTGTATTTTTTTAAGAAACATTGACTAAAAGAGGAGTTTGTAGAGATCTTATATTTGTACCAGTTAGGAAGTGGTATTTGCCTAAGATTCCTGCACGTGTAGAATGATAAGTTCTGTCATTCTCTCTTTAATTTCTCATATGATAGTTAGTTACATAACTACTGTTATTGTTTCATATTGGATGCAGGGTTTCAATGCAACACTAACAGAATCAGTTGAATCATCTGGAAGAAGAGGTGGCGATCAAATTAAAGAGATGGAACTTAAATTGCACCCTGACTTAAAAGTTCCACTGACAACTCTTTGCAACGATAAAAGGACTACTGTTATTGTCCTAAGCGGAAGCGACAGAAGTGTCCTGGATGATGTACAACTTTCTTGATATAGCCTTCTGTTATTTTGTCCCCTGTAAATTATGTTTAGTGCTTATTATTCTATTCTTTTACAGAACTTTGGGGAGTACAACATGTGGTTGGCAGCAGAGAATGGGATGTTTTTGCGGCTTACTGATGGGGAATGGATGACCGCTATGCCAGAGCATCTAAACATGGATTGGGTGGACAGTGTCAAGGTCCTTTTATTACACAGGAACCATTTAATTGCGTCGTATTTGATCAACTTGACATATGCTTCTAACTGAAAACATTATATTTTATGATAACTGAAATTTCCAGCATGTTTTCGAGTATTTCACTGAGAGAACACCTAGGTCTCATTTTGAACATCGCGAGACTTCCCTTGTGTGGAATTACAAATATGCAGGTACTCATGTCTTCTGCCTGTTCGGAATTACAAGTATGCAGTTAGCTCTTGAAAAAAAAAAAAAAAATAGTGGCATTAAACCCTGGTATAACGGTCGTCATGCATACTGACAATCTCAGTCCAACTTTCTTCTCAATTGTCTATGCACAGATGTTGAATTTGGGAGGCTTCAAGCTAGAGATATGTTACAACATCTATGGACAGGCCCGATCTCCAATGCAGCCGTCGATGTTGTCCAAGGTAGTCGATCAGTTGAGGTTCGATCTGTTGGAGTAACAAAGGTGTGTGTGGATGTATTACTCTTTATTAAGGAAGTGAAAGTAACCATGTTACAATACTGTTACTCTTTGAGAATACTAATTCTGTTGATTAAAGATATGGCAATGATGTACAGATAATCTTTCTATAGTGACCCTTTATTAGGAATGTAAGTGAAAACTAAATAATTAATGCACAACTACTGTGAAATTGACTGAATGCTCGAGTCTGCACCCAAACATAATCTCATTACAAGCTGATAACATTCCAACCATTGACAGATTTTCTTGGAGTAAATAATAAACCATGAAGATGGCTATACTTTGGTACATTTTAAACAGCTCAACTAGGATGTGTCCTGTTTGTTGGATCCTTCGATGAGTTACCGTGGGCCTGGAATTTCGAACTTGTAAGGTAAAGCCAAAACTTGCAGCCGCCACAACAATGCACAGAATCCTTTTAACTAAAATTTCTAACATTTTATGAATGTAGTGATGTACTTTCTAGATTTATAAAGGTTTTTCCAAAGAAGAGTTATACATTTGATTCACCCTTGATAAGAATGCGTCTACCTAACCCTTGGTGAGAACGCCCCTTGTGTGTTGTGCAATGGTAGATTTCTCTCCTCTCGTCTAGTTTAGGATTTTCTCAGACCAAAATATAGTATTTATTATATTAAGAGAGCCTCAATCTTAATGCAACATGTCAATTCTCCCCTAAAAAAAGCTTGTTCTGGGTTAGTGACACTTGGTTAAACACTTGTTTCCCTCTTAAAATGCTTTTCCTAGACATCTCCCACGCCGTTATCATTTTGTTAAATCTTGTACGAGTTTTCTTGTGATCCATATCCGACCCCTTTTGATGGGAGAACGTTTGGATGTTGATCATGCTTTTTAAGTCTATTTACACTTTATTGCAGTTCTTTTTTTTTTAATCGTGATGATATGGATTCTGAAATGTAGAAAAGCGATGAAGGTGAATAGAGAAGTTAAAAAGTGGGGAGGAGAGAAGGAAATTTCAAGGGGTTCTCAGAAAGATAAGATAATGGATGGCCACTCACAAATTGTACCACCCAGACCAAAATACTACTTTGGACAAGGGAGGTATGAAGATAAGAGAAGTCAAAGAGACTTGTAGCAATACACAAAATGGTTGGATATATTTCTACAAGAAAAATCCTAAAACAATGACATAAGCAATGTCATATCCAGGAAAATGTGGACAGCCGTGGTAGAAACTAGACTACATACTGTAGAATATTTTGGAGTAATTGTTATATTTTTTATTGATAATCTCTTGGCTATTTATAGCCTTACAACCCTTCATCTTACATTAATACCCCATTAAAACACCATGTAGAATATTCTAATATCCCAACAAATATACGAATAATATTCTAATATACTAACAAATATATCAAGAATATTCTAATATACCAACACTCCTCCTCAAGATGGACAAAAGATATTCACTAAGCCCATCTTGTCACATCCTCTAATCATATCTGCAGAGCTAAGTCCCTTGGTCATACTGTCTGCTACCTGCTCCTTGGTTGGAACATGACCTAGCTCCAGTAGTCTACGGTCCAACTTCTCCTTGATGAAGAACCTATCGATCTCGATGTGTTTGGTCATGTCATGCTGCACTGGATTGTTGGCGATACTGATGGATGACTGGTTGTCACACCACAACTTCATCTTGGTTCTTTGATCCAGCTTCAGCTCCACCAGAATACTCTTCAGCCATAGCAGCTCTGTAACTCCCAAGGCCATAGCTCTGTACTCAGCTTCAGCTGTCGATCTGGCCACCATCGACTACTTCTTACTCCTCCAAAAGACCAAGTTACCTCGTACAAATATGCAATAGCCCGAGATAGACCTCCTGTCATCAGTACAGCTAGCCCAGTCAGAGTCACAATAGCCATCGATGCTCAAGTGATCATTCTTCCTGAATATCAACCATTTTTTCGGGGCACCCTTCAAGTATCTCAGAATCTGGTACACTGCGTCCGGGTCATGCATGTGAAGGCTCACCACACTCACTACAAAACAGATATCAGGACATGTGTGGCTCAAATAGATCTTGTCCACCAGTCTCTGGTATCTGTTTCGGTCAACTGGTTCTTCAGCCTCAGCACACAGCTTGAACCCCTGGTTGATCGCGTCGCTACAGGTCTCCATCCCAACATCCCTGTCTCTGTAAGAAGGTCCAGCTCATACTTCCTCTGAGAAAGAACAATCCTCTCTCCTTCTCAAGCAATCTCAATTCCAAGGAAGTACCGAAGAAGGCCAAGGTCCTTCACCTCGAACTCCTTGCCAAGCTTCCCCTTGAGTCGGGCAATCTCCTGCTCATCATCTCTTGTGATAATTATATCGTCCACATACACCGCAAGCATGGTGATGTAGCCTCCACTCCGAGGGAAGAACATAGTATGATCAACATTGATCTGCTTATATCTCATCCCTATCATTGTCCTCCTGAATCTGTCAAACCACGCTCGAGGAGACTGCTTCAGTCCATAGAGAGACTTCTTCAACCTGCAGACCTTGCCTACTGTCTTACGGTGCAGAATCCTGGTGGTATCTCCATGTATACTTCCTCTACTAGATCCCCATGAAGAAATACATTCTTCACATCCAGTTGGTGTAGCTTCCATCCACCATTCACTGCCAAAGAAATCAGGGTCCTGACGGTGCTCATCTTCGCCACTGGTGCAAAGGTCTCATCATAGTCAATGTCGTACTTCTGACTGTATCCTTTTGCCACCAGTCGAGCCTTGTAGCACTCTACTTTTTCATCTGGGTTCTGCTTCACAGTAAAGGCCCACTTGCATCTGATTGTCCTTTTTTCTCTGACAGTTTTACCAGTTCCCAAGTGTAGTTCTTCTCAAAAGCGCCTAACTCCTTGTGCATCGCCGCTTTCCACTTTGGATCGTTCTTGGCAACCTGCCAATTGTTAGGTACAGTAATACTATCCAAATATGCAAATGAATGCTCCATGAGAAGAAGAGATATTATTATATGAAACAAACTGAGCAATGTCCCAACCATATATATCAGGAGGATTTTTCGCATTGCTGTGAGTGGTCCTCCGTACTGATAATGGTGTGGGAGTAGGAAGAATGATATCACCTGAAGGAAAATCTGGTGGTGGTGGTGATGGTGTAGGTGTCTCAGGAGTTGAGACGGACGCAGGCAAGGGACTTGGCACTGGCACTATAGGTATTGGTCCTGCAGTTTGCTTCCCTTTCCTGATGTAGGTAAGTAACTCCCCCTAACCTGTGGGCCTAACATCTCTCATCGCTTCCTCCTGTTCCTCTTCACTCTCCTGCTCCTCCTCAAATGTTCCTCCATGCCATACTCCTAAATCGGTCACCACACTCTCACCAATCTCCCTCTCGCCTCATACTCTCAGTATCATGTGAGTTGCTCATGGATGGGGTTCCCTCCTGACGGTAGTATGGCTCAAACTCCCTGAAGTGAACATCTAATCTTCTCTACTGGGTTCCAGCACACGTACCCCTTCTGAGTCGCCGAATAGCCCACGAATACACACTTGACTGCTCTGGGGTCAAGTTTTCCAACAGAAGGTCTGTTGTCCTTCACAAAACATACGCAGCCAAACACCTTTAGTGGGAGTATCCCACTATTATTTCCTTGCAATATCTCACATGGAGACTTCCATTCCAGTATCTTCGAGGGCATCATGTTGATCAATCGAGCTGCTGTTAACACTGCATGCCTCCACAGATTCTGTGGGACATTCATGGTGATCATCATGCTCCTTGCCACCTCCAGAAGGTGTTTGTTCTTCCTTTCTGTCACTCCATTCTGTGCTGGTGTGTATGCACAAGTAGTCTGATGCTGTATCCCTTGGGCTGACATGTATTCCTCAAGTTCTTTGTTGGTATACTCTGTTCCATTGTCAGACCTTAACACCTTCACCACTGCTCTGTACTGAGTCTGGACATGTTTATGAAAGTCCCGAAAATAGGCAAAGACCTCACTTTTATTCTTCATCAAATACAGCCAGGTGACACGAGAGGAACAATTAATAAAAGAGACAAAATACTTGTAACCATTCATAGTAGTTGTGGCGCACGGCCCCGAGACATCAGAATGTATAATATCAAAAACAGAAGAGCTTCTATGCCCCGCATAAACATATGAGCTCCTAAGAAGTTTGCCTAAATCACATGCATCATATACTAGTTTCTCTTTATTTGCATTCTTATAAATAGATGGATATAACCTACTCAAAATACAAAAGAGGAGTGTCCCAACCGCCTATGATGGAGTATCAGTGTATCCTCGACACTCATCTTTGGTCATTCCATTCCTGCCCTTTCTGCCACAGACACCAATGTCGAATCCAGTTCTTCCCGATCCAGGTACCACAGTCCATCATGTCAAGTGTCAGTTCCAAGTCTTCGTCCCGTCTTCTTTTCCTGGAAGATCACCTTAGGAATATCAAAAGAAGCAATGCATTTTAGTTGGAGGATTATAAAACTAATGGACAAAAGACTGACTGTTAAAGGAGCATGTAAAACATTAGATAATCTTACTGAACCTGTACAATCAACAGTACCCTTACCGACTACTGGCTGGAAAGTACTATCGGCTGTTTGAATGTTGTATGCAGATGTTAGGTGAGTGTAGGAAGAGAATTCACTAGCATTCCATGTCACGTGTCGAGACGCACCCGAATCAACAATCCAGTCCGACGATCTAAGGGAAGACATAGATGCAAGGGCGAGTGAGTCATCAGTACCTTCCGATGGATGGGCATACATGGCAGCGTTGCCTTTGGCGAAAACTGAGGTGGACGTCTCCTCAGTCCTACTCCTCCTGTCTCCATCGCTTGACGCTCTCTGCTTTCTCCTGAGTACTTTCAACATACCCAGTAGTGCCTGATCCTCCTCAGTATAGGCACCATTAGCTCCCTCCTCGCCTTCTGCTACCAGCAGGTTTGCTCGATAACCTCCTCGACCACCCCGTTGACCCCCACGACCACGGTCACGTCCTCCAAACTGTCCACGTCCGCCACCTAAATCTTCCTCCTTGGGTGGTTTGGTGCAAGCATACCTCAGATGGTCCACCTCCCCGCAGTTGTAACACTGCCGGGGGTCTCCCTTAGGTCATGTGCCGCATGAATTGGCAACTCCCAGTGTTGTCTTCACTTTAGGAGGACCACCTGTCCCTGCTTGTAGCTTGATACGAGTCTCCTCCTAGATCATGGCCGAGATAGCCTCATCAAGTGTAGGAATCTTCGGTTGGGCTAGAAGTAGTACTGTCCTCTGAGCAAACACTGCGGCCAGTCCCTTAAGAAACTTCATCGTCCTCTACTGCAAACATACCTGTCTCTTCTTACACTTTGGGTCCTTTAGCTCGTCCGATCTGAGAAGTGATCATAATCCAACCACAGACGCTCCAACTCTGTGGTATACTCCTGTACCGTCTTCTCTCCCTGTACGGTGTCGTCGATCTCCCCCTTGATCTGGAAAACCCTCAAGTTATTCTCCCACACCATCGTAGGTTCTCCTCAACTTCTCCCACACGTCTTTCACCATTTCAAGGCCATCCACTATGGCAGCGATCGACTGGACTAAAGAATTGAGGAGCCAAATGTATACCACCATATGAGTGGACTTTCACTCGTTGCGTCCTGCCGAGCCCTCATCCGGCTCTGTCTTCTCTCCTGACAAAAAATCCTCCAGGTTCTTCCCTGTGAGGGTTCTCCTCACCCGTCATGACCAACTCAGATAGGTGGCCGGTCCATCAAGCTTTAAATCGATGGATGGAAGCTCCAACTTCGTCAATGTTCGTGTCGGGCTCT
Organism: Iris macrosiphon; assembly: GCA_036927795.1. Lineage (NCBI taxonomy): Eukaryota > Viridiplantae > Streptophyta > Magnoliopsida > Asparagales > Iridaceae > Iris > Iris macrosiphon. The sequence continues at coordinate 29,864,861 of JAYESA010000013.1, read as the reverse complement.
CACCAGCCGACACTTTCACCAGCTTCATCAACGTTGCGACCTCCGCAGAGTCCGACTTCTTGATGATCTCCTCCATCGATCATCCTCTTCTCCGATCACCTCACATCCGTCCCATGATTCACGTTTGCCTTCTTCGTCCTCTCCTAGACCCGATCATGTCTCTCCCCATCAGATCTAGGTCTTCGATGTCAACATTTGGAACGACCCGCGAGAGACGTTAGGAACCGCGGCAGAAGGCTCCGCGGGAGTCGCGGCTTCGCGGTGGTGGTGGCGGACGAGCGGCTACGGTGGTGACGGACGGCGCGACAGTGGTGGCAGCGACGCTGCAGCAGTGGCGGCGGCGCTGCAGCGGTGGTGGCGGACGGTGTGGCAGTTGTGGCGGTGATGGCGGTGATGGCGTCTAGGGTTTGGGAAGTGGTGGCTAGGGTTTGGGCTCTGATACCATGTAGAATATTTTGGAGTAATGGTTATATTTTTTATTGATAATCTCTTGGCTATTTATAGCCTTACAACCCTTCATCTTACATTAATATCCCATTAAAACCCCCTGTAGAATATTCTAATATCCCAACAAATATATCAAGAATATTTTAATATACCAACAAATATACCAAGAATATTCTAATATACCAACACATACCATTTTGGCTGCATACTGATACCAAAGTAATGTTCTGCAATTTTTAGACCATAAGTGGTGCACCATTTTTTTCCCATACCTGAGAGTTGAATACTACTTTCTTGCACTTACAGATACTTGTGAACCCTCCAGTTTATGGAAAACCTGGGTGAGATCGGAAAATCCTTAAAGTTGATGTAGTTAATGATTACATTAATGAAAAAAGTTGTTAAGAATATAATGTAAATTAGATAGCTCAACATTTTCTCCGGATTCAGTCAATGTATATAGATCAATAAAGGCTAACTATGCTTATAATAATCCACTAATTTTGCTTGTGTTATTGCTTTCCAACCTGAAGATTAGCCTGTTAAAACAACTTTCTTTATGGTTAAGCATAATTGTAACGGATACTCTTCGGAACTCATTTTCCTTCTCTCTCTCTCTCTTACATATGATGGAAAGAAAAACTATTTCATACAAGACGACGAGGACTATCATGTGGACTATTATGGGAACAACTAATGGGACTAGTTTGGTTTCCCTTTGAAACATATTATCTTCGGTTTCTGCCGACAACAGACCATTTGCGGTTTCTGCCGACAACTTGGCTTAAAAGGCAAATGAAATGTGTCTGGTTCCCACCGTTTCTCGTTTTGGCCATATAGAAATGTCCGTAAACGGTAAACATCAAACGCTTGGGAAGACACCATATGCCATTTGAATTGAAACTTTTTCCGTTTCAAATGGAAACCAAATTGGCCCATAGTCTTAATGATAATTAGCTTTTTGACTGCCTGCAGTTTTAATCTTATAAATATAAGTGTGACTTATATACCAGTTTGTTTTCATAATTAATTTGAATTTAACCATTACTTCTCACATCTTCCTTCGCTTTTCCGTCTTTTTGTATGTATAGGGGGCTGCAATTGATCGCATATTGGGTGAAATAGTTCATAACAAAAGCATGGTTACTCCAATTGATTATGTTTTGTGTATTGGCCACTTCCTCGGAAAGGTAAAACTTCTTTCAATTGGTTGATGTTTGATTGAGATGATGTGGAGGTATATGTTGTTATCTAACCTTGTTGTTTATGCTGTATTTATTTTTCAATTTGCTTGAGCTTCTACCGAATACATAAAATTTGTACAAGCAAAGAAAGGAAAAGAAAAGCAAGGACGAGGGAAAAAGATTAAAAAAATTGAGGAAAGAGAGAAGAAGACTAGCTACAAATCTAAAACCCTCATAGTTTTACTTTAAAATTTTAAATAAACTAAGATTTTGTTACCCATAACAAAGCTATCATATTTTCTTACTAAAAAGCTTTAACTTCCAAAAACAATTAAACATTTGAAATTATAACATAATGTGTGTGTAGGATTCGTCTAACTTCTTAACTTTAAGCAGTTAATGCTTGGAAAAATGAACCCAACATCTTTTACAAAGAAAACATGAGCTTTTTCTGGATAAAATTGAATGCTCTACTAGGAGGAGGAGCATTCATGGAATGCATTCCCTGGTATTGGAAGTGAAAATGAATTTGGTAGCCTAAATTATTGGGAAAACTATTTGATAATCCAATTTCGTACCTTATATGGGATCTAATATACAAAAGCTTGGTTTGATGGATGAAGAGAAAATTTGAGCTTGATGGATGAAGCAGAGTTACTTTCCATTGTTACTCGATTGACGTCTATGTTATCCAGACTCTCCACTTTAGGGAGAAGTACTCGTGTCCACCTGATAGGACATGAGTATGGACATGAAATCCGTATCCGATCCTCCATGGTGACAATCAGATACTTCATGGTCCTTCATGGTGACAATCAGAAGATTGGTAGTAAAGTAGATAGTTTATTTTAATATGGTAGTGAAGTAGATAGTTTATTTTAATATGGTAGACTGATAGTAAAGTAATGAAACCTTACAAATTTAATTACATTGTCTTTTTATGAAACCATGCAAACTTTATTACATTCGTGTCTTTTTATGAAATCAACAAATTTAATTAGAGTACGTCTTTTTATGAAACCGTACAAATTTAATTACATATATTTTATGAAGCCATGCAAATTTAATTACATGATGTGTCTTTTTATGAAACCATGTTCAAATATATTTATTTTAATAGACATTTCCGTACCCGTATCCAAAATTTGGATGCTTTTTAGCCGAGTCTGTGTGTCCTTCAATTATGAGTTTGAAGGACCCGACTATTGGATATGTACCCGTATCCGACACCAATACTCGAGTCCCGGTAACATAGATTGAGTATGCCTAGGAAACCGAAGGAGACATTTAAAACAAGAGTAAAACCGTTCTAGGCAACAAAGAACATTTTAAACAAGAATAAAGCTGTCAATATATGTACTACAAGGAAGTTTCTACAGTGAAGAGTAGCAGAATTTTCAGTGTCAAGAAGAATTTATTTCTTATTTTTTACTTTTTCAATAATAAACTCATTAGGAGATACAATTAGAGTTCCCTATTTAAGAGAGGCCATTGTCTTCATGGAAGACATGCCATAAATGCTTACATCGGACAACAAACTTTTGATATCAAACATGACGTTAGATCTCCACTATGGGGAAGGGATCTGAGTAATCTGTTTAGTATTTAGCCAAGAGGAGCCGGTGACAACAAGAATTTCATCGATGTTTTCAAATGATGCCAAGGCATCCAAAGGAAGCAGAATTGGATTGTAAAGATAGCATTTTGGTTCATATGCAGGAGTGACCAAGGATTTCGGACATCAATTTATGCTAATTCAAACCAGACCTTTAAGTGGATCTTGAATTGAGTTTGAGTTGAAGGAGAGATGCCTTCCTTGTTTCAGTCATACAAGTGAAAATATGTCGTTCCATACCTTAATTTACATTGAGAATATGTTATAATATTTCCATCATTCAACACCATAGTAGTGAAATGTGGATTGCATATAACATTATTACTGGTTCGAATAAATTTAAACCATCTTTCTGAATTCATCTTCGCTTTTCTTCTCGTACTTCACCATAAACAGTGTATATAAGCTTCATTTACTCTTTTATGTCACTGATATGACTTTGCTTAGGTTGAGTCCTCATTTTTTATACATATTTTTGCTAAAGTAAAAAGAAAAAGAAGAGTACCTGTTAGCTTCTTTAACTCTTGTATGCCATTGAAATAGTTTTGCTAGGTTGAGTCCTATGTTAAAGAATAGTCTACTACTTGTTTAGTGTTTAGTCCTTTTGTGTTCCTTATTTAGTCCCATATTGGATAAGAAGAGCACTACAAAAAATTTGGATAAGGTTTTTGTTGATATGGTATGTTGGGTGTCATATTTAAGTATAATATAAGCACATGGGAATATCCTGAGGACATATTTGGGATGCCAGAATATGTCACAGGATATTCCATTATGAGATTATTGTAATAATGATTGAAATCATTGTATTAATGACTGTAAGGCTATATAATGCCAATGAGACAATCAATAAAATCATCAACTAATTTCAACATGGTATCAGAGCAATCACGTGAGCATCGAGGGCTACTGTGATTCTGACTGGGCTAGTTGTGCTGATGACAGGAGGTCTACCTCGGGATACCATGTCAATACCGTCTACTGTGGCGGCAATAGACTGGACTAAGGAGTTGAGAAGCCAGATGTAGATCACCATATGAGTGGACTTCCACTCATCGCGTCATGTCGAGCCCTCGTCCGGCTCTGTCGTCTCGCCCGTCAGGAACCCCTCCATGTTTTTTTCCTGCGAGGGTTCTTCTCACCCGTCGTGACCAACTCAGATAGGTGGCTGGTCCATCTAGTTTCAGATCGATGGAGGGAAGCTTCAACTCCGGTGACGTTTGTGTCGTGTTCTCACCAGCCGACATCGTCAACAACTTCATCAACGTCGCCACCTCTGCAGAATCTAGCTTCTTGATGATCTCCTCCATCGATGCGTCGTCTATCCAATCACGTCACGTCCGCTCTACGACTCACGCTTGTCCTCGTCGTCCTCTCCTAGATCCGAACATGTCCCCCTTTTTTTTCAGATCTAGGCATCCCTATTAGGCGTTGCCTCGTGCTGGTGCGGAGGAGGCGGCAGCACGCATGTCACAACCGTCGTCGCAGCAGCAGCAGTCGCAGCAGCCGCAGCAGCAGTAGTAGCCGCAGCAGTAGCGGGACGGGGCAGCAACAGTGAAGGGCGGCCTGCGAAGGGCGGAGAAGAGGAGAGGAGGGAAAAAAAGGGGGGGCGTGGAAGAGTTCGGTGGAGGAGATCTAGGAAATCCTCCTGTGGGTTTGTGGAAGCTTGGTGACGGCTAGGATTTGTGAAAACTTGGCTCTGAGGGACTGTGGTACCTAGATCGAGAAGGACTGGACTCAGCATTGGTATCTATGGCAGAGAAGGCTGGCATGGAAGGACTGCAGCAGAGGACTGAGAATACCTTGATACTCCATCATCGGAGGATGGGACATTCTTCCTTTGATACTCTAAGTAAGTTGTATCCAGAGATTTATGCAAAAACAAATAAAGAGAAATTAGTATGTGATGCGTGCGAGTTAGAAAAACTTACTAGGAGCTCATATGTTGGCACGGGTCATAGGAGCACTTTTGCTTTTGAGGTAGTACATTCTGATGTCTGGGGTCCGTGTGCTACTAACACTATGAATGGTTATAAGTACTTTGTTTCTTTCATTGAGTGTGCCTCTCGTGTTACCTGGTTATATTTGATGAAAAATAAGAGTGATGTACCTGCTTGTTTTCGGGATTTCCATAAGCATGTCCAGACTCAGTACAAAGCAGTTGTGAAGGTACTAAGGTCTGACAATGGAACAGAGTATACCAACAGGACGCTTACAGAATACTTGTCAGCACACGGAATACAGCATCAGACCACCTGTGCATACACACCAGCACGAAATGGAGTTGCAGAAAGAAAAAACAGACACCTTCTGGAGGTCGCAAGAAGTATGATGATCGACATGAATGTCCCACAGAGTCTGTGGGGGCATGCAGTGTTGACAGCAGCTCAACTCATCAACAGGATGCCCTCGAAGGTCCTCGGATGGAAGTCCCCATGTGAGGTATTGCAAGGCAATAATGGTGGGATACTCCCACTGAAGGTATTTGGGTGTGTGTGTTTTGTGAAGGACAACAGGCCATCAGTTGGAAAACTTGACCCTAGAGCGGTCAAATGCATCTTCGTAGGCTACTCGGCGACCCAAAAGGGGTATGTGTGCTGGAGTCCAGTAGAGAAGAAGAAGTTTGTCAATATGGATGTCCACTTTCGGGAGCATGAGCCATACTACCGCCAGGACGGAACTTCACACAACACGCCTAATACTGCCAGTATTAGGCGAGAGGGGGAGATGGAGAACTTGGTGGTAACCGATTTAGAAGTTTGGCATAGAGGCACGGAGAAGGGACAAGAAGGTGAAGGTGTTAGGCCTACGGCTCAGGGAGAGTTACTTACCTACAGCAGGAGAGAGAAGCAAACTGCAGGACCAGTACCGACAGTGCCAGTGTCAAGTCCCTTGCCTGCGTTCGTCCCAACTCCTGAGGCACCGACACCAACCCCCCTTCAGGTGATACCCCCTCCTTCACAAGATATCATTCCTCCTACTACTACTACTCCCACACCACTATCTGTACGGAGGACCACTCGTAGCAATGCAGGAAATCCTCCAAATAGATATGGTTGGGATATTGCTCAGTTTGTTTCTTATGACCATATTCCTTCTTCTCATGGAGCATTTATAGCATCTTTGGATAGTATTACTGTACCTAACAATTGGCAGGTTGCCAAGAACGATCCAAAGTGGAAAGCGGCAATGCACGAGGAGTTGGGAGCTCTGGAGAAGAACCACACTTGGGAGCTTGTGAGACTGCCAGAGGGGAAGAGTGCAGTTGGATGCAAGTGGGTCTTTACCGTGAAGTAGAACCCAGATGGACAGGTTGATCGCTACAAAGCTCGACTAGTAGCCAAAGGATACAGTCAGACGTACGGCATCGACTATGACGAGACCTTTGCACCAGTTGCAAAGATGAGCACTGTCAGGACTCTGATTTCTCTGGCAGCAAATGGTGGATGGAAGCTACACCAACTGGATGTGAAGAATGCGTTTCTTCACGGAGATCTAGTGGAGGAGGTGTACATGGAGATACCACCAGGATTTGGCACCAATCAGACAGTAGGCAAGGTCTGCAGGTTGAAGAAGTCCCTCTATGGACTGAAGCAGTCTCCTCGAGCGTGGTTTGACAGATTCAGAAGGGCGATGATAGGGATGGGATATCAGCAGATCAATGCTGATCATACTGTGTTCTTCCGTCGGAGTGGAGGCCACATCACCATGCTTGCGGTGTATGTGGACGATATGATTATCACAGGAGATGATGAGCAGGAGATCGTCCAACTCAAAGGAAAGCTTGGCAAGGAATTCGAGGTGAAGGATCTCGGCCTTCTTCGGTACTTCCTTGGGATTGAGATTGCTCGAGAAGCAGAGGGGATTGTTCTCTCTCAAAGGAAGTATGCACTGGACCTTCTCACAGAAACTGGAATGTTGGGGTGCAAACCTGCAGCGACACCAATAGATCAGAGGTTCAAGATTGATGCTGAGGCTGGAGAACCAGTTGATCGGGACAGATACCAGAGACTGGTTGGCAAGTTGATCTATTTGAGCCACACACGTCCTGATATCTGCTTTGCAGTAAGTGTGGTGAGCCGCTATATGCATGACCCACGGAAGGGTCATATGGATGCAGTGTACCAGATTCTGAGGTACTTGAAAGGTGCTCCCGGGAAGGGACTAATATTCAGGAAGAACAATCACGTGAGCATCGAGGGCTACTGTGATTCTGACTGGGCTAGTTGTGCTGATGACAGGAGGTCTACCTCGGGATATTGCATATTTGTAGGAGGTAACTTGGTCTCCTGGAGGAGTAAGAAGCAGTCTGTGGTGGCCAGATCGACAGCTGAAGCAGAGTACAGAGCTATGGCCTTGGGAGTTGCAGAGCTGCTATGGTTGAAGAATATGCTGGTGGAGCTGAAGCTGGATCAAGGAGCCAAGATGAAGCTGTGGTGTGACCATCAGTCAGCTATTAGTATCGCCAACAATCCAGTACAGCATGACAGGACCAAACACATCGAGATTGATAGATTCTTCATCAAAGAAAAGTTGGATAGAGGATTACTGGAGCTTGGCCATGTTCCAACCAGGGATCAAGTAGCAGATGGACTAACCAAGGGACTCGCCTCAGTGAGCATGATTAGAGGATGTGACAAGATGGGCTTAGTGAATATCTTTCACCCATCTTGAGGGAGAGTGTTGATATGGTATGTTGGGTGTCATATTTAAGTATAGTATAAGCACATGGGAATATCCTGAGGACATATTTGGGATGCCAGAATATGTCACAGGATATTCCATTATGAGATTATTGTAATAATGATTGAAATCATTGTATTAATGATTGTAAGGCTATATAATGCCAATGAGACAATCAATAAAATCATCAACTAATTTCAACAGTTTTTGTTTATGTAAGTGTATTCAAAAGGAGAGCAACCCTCTTGTAATAGTATAGTTGGCCGTAGAAGTTAGAACCCAAAGGTAACATTCGGTAGTTTGGGTTTTTCAAGTTACCATTCCATATTCTAAACACGTCCACACTAGTAGTAAATTAAGAATATTTTGCATTTGAACATCAACTATCAGATTTTTATAACTTGCTCATATAAATTAATATGAAAATGTGAAAAGACAGTTTTGCCCCTCTTTCTTCCTCGCTCATTCAACCCATTTTAAATTAATATTAACTCTAACTCCGGCAGCCTTTGCCAACCCCCCAAACACACCCACAAAAACCACAACCACGATGATGAAAGTCAATTTTTGAAATTGTACTCTTTTGTATACTTCTCTACTTGTTTGAGACCTCTGGTTCAGGACGAAGACATCTATACGTTTTTTGAGCCAGAGCTTCCGTCTGAACCTGTGAGTTCCACAAGAACAAAGTCGACAGATACGATGAAGGCATCCTCTGACAAAAAGCACTCTGGGAAGCCAACCAGCAGTAGCAAGAGCGGCTCAAGGGCATCACATGGCAAGACGCAGAAGGTATTTGGGTCCTCGGATCGAAAAGCATCAGCCAGCATTCACAGTAGCAATAACCACCACCTAAATGGATGGTGCAACCCTCAAGAGGTCATGTCATGGCACGAAGGATCCTCCGTGCTAGACCTCAAGGGTGACAACTATTTCTCTTGTGCTGTCGGCAGGAAGTGCTCAAATGCTAGGTACCTACTTAACTCATCTGACGATGTGGTGGTATTTCTGAAGGAACTGGCAGAGTCAAGTAGTCAGAGTGCCCGTCGTGCTTACTCCAATGGTGGCTGAACAGCCTCGAGTTCACATGGCTCTTCCAAATGACATCTTAAGTTTTAAATCCACATATGTAGGGGTTTTAAAACTATCTAAAGGGGGCTAAGATGCCAAGTTACATAGGAAATTTGTACATGATTTTATGTTATTATTACCAACGTTGTCCCAAAAGAATAATGTCAATGTATTCTGTTTGTGGTCGATGTGTACTCTGTAGTTCTAATTTATAAACTCATGCTACGGAAATCTTGTTGGCTTATCGAAAGGATGGCTTTAAAACGCATGACAAGTCTGAGATAGTCGCAGGTGTTGAAATCAGTATGCTTAGGGAACGTGATGAACTAAAAATTGTCGTGAATATATTCCCCAAGTTCAAAAGCACTCCCAAAGAAGTATGGTCCATACTACCCATATAACCAAAAATCAACGTTTGAACAAATAAAGATTGGTGCAGTCGACTTCGTCATGCGTAGAGTACTCCCCAGCTAGCTAGCCAGGGTTAGGAAACGATGAATGACTTGCAACAAAAAAGGGTTGAATGTGTGGATTAGGTCATGCATATCTTTTATAGGTCATGCATATCTTTCAAATATTTGTTGAAGATGGGAGTAAAATCCTGAATGTCAACACAGGAGTAAAAGTGTATTGTTCTTCTCCTTTAACTTTAATTTGAGACATAAAATATCACTAATAATCTTGTTGAAACTGTTCAAATGGTTAAAATCTTAGATCAATTTCTTCATGCGTAAATTGTAGAATTGTTTTTTGAAGTACAACTTGTTAAACAATGACTTTGTCATATACGAGCCATCTAGCATACCACCTGTCGCGTCCCGATCCCGTAGGGGTCGATCGTCCTCGCTTGGTCCCTACGGAACCGTTTATTCGTCCTCGCTTGGGCGCGATGCCGTGCAAGCCTAAGTTGCGCTTGCACCAGGCACGTACCTGCACAAGACACAAGATAGACGGAAATATATATATATATAGGCACAGAGTATAAATGCAGAGAACCAAAGTTGAACACATTTGATAGCACACAAAATACTTTCATTTTATTGAATATTGACGATTTGGATTACAAAATGCTTGCTTGGCTGAGTTACAAAATATGCTTTAGAAGGCTTACAACTCTTTTTACATTCCCAAAACTAGCCACAACGCCCATTACATTATGCCCTTGTAGTAGGACCAAAATAACCAAAACATCTAGCAGAAGAATGGTAGCCCACTGGAGAGGTAAGCAGCGGAGGAAGCAGCACGAACACAGTCCTTTGGAAGGGTGCGCACACGCTGGTTCAGGTTCAGGATGCTTGCCAAACTCTCGCTTCCAGTACCTGAATATTTGTCCACAAACATGGGTCAGTACTACCACATGTACTGGTGAGCGACCGTGGCCAAACTCACCTTAGAAATCCACACTAAGTAAAGCATATGAAGCTAGCATTATTAGGTGATCTTTCTGGTTGTCTAGTTTCTTTTTAAACAATTCATGCAAGAAAACATAGACAATATATATCGCATATGCATATGATAATTCTTACCCACGGCCGAGCGGTTATCCCTGCAGCAGACACACAAGTTAGCCACAATTTGCATATGAATAACTTATGAATCAATAAAGGCATCAAGTGTTATGTATGCAAGAAGGTAAACCTAGCATGCGCCCTAACTATATGATGGTCCCCTCCACGGGATTAGCAGTTGGGACGTACAAGCCCATCTTACTAATGGACGTGTCTACCCTCCCGTAAATAAGGACGTTCAAGCCTCAGGGTATCTAGATCTCTTTCCGGCCGAACGATCCCCAGTGCCCCAGGGACCGCTCGAGAGATAATCCTTGTGCACAAGTTGTCCTGACTAAATGCATGAATGCAAGCCCTATCAGAAAATATACTATCATGCAACTGAGGAACAATGCACAACAAGTCTTTCTCATTTTCTAGCTCAAGTCCAGAGTTTTCTTGCCACAATACTCAATGCACAGCATACAAGGGACAATTAAGCATTCCATAAGCAACTAGTAAGTTAGCAGTTCTATACTTGAAGCATGCAATACTTTCTTTCTCTTTTAGCTTATCTTTTTAGTGAGGCAACATATTTATGTGAACTAGAGATTCTTTATTAGGCATGCAGACTTAAAGGATTTATCGAAGGGCCTAAGCCACTCACCGAACGAATCGAACGAGAGGATGGGGAAGCCTTAAGCGACGTTCACTCTTTGGTTATGCGTCCTGAAAATGCAACAATACTTGGTTAGCATACTTCGATCTCTTTCCCTTACGATTCGAAAAGAACGCGCAAGCGAGAAGGCAAAATCATGAAAACCAAGTCATCGAAAGCAACTCAAAACACAAAGCAACACAAAACCAAAAAGCAAAGCAACCAACGAAAACTCTTGGACTCATTTCAATAGAAGCCGTTCGATTAATTCGAAGGGTTCATTGCACTTCGTCCGTGTTGATTTGGCGGTAAGGTTTCCCCGAGACTCGATTCTCAACCGAGTCGAAGCATCTTAGTGTTCCATAAGTATCCGTTCGGAGCGGGGCATTACATACTACCCCACTGAGAAAAAGTTTCGTCCTCGAAACTTAAGAGATCAAGGAGGCGATAAACGATGCATCAAGAGATCAAAGGAAATAGACTCACCAACATCGTGTCCGCTCTCATCACGCTCAATATTCAACTGATATACTCTAGGCCTTCTTATCTGATCAGTTGGTTCCAGAGCAGGACCCGGAGGGGTCTGAGTCTCAACCCGAGCAGTCTTATTGTTCCCACTATGGTATGGCGGTGGAACCCTCTTATTTTGGCAGTTTACTGCCAGATGCCCTTTCTCCCCACAGTTAAAACACTCGTTATTTGCAGCACGACAAACATCCACGGTATGGCCTGGTTTGTGGCAGTAATTGCACGTAGAACCTAGGCGCCGCTCGCCCGCTGTTTTCTTTTCTCCATCATGGTATCTTTTAGCATGAGGGTTTCGAGGAGCCGGTGCCTTCTCCGCAGTACCTTGCGGCATAAACTGCTCATTCTGCACCGCTGCCTCAAATGCTTGGATGTACGTTTTGCACTCCCGGTTCATAACATCTTTTCTCAGATTATCGTTTAAGCCTTTTATGAACCGATGTGTGCGGGCTCCCTCGTCGGGAATCATCGAACTAGCGAACTTAGCAAGCTTGGAAAATTCTGACTCATAATCTTCGACGGACATGTTCCCTTGCTTAAGTTCGGTAAACTCGTCTTCTTTTCTCTGTCTGACAGCTGGTGGAAGGTAATGTGCAAGGAATGCTTCCTTGAACATTCCCCAAGTGATCCTACCGTCCTGATGCTTGGTGGCGAGGTCTGCTTTCTTGACTTCCCACCAATCGTGTGCACGTAACCGCAGCTGCATATCTGCACACGCTACCCTCTTGTTCGTAGGTATTGAAGCAAAGCTAAACAAGCTCTCCATCTTTGCGACCCAGTCCATCACCTTATCCAGCGTGGTCCTGCCTTCAAACTCCGGAGGGTTCAACTTCAGAAACTCAGTGCCTTTAAAGATAGACTTTTCGGCCGCGCGATGAGGCTCATTTGTTTCTGCTAATCCTGCGTCTTGAGGCATGGTCGGGGCAGTCACAGGTGTTGCGGCGGTTCCCGATGCACCACTGTATGCTACTAGTGTTGTCACAATTTGAGTCAGGGAGTCAAGCTGCTTTTGTTGTGTCGAGGCTCTAGCATCAGCTCGTTGCTGCTGAGCCTCGAATCGTTCTTGTTGCGCAGCATGACGATCATTTTGATTCTGTAGCATTGCAATCAGTCTATCCATTTGATCATCGCTAACGCTAGCTGCGCGCGATGTCTCAGGGTTACTAGCACATGTTTTTGTCATCTTTGCTGCTAAAGAGAGTAGCTTGCATTAGTCTCATAACGTATTATGGACTTATTGCATGGAACGTTGGGTTTTCATACTCTTAGGGACATTTCTCACTCAATTTACTTCTTATAGATTCGAAATCAATTTTCAAAATTCGGGACTTTTGAAATTGCTTGAAAACTTATATCATTTTCGAAAACGATGTTTGAAGAAACCAAGGACGTAAAGCCGTGCTCTGATGAAACATTGTATATCATTTCATTTGTAACTATGTGTCCTTTGATCCATGTCATCCTATGAGTCCACCGTTATGTTGGAAGATTTTTTGTTCTTACCAATAAGTCTTACACAATTATTCTTTCATAAGGATTGCCTTGAGTACTCTGCTTTGACACAAAAACAAGTTTCCTTTACCATTAGAATTTTCTACATCGAACTTGATGCTATGAACCATGTTACTTGTCTTCTCGAATTCTAAAATAGAGAAAATATTTGGACCTTAACGAACTAACGATTCCAAGAATCCCTATCTAGGAAGATCCCAATCTAGGAAGATAGGGAGCGGCCAAAAGTCGTCACCTACTATTAACGTAGATCCAAGAATTTAAAATTATCGACGATTCCCTTAGCTTTGATATCAATTGTTGTATATATATGCGGAAGCAACAAAAATAATAACCTTAGCAATTATAAGTAAATAACAAGGCACAATTGACTGAACAATTAGCAACAAAAAACAAACACACAATATTTAAAGTGGTTCCGTCAAGCTCAACATACTCCATAACCCAAGGTAAGAAATAAATTTATTAAATCAATAAGAGAGAGGACCTATAAGGATTGTACACTCAAATCTTTATGTGAAATATTCTCCTTAGGACATCTCCAACAAATTATTCTTCAAGCTCTCTCTAGATTTCCTTAATGGCTTAGTTATTTACTCCATAAACTCGCTTATCAAACGACGTCCGTAGCACTTTATAGTTGAACACGAGACATATTTAACAGAAATTAGTTTTTTATTTTGCCTGCATATTTGTTTTACCATATTGACAAATATATATGCGAAACTGATGTGACAGTGTATTATTGAATATCAAGAGAAGTCTTAAAAGGGAGAAAATAATTAATCTCCAATAATGTACTGTCACGTCAGTATAGCTATGGAGTGTGTCAAGAGGAGTGTGCCCCATAGCATTTATATATGGAAATAGTGCTCTTTGACTGCATGAATTGAAGATGCATATATATATATATATATATATATATATATATATATATATATATATATATATATATATATATATGGGTAAACGTGATTCGAGCCATAGACTCATATTTCTATATGAGCCATGCACATATGGACCAGTAGGAATAGATTCCTACATTCATGTGCACTAGTACACTCCATTCCTATTGGTCCACATGTGCATTGGCTCATGTAGGAATATGAGCCTATGGCTCATATCCTTTTTTTCTATATATATATTGGAAGAGGTAATTGTATTACAGACTCCTTACCCGAAGCCTTATAAACTCGGCCCGAAGGCTAGCACTTGCACCTGCACCGCACCTGAACCACACCGCTACTCACATTAATTTCTCCACAGAAAATTAAATGTGCTTCCCCCATTGCTCAAACCCACAACCTCTTAGGGGGATATGCCTCACTCTAACCACTTGAGCTAGAGGTCCTTGGCGCGCACACACACACACACACACACATTATATATATATATATATATATATATATATATATATATATATATATATATATATATATATATATTTTGGAAGAGATAATTATGTTACATACTCCTTACCCGAAGGCCTACAAACTCGGCTTGAAGGCCCCACACATCCCGGCCCGAAGGTCCGCACTTGCACCTACACCGCTACTCACGTTAATTCCTCCACAGGTAATTAAATGTGCTTCCCCCGTTGAACTAGAGGTCCTTGGCATAATATATATATATATATATATATATATATATATATATATATATATATATATATATATATATATATATAAGGAGGGATACACATCCCCTCCTATTATGCATTCCTAAGCATCCCCATGTTATCAATCGTTGGATCTTATTTAAATTATCTAATTTTAACCGTTGATTTGAATCATTCAAGTCAATGGTTAAGATTAGATGACTTAAATAAGATCCAATGGTTGATAACATAAGGATGCTTGGGGATACAAAAAATTGGGGATGTGAATCCCTATATATATATATATATATATATATATATATATATATATATATATATATATATATAGGAAAGATATGTTTACTTATGTAAGCTCCCTCATTTTTGAATAGGGTTATTTTGGTAAATTTTAATTTATTTTAATTATTTTATTTAATTTAATAGATTAGAATAGTAATTTCTAAAACCTTGTTTTAGATATGACCCTTTGCCATGGCTTTTATATTTTGAGCAATGCACGATATTTTTTCTTCCAACAAAATTTATAATAATAATATTAATTGAGTCTAATATAGTTGAAATATGGATGTTGCATTTATTTGATCTCTCCCATGCTCCAAAAATATTAATGAACGTCAAGAATTATGGTTACCGTAAAATTGTCTCATTTTGACTAGAACTTGACCCAAACCCAACCCAAACACATGTAGGCATATAGTGCACCCCAAATATTCCCATATAAATATATATTATATATATAAATAATATATAAATAATATTTAAATTAATTTATTTATATTTATAGGAGTTCTATCTATAGAAAGTTGTATAGGTGACAACCTAGTTGGCAAATAACTACCTAACTACTTCCCTAACCAACCCAACAACCAAATCTTATCAAATCCTAACCATAACAACCAACCCCACCCTCAAAATTTTGGCCAAGAGCAGCTCTCCCCTTGGCCTAACCTCATTAGCATTAGGATAACCCCCTCATATATTTAAATCTATTTAAAAAGCCTATATATATATCAACTTATCACCAAACTCTAACCCTAACATCTACTTTCCTCTTTGTGGTCGCCCCTATATGCTCCCTCCCCTTTTCCATGACCACTTTAGCCTCTCCCTTTCCTTATCCACTTCCTTTTCACTCATTCCCAACCTCTACTTCATCCCCCACAAGCTGACAAGTCCTAGAGCAAGAGATTAGCCACCCCTAGAGGCTGATTGCTTGCTGCAAAAACTATCTCCAAACTGAATATTTACCTCATATATGAAGCCTTCAAGCACCCTCTCAAGTTTCGTGGAGGTTGGAGTCCGTTTGGTACTCCGAAGGGTCCGTGTCGCGAGAAAGGACCACGCCGTAATCACATACGGGTAAGTTTTTCAACTTAGATTCTTTTTTCTATTCTCCATGAACCAAAGATTGGATAAACTCATGATAATATAATATGATAAGTAGTAATAACTCCATGCATTAGAAATCCATATTTCTATGTAGAAACTATTCCAAGAAAATCGAACAATCATGACACGGACACGACGTACCAATGATAGACAAGGTTCAATGAGTATTGTCATGATAAATATATATAAAATAATTTCAGAAAATTATATATTATTAATTCAGAATATAAATATTATAATTATATAATTAATCATATTTTATGCTGACGAAAAGATTGGATGCAAAGACTACTTGGCTAAGTTGCATGAATAGCTAGATAGCGTAGTTGAGATGGTTGCATGAATGATGTGATATAATTATTTATATATAATTATTATTAAATTCCAGAAAATTTAATAATATAATTTTATATTAAAAATACTTTATTACTCAAGTTGGTAATATTGCATGTACAAACTAGCATCAAGTTGCCAGAATACCTAGTCAACGTACAACATGACTTTGTGATACGATTCTTGGAGGATTTGATCTTAATTCTTAAAACTGAATTTATATGTATTTTAATTCTGGAAATAAAGTATTTAAAATTTATATTTATGGTATTTGCATGTCAAATCTGAACCCTAAAAATAAGGGTCACTAGCTTATGTTTCGGGTGACTTTATGACATTGGTTGCTAGTAAATAGAGGTTACTTTGGATGAAATAAAGAGGTAAATATTTTCTGAGTTTGGTCAAAATATAATTTTTTTTAATAAATATAAACTATAATAATTGACTGACAATGTCTCAAACAAGTTTCAGACAAAACTAGTCAACCTAAAGTGGCCAAAATCTTGAAATAGGTTATTTTTGTCAAATCTGGAATTTATTGCTATAAATTCATATAAATCATGTTTAATTCTGGATTATATGATTTATTTTATTTTATGTTCATGTCATTTAATTGGGAACTTAAACATAAATTTTGGAAGTCAAAAACCAAGAAACTATGTCTCGATACCCTGTAAAAGTAAGCAAAGTTGTTAGGAATAATAACGGGCTTAGTTTGCATGGCATCGAAGAAATTATAGAATTAAGTTATAATAACAAGAATTCATGATTGGACCCTTAAGTATTTAATTGGTGTTTAGGTCAATTGAATTCCGAATGAGTGAACGCGGGATCATCTTTACCACCACTAACTGCAGAACCAGGCAAGTGTACCTTGCCAAGATGTTTACAGTTCTAAATTATTTATTTGATATTATTTATGCATTGGATATTGTATTTATGTGGCTTATTGATGTACTTGTTGAGCCTAGGGCCATCATACGATGCTTTGTGTCCGAACAAGATTCGGGTATCGACATTCCCTGCGGAGTCGAGTATCGTAGTTAGAGAATCATTCTTTCGAACCCATAATTTGTGCATATGTTATTTGCACATCCGACCGTAGGACACTTGACACGATATTCATGTGGCATAGTCTTTCTCGATTTGTTCATGGTACTTGAACTCTGGATAGGACTACATGTTGCATTCTATAGTGATATTTATAGTTATACATATTGACTATGACTTGTGCTGATAGTTAGAGGTCATGATCTTGTATGTCTTGATTGAGACGTGAGGTTACATTAGGTGGGAAGAGTCTTCATCGTGCCCTGGGCATATTTTACTATTACTATTTATGTGTATTAGGCTTTAGGTTCCCTATGCGGAATCTAAAGTATTATATTTATATATATACATCTTCCTGCTGGTTCTCCCACACGGAGCCTTGAGTGTACTGTTAGATTACGGAAGTGTCCATTGGGATCTTTCGTGAGTACCAGCCCGGGGTACGATACCATACTCTCATTTGCATATCACATAGTTGGTTACAGTAGTTTATCCTGGATTATGGTTTTATTACACTATTTACTTCTGGCTTGTTATTTTTTTGTACCTTGTTATGTCTCTCTGAGGACCTAGCCCCCTGCAGTTTTTGCAGCATAGACGATTATGGAGCCTTTGGAGTTGCTGATGTGTGTTGCTTGTCATGCGGACATTGGTGCCAGGTACTTATATCATTTCTACCGGAGTTATGGTTATTTATTCATATTGTTTATTCATCTGCTCATATAGCCTAGTTTTTATAGACTCATATTTCTTTCTCGAGTCTATTCGAGCTTATGTGTTACTGGGCGGCCGACTTTAGCACATATAGTTCATTGTTGATATTTTGTTCTTTATGTGGATTGTGATATAGATATTTTTAGTATTCTTAGATAGTTACCCTTATTATACAGCTTATACATATTCGAGTCAGACCAGAGTCTGGTCGAATGCGTAGCTGGCATGTTACGTATTTCTAGTCCTACGTATTTTGGGACTGGAGCGTTACATATTTTTGTGGTGGTCCATGCAGGTCAGAGCATATCGTTTCGGTTACGTTATTGTGCCGAGCGAGCCTGTAGTTAGGATAAGGTTGTTAGGATCTCAATCCACAATTGCTATTGGAACTTTCTTTGATTTCTAATATCGCCCTTGAACCTAGAAATTGTAATCATCCATACTTTCTTTGAACTCTTATTCTTTGATTCTCGTTTTTCCCTAACTCGGAGAGACGAACACTCGTGCGCGGTGATCTCCCCAGGGGATTACACGGGATCAGTTTTAGGCTAGAGCATCTCCATAAGTTGGTCCAAGTCGGAAACTAAGAGCTGAGATGGAGATTAAGGTGGAGATGGTTGTGTTGCTCTTGCTTTCGGTTGAGCACTCAAGCTTGGTGACAATATAAAGAGAGTTTTATATAAAGTTTAGTCTGACATCGAATAGAAAGGAGAGGATGAGGTATTGATATTTGGAAATGATTCATAACTTAACAAGAAATTTATTTTTTAAGTCATTTGGGTCAAGTCCAATACATATATCATGGATCTAACTCTGATTCGAAATCTCAGCAAGTTCCCATCACTAACAATTAATTTCAGTCACATAGCTCCTCCAAATGAAGTCAGAAAGTATTCTAAATCCACATATGTAGAGTTTTCAAATTGTTTAAAGGGAGCTAAGATGCTTAGTGGAAGTTAGGAAAGTTGTACATGAGTGTGTATTATTACAGATGTAATCACAGAAGAATGACTGATTTATCAATGTGCTTTCTTCTTCTTCTTTTTCTGAGTTACTGGTTTCTGTGTGATCAATATGTACTTCTGAGTTACTGGTTTATAAAAATATGCTATAGACATCGCTTATGGAAAGGATGGCTTTAAAAACGCATGACTACACCTCGAGATGGTTACAGGAGTTGAAATTTGAATGCTCAGGAAGCGAGCGTGATGAACTAAAAATTGACATGAATACATTCCCCACGTTGAAAGGCACCACCAAAGAAGTATGCATGGTCCATTCCACCCATAAACCCAAATCCAGTCACGATCCAACAAAGATTGCTGCAGTAGATTCCATCAAAACGTTGAGTAAGATAGGTAGACACAACTAGGGGACAATACCAGCCAAGAAAAGGGGTTCGAGTGTGTGGATTAGGTCATGCATATCTTTCAAACTTCAGTAAATTCATGCAAAATTATTTTAAAAATGTACACACACACACACTCAGGACTCAGGACCAGCCCTGAGGTAAGTCGGACCCTCCGATCCCCCGATCTCCTCCCCCCCCCCCCCCCCCCCCCCTAAGTTTCCGCCTCTTTGTCAATAGTTCCTCTGTGGTCCACTCCAACTCTTATTTGTCAATTGAATTAGCAATCCATATTTTGAGTTCCCACTGGAAATGTCTCGAATAGTTCAAGGAGAGAACTCGGAAATCGAGCTCCATGACGTTGTCAGAACCGGAGACTTCGACGCCGCTGCCAACCCTACGCGCTATCATTTTTTTTGATATCTTCTTTTGATGTCAAGGACAATGGACAACCAAATTAAGCTCTAACTAGGACAACCCTACCCCTTTGGCCGGTCCTGCACATACACTACCACTAAAAACTTGAGCTAATTCCAGGTTGATGCAATATTGGATAGCCTAAGACCGGGAATGCTATATTTGAGGAAGTGGAGCGAGTAGAAAAATCTGAAAATCGATATTTTGCATATTGTAGTAAAGTGGAGTGAAGTAAAAAAAAAAAAAAAAAAAATCTTTTGGTACTTTAAAGAAGTGGAACTTAAAAATAAAAATAAATCATAAATTTTGGTATTTAGTTGATTGTTGAAATGAGTGAACAAGTGTAACTTTTGTTGAAGTGAAATGAATAGTAAATCTTTTTTTAAGCTTAAGAGAAGTGATCCTCCAACCAAACAACGCGCGAAACGGAATGATAATTTTTTACTTCCATGTTTCACATTAGAAGAAAAAATATTCCGATATCAAAATTCTGATTTCGTGACAGATAAGATTTATTGTTCATGTCAAATCACGGTAAATCTTGTCTGAAAATTCTCCAACAAAAATATGCACAAAATATGTCCTTCAGAATGACGTTTTTGTTTAATATACGTCCATCTGAATGGCATTTTTCTTTAACACAGTTTTTTTTTACAGCCGAATCAGCTATTACGTCGATCGGAACGACGTTCTGGATCTTAAATTATAAAATATCTAAATTTTATGTTGTGAATTATATATCAACAAAGTTTTTTGATAAATAAATTTAGGATCATATTTTAAGATTAGGAGCAAAATTTTTAATTATTCTAGATCGGCCCTGCCCATAGGTTATTCAGACCAATCCGATGCTAAATACTTTATCTGCACCAGAACTGACAAGTGCAACATATGGTGGCAAGGTTGGTCATCAGTCGGGTATCCGAAGTTAGTGGCAGTCTGCGTCCATATGGGTGCGGTAGAGATGGTACATTGGGTCTAGTCTTCGATTGCGTGTAGCACTTGGTCCCCAAGAGAGTCGCATGCGGTCCTGCATCCGTCACAGTACCAGTTTCTCAAGGGAAGTAATAATCTTGAGGAGAAAAGTAGGGAACTTTTGGCTTGGTACTGGTCATTATGATGTTGAAAGTTTAAGATTCCACTTTGAAACCTAACTATCAACAGAAAATTTGGTGTACAAAAAATATTTTGAAATAAATTATTTAAAATAAAAGTAATTTAGAAAAATTAAAAATATGAAAGCTTTCGCCATCTAACAAAAGTAATTTAAAAAAATTAAAGTTATGAAAGCTTTCATCATCCTAGATGGCAAAAAAATTAAAACAAATTTGTCAACTGAGTTGGCAAAAATTTGGACAAAAAATTTGACTTTGTCCACATTTTTCATCAACTCAGTTGGCAAAAATATGACTATTGTTTTTTTTTTTTTTTCATTTTTTTCTTTTGGTTTGTTTTGGTTTTTTTTTGTTTTTTTTTGTTGTTGTTGTTTTTAAATAAATTTTTTAAATAAATTAGAAAAAACAAAATTTAACATCCAAAATAAAATATGCAACATTGAACATCCAAAAAATTTATAAATTTCTGCCGTAAGAAAATTACGTCTGCCGTCGGGCAGACTCCGAACGGCCATAACTATTTGTTCAAAAATTATTTTTCGTCAAACAATAAGTCGATTTGTGTGCTTTCGACGAGAGTAACAAAATTCGTGTAAAAAAAAATTTCATCTGAAGCAAGACGCACATGTTACAGGCAAAAGTATAAAATTTAAAACTTTAAAGTTTCGTAACTTTTGACTGAGAGATCGAAACGAGACCCAGCTTGTGTCAAATTGACTGTAACGAAAAGTACTGTAGGATAAACGTTTCACAGTTTGACGGACTTCGAAAAATTTTAGAATCGCAAAACAATGAGATGTTTCGATCTCCAAATTTTACTTTGGATAATTTTATTTTCGAATTTTTTCGGTATTTCGATGCTAACGAGTAAAGATTGGTGTCTCCGAACTCTCAAACGTTATCATATAATATATCAGTGTAAAGACGATTAAAAATGGGACAAGAATATATTTTTTTAACGATAAAATTATCTATTTATAAATAATTTACTAATCGTAATAAGATCGATTTAACTTTCAATTACGGTAGAAACTTTAAGGATCTGCTTGGCAATTGTGGGAGTATAGTGGTTATGAGGTATTTTTGAGTACCGGTTATGAACGGTTATGAGGGTTCGTTACTGTTTTAAAAATAAACAATCGGTTCAAAAATATTCCAAAACCGGTGAAAACACCGTTACCAACAAAAAATAAATTTGAGAATTTTGCCAACTCAGTTGGCGAACTATTTCGTTATTGTTTCAAACTTTTCGTTTTTCCTAATTTATTTCAAAAAATTACAGGTATAGCAAATTTTCTGCAAAAAATAGATCAAATGAAAAAAAAAAACAAAAAAAAAAACTAAAACCAAACCTACACAAGAAAACCCAAACAAAAAAAAAACCAAATAAAACCCATAAAAAAACACAAGAACAAAAAACGAAGTCTGCTCGACGACAGACGTAATTTTATTATGGCAAAAATTTTTTAAAATTTTGGATGTTAAATTCTGCATATTTTATTTTGGATGTTAAATTTCGTTTTTTTCTAATTTATTTTAAAAAAATTTATTTAAAAACAACACAAACAAAAAAAGAAAAAAAAACAAACCAAAACAAACAAAAACAAAACAAACTCAAAACAAAAAACCAACAAAAAAACCAAAAAAAATCGATAGTCATATTTTTGCCAACTGAGTTGACGAAATTGTTGAAAAACAAAAAAAAAATATTGTTTCATATTTTCGCCTTTTGAGATGGCGAAAGCTTTCGTAACTTCAAATTTTTCTAAATTACATTCGTTTTAGATAATTTATTTAAAAATATTTTCTGTACAGCACAACTTTCTGGACTATCAACCATTAATGTTTGTTTTCATGTATCTAAGCTCTTTTGTTTGCATATTCCTTTTAGGCCTCGTTTGGTTAAATTTGCAGAAAAAAAAAAGTTTTGTTCAATTCTTTTTTTTTGAAAAATTATAATTTTTATTTTTTTATTTTATTTTTTTAATGTTTGGAGAGACCAATAAAATTTGAAAAAATAAATAAATTTTTTATAGTGGAAAATTAATTCCTTAATTGGGTGGAAGGAATCAATTTTCTCTTCCTATCGACCTCATATTTTTCTTTACCCCAAACAATGAAAATGAATCACTTTTTTTTCTCAATGACAAGATTCAACGAACCAAACAAGACCTTGAAGTAGGAAAACACTTACATGTGAGATATCTATACTACTGTATAATAATAAAAGTGGATTTCATTCTGAATTTTTTTTCTTCCAAATATGTTCTTATCTAACTTTATCAATTAAATTATTCATTAAATTTAATAAAGACAATTATATTATTATGTATAAAAAAAATTCAAAATATATACTTTATTTTTCTGGTGTCATTTGATCTTTCCAAGTATAAAAATAAAAATAAAAATAAAAATAAAATAAAAATAAAAATAATCTAATAAATAAAAGACTGCTAAATCTATACAACGTACGTGCATATATATACTAGTTGGATATCATTACAAAGTTTTGGTACCTTCAGTTTCCGGTTATCCGCCTGCCAACAAACATAATTTTATCTTGGCAGAATTTTTTTACTTTCAAATGTAGACATTGTGTAAACAAGATCATTGTTTTTTATTTGTTAATCCCACTTACAAGGGTGGATCTGAAAATTTTAGTCATTTTCATACTTGGCTTACAAGCACACGGCGGAACTGTTAATGGACACCACTGGGCTCCAACTCTACTAATTTTTTTCATATATTTTTATTTTCCATCTAATTCAATCAACATCTAATCAATCTATTCCAACTCACCCCAGTTTTAATTTTTGGTTATACCATTGCTTACCAGTCAAGGTGTGTAAAAAGATGGACGGTCTGAAATCCGACCCGGATCCGACCCAGTCAACGGACCGGTCCGTTACGGCCCACTCTCCCCCGCGGGTCCGAACTGAGTTGGAGGATCTAACCCGCAAGTCCGGCCCGGCCAGATCTCTGCTCCGTTCGGGCCGAGCTGAATTCGGACTGTCCGGTTCGGCCGTATTTTTTTTCTTTTTTGTAATATATCTGTTTGGGGCGTTTTAGTGGGAGTTTTTTGTCCGTTTTAGGAATATTTTGGTCATTTTTAGCAAAATGACCAAAATACTCATTATAAACACTATTTTTTTAGGGTATTTGGGGTCATTTGGACCCAAAAAAATTCTATAAATAGTCCATAATTCATGAAAAATAAACACAATAAATTTTTTTTCCTTCTACAAAATTCTTGATTTGAGTTACAAAGTTTAGAAGCAAGGCAATTACAAAGTTTAGAAGTAAAGCAATTACTGGAGTCCAACTTCTTCCCTCTCAACACATTTTCTTCCGATTTTTTTGGGAGGCTTCTAACAAACGTTACAAGTAACTTTAATATTACATAATAGTTTTTTTTTCTGATTTGAGATTTTTTTTTTCTCTCTCTCACTTTTGGTAGAGAAGTAATTAATTTTGTTCTAAATTTAAAAAAAAAATTTAATATGGATGGACAAAATTCAAACCAACCTTTTAAAAATTATGATTATTATAATAATATATTTGAAAATAATTATATTTCTGATTCTGTGCCGCCGACACAAATGTCACCTCATGAAGTTAGGAGTATGGTCACAGCTACAAATGTTGCCAATAGAAAAATATTTTTTTATGAAAATAATTTAAAAAAATATTTGTCACTAATAGTGATGGCGAACCGATTTTAGATCCAAAAGATCAAAAACCAATACCAAATACTGCGAAATGTAAGAGATGTAAGTGGGTTTACAAATGAAAAAGAAAATGATGGCACGAGCACTTTAAAAAGACACTACAAAAGTTGCTATGGCAAAGATACACTACAGGCTACACAAACACAGCAAAGTACCGGTGGTCAAGGATCTTCTTTAGGTAACTTTACTTATTCTAATGCTCGTAACAAGACTGAGTTAGCATGATATATGATTTGTGAGGAACAACACTTTACATATAGTGAGAGTGATTTCTATTATAATTATGTAAGTAAAATTCTTAATCCTTGTTTTACTAAAGTTTCTAGATCTACTAGTAGAGCAGAGGCTCTGAAATTTTTTCAAAAAGATAAGACTGCTTTGCAACAAAATTTTATGCATGTTAGTAAATTAGTTTTAACTTCTGCTATACATACTACTAATTAAAATAATGCTTATATTTGTATCACGGAACATTATATAGATCTATTATGGATGTTGCAAAAATGCATCATTTGTATAAGACCATTAGAATTTTCATATATCGGCGCTGTAATCGGTGGCGCTATAATACAATTTGTACGTGAATATAATATTTACAATAAAATATTTTCGATTTCTTTTGATAATGCTAGTAATAACACTTCTTCTATTAGTGTTTCGAAAACACATTTTAGGCTTATGTTATAAGGTAAACTTTTTCATGTTAGATGTGCTTGTCATATTATTAATTTGATTATAAAAAAATATCTTGAATTCTTTAAACTAATCAGATCATGTTTACATAGTTTGAACTCTTCTGCAAGTAGACAACAAGTCTTTAAAATTTTATGTACACAATATTGTGTTACTTTTAGACGATTTGTTAAGGATGCACCATATAGATGGAATTCTACTTATTTAATGTTCCAATTTTTCATTAAATTTAAAGATGTTATTACACATTATTGTAATGCTAATCCTTGTTTTGATTATCAAGTAACTGAGAATGATTGGTTAATTGCTACTTCTATTTTTGAATTTTTAGAATTATTTTACAATGCTACATGTATTCTATTTGGAGTTTATTATCCAACTTCTCCTTTAGCTTTAACAGAATTTTTTAACATGTCTCATTTATTTTGTAAATATAGAAATGTTACTGGTTTTGATTGTGTTGTTGCCAAAATGGAAGCCAAATTTTAAAAATATTGGGGTGATATATCTCTTATATATTGTTTGGCTTCGATTTTTAATCTTAGATTAAATTAGATGGTGTATATATTTTATTAGACAATTTTTAAGATAATATGAGAGTTGACAAGGTCGTTTGAAAGTAGAAATTAAGTATGTTTTAGATAGTTTAATTGCTTTATAGGAAGAAAGAGTTGTATTCATCCGATCCGGTACAACTGTTCAAGGTAGTAGCTCTGGTTTTATGTCTAAATTATCATATGCTAAATATGTACTGCAAAGAAAGAAACAAAAACAATCTTCCCAACCTACGCAAGAATTGTCCTTATATCTAAATTCTTATGAAGAAAATGAAGATGACTCTTCATCTTATTATTCAATTTTAGAATGGTGGAAGAGACACGAAAAAATGTATCATGTACTTTCTGCTATAGCACGCGATATTCTAATGTTCTCGGTGTCCACGGTAGCATCAGAATCTTGTTTTAGTGTAGGTTCAAGAATGCTCACCAAGAAGATGAGTCGGTTACTGCCAAATATTTTGGAAGCTTGTGTCTGCGTTCAAGATTGGACCCGTGCTGAACAAAGAACTCAAGACTCAAGAGATGAAAGTGCCGATATCGCAGAGCTGAACTTTCAATCTCTTACTATATATGACGTTACTGAAGGAGAAGTTGAGCAATAAACATCAACGAAAGACGGACGAAGATTTTTTTTTTTTTTAAAAACTTGTACATTTTTTACATGCTTTATGCAAATAGAATATTATTTACAAGTTTCTATTTTTTTTACTTAATGTTATAATACATTTATAATTTAATTGCCATTAATAAAAAAATTAGCTTTTTCTTACTTAATGTTGTTAGTTGTTTACATTTAACTTCTTTATGTCTATATAAATCACTTCTTTAAATTTTAAGTTATAAATTTATATTTAAATTCAAAAAAAAAATATTTATACATTTTTTTATAAGTTGTTCAAAAAAAATTTAAAAAAAAATATTAAACTTATAAATATTTAGATTTTATTTTATACTGAAAGTTATATAAATATTGATATAAAAAAATTAAATAAATTTTCTAACAAATAAATTTGTAAATTTTAAATTATACTAAACATTTAACTTATAAATTTTAAATTATATTTAACATATAACTTATAAATTTTAAATAAATTTATACTTAAAGTTATATAAAAATATTTCTAACAAATAATTTATAAATTTTAAATAAATTTATACTTAAAGTTATATAAAAAAAAAACTAACAAATAACTTATAAATTTTAAATTATACAAAAATAACTTAGTAACAAAAAATCTATAAATTTTAACTTGAATTTATTAACATATAAGTTATATCATATAGATTATATATATAAATATATATAAATATTAATAAACTAAAAAATAATTTAAAAATCGGATCGGCTCGGTCTGACAGTGAATCGGTCCGGACTCAGACCGGTTCGACCTGGTCCTTTTCTGACAGGGTCTTGGGTCCGAACTGGGTCGGATTTAATTCTGATTGGACCGGTCCGACCTGGTCCGTCTTTTCTTTCGAGTTGAGTCCGGTTCGAATCCGGTCAAATTCGATTGACTCATATCACAGGTCAGCTCGGACTGATCCAATACACACTTTTACTTACCAGTTTGAATGAATCTGATCATTCTCGCGGGAGGCTAATGTACAAGTTTTGTACTTTCTAAGATTATTTCGCGTGGACCTTCTCTCGGAGTTGCTATTGACAGTTTATCAATTTCTACTTAGTGGACAATCATACATAAAATAACCATTTTTTTATTAACATGCAGACTGCTAAATGCTGTCCTCGTTCTTATATGTCATCTCCAAGAAGTTCAAAAATAGACTTTCAAAGTATGAAATTTGACATATAAAAAAAAGGGAAATAGACTTTCAATGTTGGACTATAATTTGCCAGCGCAACTTTACCATGAATACTAAGCGCATTTTTATTTATTTATTGCTCCTCAAACTTTATACTATGCTGTGGCGTCCAAATTGTCTACATTTTCAACTGAGCCTTTCCGGTCCGAAATAATTTTTTTCGGATAACCTACTCATTAAGACATTACATATCCCTTCACATTATAACATACTAGTAAACTAAGTCAGCACAAGTACATTGTACATATTTTTTGTATATATATATATATATATATATATATATATAAATATGTACTTAAATGACAAATTTATTTTAAAATATTATAAAATATTTTAAAGTAAATTTAATTTGAGATGATAAACATTTATTGTAATTAGAAATGTGTTCTTATTAGTGGTTATTAATTATGTTAAAATAAATGTGTACAATTTATATATTTTATTTCTAATATATATATATATATATAAAATATATATATATATGGGATAAACGGAATATGAGTCATAGTGCTCATATTTTTTTCATGAGTCATGTGCATGTGGACCAATAGAAATAGACTCATGCATCCCATGTATGTACACTAGTACACTATATTTCTATTGGTTCACATGTGCATGACTTATTTATATATATATATATATATATATATATATATATATATATATATATATATATATATATATATAGCCAATGAGGTCATAACCTAATGGTTAAGACCAAGGCTCCCAGGAGGTTGCGGGTTCGAGCCCCTTGGACGTCATTTAATTTTTCTTTGGAGGAATTAAGTGGTGGATGCAGTGTGGTGGTACGATGCGGTGTGACCCGGGTAGTGTACGGATGCGATGCAAGGTGCAGGTGCTAGTGCGGAGCTGGTGCGGTTGCCGTTGCATTAGGCATTCGAGCCGGATGGGACATTCGGACGTAGATGATGCCTGGAATTGTATATATAGGCCTTCGGACTAGAATTTGTTGTAAGCATTCGGGTTGAGTTTGTAGCCTCTCGGAGGGATCTGAATAAAATTTACCTTATATATATATATATATATATATATATATATATATATGAGCCCAATGTTACATGGTTGGTTTTGACGGTTCTAATTAGTTCGAAACAGATCGTGCATGAATGTTCATGCGTATAATCAAATTATACGGGCTCTTCTCAAGGTGGAGTAGGAGCATCCTCTATAAGGTGATCTGAAGGCGAATCAGACCTATGGTTAGAGGCAACTACAGGAATTGGCTTCAAAGGTGGGTCTGACGGACTGAAGGTGAAGCAAGACGTTGTGGTTGGCACACAATGGTGGTGTGGATGAACGTGTCAGATTTGATTATGTGGTCGAACGGATCAAGATGAAAATATGTTGGATCTCCTAGGTGGTCGGCTAGCGGGAACGAACAAAGGTAGATGGGTGTGCTAAGGTTGTTCGGCTAGCAAAAATGAGCTAAGATAGAGATCGTTGGATTGTATCTCGTTTTCGGATGAGCCCTCAGAGGGGATGATAATGTAGTTGTAATTTAGTCTCACATCGAATAGGAAGTGGGATCATGATGTTTAGATAATTGGAATTGTTTCAGGTATTACATAAAAAAAATTTAAGACATATGGGTCCAGTCCAATATCACACCTCATAGACCAATTCCAGTTCGAATCACACCACATTTCCAACAGTTTATTTCTTCTTTTACAGCATTGTAAATCTATATAAAGGCATATGATTGCAAGAGTTAATTATCTTCGATCGTAGTACTCTTTTTTAATTGAGATTACTCTCTCTTTCTAGTGGATCTCAGTGCTCGTCGATTTGAGAATTTTTTTTGTTGGATTAAAACACTCCTAATATTCATTTCAGGTGACCGAACTCAACTGGCTCTTATGGCTAATGAGAAAATGTATAACTTTTCTGGCTGGACGGAGGTCTCGGAATCAAACTGCGAAAGAGACGTGGGAACATTGGGTTCAAATGACATGTAATACAACGTACGTAAAGTTATGTGCGTACCGTTGGATAGGGGTGAGCAACGGTTCGGTTCGGTCCAAACCGGACCGAAATATTAAAAACCGAACATAAACCGAACCGACATAGTGAAGAACCGAACCGGACCGCAATATCTCAAAACCGAAATAAACCGAACCGAAAAATTTCGGTTCGGTTATTTAAGTTATTCGGTTTATGGGCCTTTGTGTAATGGGCCGGGACTGTTAATTTTACAACGAAAAAAATGGCCGAATTTAACGGCCCAACTAATAAAATTATCCTTGGCCCATCCAATATATTGTTGTTTGGCCCATTTTACAACAAATAAGTCCAAACCCAACCTGGGCAATCAAATATACAAACCAAATTTCAATTAAAAAAAATTTGAAGCAAAAAATTATAACAAAACAAAGTGTACACAGTAGACTACACAGTCACACACAGTACCAGACTGCCAGTTATGATATTGTACAAAAAAAATGAAAAAATGTACACACAAAACAAATAAAATCTTGTTCCCAGTTTAGATAAAAAAAAATTACAACAATGAAATGCAGCTGAGATTTAATTCCTAAGCCCTCCAATTTCAAACTGGTGCTCATCTCACTGAATCTCATATCTTCCCCTGAAGAACAACAACACAATGAAATAAAGATACAAAACATATATGCAGCCTACAGATATCAAACTGTATTTAGAAAGTGTATTTATAAGTTTATAACTACCTTGCCAGTTGCTAGTAACAAGAGTTCCCAGGTTAAACCGTTTAAATGCATAGTTCTTTTCATAAACAAGTCATCATCATCTAGTCCTAGATTATCCTGGAGGACCTGGACAACACAATAAAAAGAAGTAGAAGAAAACTAAATTGTGGCTCAGATAAGGCTCATTTTTGCATCATTGTTTAATGCCATGTAGTATCAGTTCTCCTATTCTCAAGCCATCATCATCATTGCCACTTTATCATGTAATATGTTAGTAAATTTCTCAAGAAAAGACTAAATAAACTAGCATCATAGATTTACCAAATGGCTGCATTTTATGCCACGCCATTGTAAATAAACTAGCATCATAGATTTACCAAATGGCTGCATTTTATGCCACGCCATTAGGGGTCGCCAATGGCTGCATTTTATGCCTCGCCAGTGGCTTCATTTTATGCACCTACAACAAGAAGAAATAACAACAGAAATAACAACAGAAGCTCCCAGCAATAAAGCTATAAAGCTCCCAGAAATAACTAGAGAGGCAGAAATAACAGCAGAGTGCAGTAACTAACAGCAAGTCAGCAGAGTGCAGTAACTAAAAGCAAGTCAGCAGAGTGCAGTAACTAACAGCAAGTCAGCAAGTAACAGGTAGTAGATATTATATAACAAGCAATAACAGCAGTCAGCAGCAGCAGTAACTAACAGCAAGTCAGCAAGTAACAGGTAGTATATATTATATAACAAGCAATAACAGCAGTCAGCAGAAGCAGCAACTAACAGCAAGTCAGCAAAGTAACATGTAGTATATATTATATAACAAGCAATAACAGCAGTCAGCAGAAGCAGAAACTAACAGCAAGTCAGCAAAGATGAGAACAGCAAGAAAATAGCAGCAGTAACCAGTAAGCCAGTAACAGCCTAATAGGTATCGAAAAATATTACACATTGTCTTCCAAGTTTCCAACTAAAAGTTTGTGTTCCCAAATATCCCACCAAAAGTCCAAATTTAAAGACCAGAATTAATCAAACCTCGCTTGTTGACGTTGATATTGATTCCACCGTCAACTTACCCAAATCTAAATAAAAAAGTTAAAACAATTAAGAAGTTAAAACACACAATAAAAGATACACTAGAAAAAAATTCATGCTAAATAAGAAAAAAATTACCCATTTCAACTTTATACACGTCTTCAAACTCCTCTTCAACAATAGATACTATAGGTCGATCAGAAGGCCTACGTAACCAATCTTGACAACAAATAAGAGCTTGAACTATTTTTGGAGTCAAGGAGCTCCTATATGAATCAAGCACACGACCACCCGTACTAAAAGCGGACTCGGACGCCACGGTAGATATGGGAACGGCCAACACATCCCGAGCCATCTTCGAAAGGATCGGAAAACGGGGAGAATTAAGCTTCCACCATCCCAAAATATTAAACTCATCACTCTCATCATCATCATCATCTACCGTGCTCTCATCTAAATATCGATCAAACTCCGATTTTGTATCACCACCACCCAATTCCATCTTATGTTTCTTGAATTGAGCTTTCATAAACTTCTTCAATTGCAAGTTGTGCACCGGTTGATTTGCACAAGAAGGTTCAACTCTTTCACTATTAGTAGCAACACCACCACTTTGAGAAGAGCTTATGTTTTTGTACTCATTGAACATGGAGTATGCAACACTTTTTACTTTCTTTTTCATGGAATCGCTCTTCTCCGGTCCATAGAGATGATCAAGAGCATATTCCACGTATTCCAACTTATGTCGAGTATCTAGAATTGGTGCAATAAATATCACCATATTCATTTTCTCAATGTCCCCCCAATATTTTTGATATTTTTCTCTCATTTTGTCGGCCATGAGAGATAAGTCAAAGTCCTCACTCTCCCTTGAAGTACGCAAAAGAATATCAATGGATGTGATTTCGTCAAAGAAATTATTGCAAGTGACATATAAGGATCCCGAGATACGCAAAGTAAGTTCATAAAAGTGTTCTAAGAAAGTGCACATTCTTCTTGCATTAGCCCAATCGTCCTCGGTAGGAAACCCACCATTCTCTGCTAGTTCTAGTTTGAACCATGGATCTTGTCCGGCGAATCTCTCAAAAGCACTTTCAAACTTTTGCGCCGTGTTCAACATCAAAAATGTAGAGTTCCAACGGGTGCTCACATCAAGACACAACATTTTTTGCTTTGTATCTTTTCGGCTTCAACACACTCCTTGAACTTTTGAAATCGACTAGGAGAATGTCTCACATATCTCACCGTATTTCGAACACGAGCAACCGATGGAGACATCAATTTTAAGCCGTCAACCACAACTAGATTAATGATATGTGCAATGCATCGCATGTGTAAATATTTGTATTGTAGAATGCCATTTCCCCAATTCTGAATTTTCTTGCTTAAATAAGAAATAGCAACATCATTGGAACTCGCATTGTCTACCGTGATAGTGAATATTCTATCAATACCCCACTCTAGCAAGCACTTCTCTACCGCTTTCCCGATGGCCTCACCTTTATGACTTGAAATTGGACAAAAGTTTATAATTTTTTTCTTCAACTCCCAATCATCGTTTATATAATGTGTCGTAAGACACATATAATTGATTTTTTGTAACGATGTCCAAGTATCCGTTGTAAGACAAATTATTTGCTTGGACTCTTTCAAATATGTTTTGAACTTACTCTTTTCAATAGAGTAAATATCATAAGAATCCCGAGCCACTGTCCATCTTGGCGGAATACGAAAGCTAGACACGCCACATTAATAAAGTTTTTAAAGCCCTCACACTCCACAAATCGAAACAGAAGCTCATCAACGATAATCATATGTGTCAAGGCCTTTCTCACCTCGTTTTGATTAAATTTCCAACTAGTTAGTATTTGCTTGCCCTTTGCAATTGATTGCAAGTTGAGTATTGTTTGACTAGGTTCATGATTCTTTGGATTCAATGGACATGCATTCCAGTAGATTTTCACACTAGTACTCCCATTTAGCTTACTATGGCAATGGTATTCTTTTCCGCAATGGTTGCAACTTGCTTTTGGACGACCATCCGGGTCAAGAATTTTTTTAAAATCTTTCCAATGCGGAGCTCTTTCCTTCGAAGGCTTTCTTGTTACCGGAAGCTTCAAATTTAGATTAGATACAGGAAGAGGCTCATTTGTGGCTTGAGAACTAGTTGGTGGTTGATGATCACCTTCTTGCGACATCTAAAACAATAAATTTTTTACTTTGAAATTTGAATATATGAAATATAAATAACAAAATTGAGTCCAAAAATTAAGAAATACGCACATCGCATGAATATGAAGTTGTTGCCATTGATTGGGTTGGTGCTACACCTATTGAACATCACACTTTTATGAGTAACCTAAGTTACCTGTAGCTATGCTACCTAACCCTTACCCAATTCCAACCTACATAAATAGCCCTTAGTCACTACTAGTCCAAAATGCAGTGTCTCAATGTGCCAGGGCAGAATGCAGAATCAGATTGCAGATAGGGATAGTCACATTACAGACTCACAGAATGCAGAAACAGACTCAATGTGTCTCAATGTGCCAGGGCAGAATGCAGGTCTCAAAATACTAGTCCAAAATACAGTGTCTCAATGTGCCAGGGCAGAATGCATTATGCAGTATTGCAGTGTGCAGTATTGCAGTGTGCAGTATTGCAGTATCTTAGTATTGTAGTGTACCAAAAATAATTGTCAGTCAAAATGAAGTGTCTTAGTCACTATTCACTAATCAAATATCAATGTGCCAGAATAGCTTGTATAGCTTAGTATCAAGTGTACCAACCCTACAAATAATCTTTACTGAGTTACTCTTCAAAGTACCAAAATACAAATAATAGAAGCAGGAAACAATTATGAATCAATATGCAAATTATCAATTTTTTTGCAAATTATCAAAGTACCAAAAATTCAATGAGGTACCAAAAATAAGTGTCAGTAACTAACAGATGCACTATGCAGTATTGCAGTATTAACAATTATCAATTTTTTTGCAAATTAACAATTATCAAAGTACCAAAATAATTAAAGTGTACCAACACAGATATACATATATTAGTTCAAAGTACCAAAATGCAAATTATCAATTTTTTTGCAAACCTGTATTTTTTTTGCCAGGAAACAATTAACATAAGCATACTCAGTACTCACTAGTCACTAGTAAGTAGTAACTAACAGTCTAACAGCAAGATAATGTAGGTATGGTAAGCATACTCAGTACTCACTACTCACTAGAAGCAGGAAACAATTATCAATTAGACATTTTTTTGGCAGGAAATAATTAACATAAGCATACTCAGTACTCACTAGAAACAATTAACATAAGCATACTCAGTTACTTACAGTGAATGAGTAGTGACTTGCTGTTAGTTACTGCTTCTGCTGGTAACAGGGTTACAATAAACATAAGCATACTCAGTACTCACTAGTAACTAACAGTCTAACAGCAAGATAATGTTGGTATGTATACAACTAACAGTCTAACAGCAAGATAATGGCACAATAAAATTTAAACGTACCAAGCCCTGCACCAAATCTAGGTTAGATCTTAGATCAGGGTAATTTCTGACCAGATCTAGGTTAGATCTTAGATCTGGAGACGTATCAAGCCCTGCACCAAAGATGAAACAAAAAAATAACAAAAAATTAGAAAAAAAATGAAAATAAATAAATAAATATTTGTAAAAAAAAAATTTGAGATATTAGGGTAATTATTTTCTTACCAGATCTAGGTTAGATCTTAGATCTGGACAGATCTAGGTTAGATCGAGAGAGCCTGAAGAGGATCTAGGTTAGATGGAGTTGGAGAGACTGAAGAGGAGACTCAGAGTCTCAGAGTCAGTCAGAGGCCGAGAGGGGATGCGGTGAAGACGGAAGAGGAGACACAGACAGAGTCTCAGAGCCGGCAGAGGGGTTGTGAGAGCCGACAGAGGCCAGAGGGGTTAGGGTTGTGAGAGCCGACAGAGGCCATATGGGTTAGGGTTGTGAGAATGAGAGGAGAGAGAGAGAGTTTTTACTTTATATACTTAGGTTTGGATTAAGGGTATATTTGTAATTTTACATTGCAAATCGGTTTCGGTTTTAAACCGAAACCGAAACCCATTAACCGATCACCGACCCGTTAACCAAACTTTTGTTTTTTTATAACCGAACCCGACCCGAAATTTTTTGGACCCGAACCCAATTAGCAAATCGGTTCGGTTCGGTCCGGTTTTCGGTTTTAAACCGTTTTTGCTCACCCCTACCGTTGGACACTAATATATATATATATATATATATATATATATATATATATATATATATATATATTTCAGGTGGGGTTGGTTTTCTTTTCCATGTCAATTTGTTCGTTCTCTACTTCATTCACACATTAACTTCTGCCGTTGCAGAAGATTTACATCGTGTTTACTCCTATTTTATTCTGGACAAACTTTGTTTGCCCATCGTGTTGTTTTAATGCGCGTCATATTGTATTTCATATTATTTTATCGCATTTAGTATTGTTTTTAGGCATCTTATATTATTTATGTATTTAAAAGTGCTTTAACATAGTTCATATTGATTTTACGCACCGCATACTATTTAATATTGTGTTTCATATTATTTTATGTGTCATACTACTTTTATGTGAAAAACAATATTATAGTCATTAATTTTTCAATTAATTCCACGAGAAGACTGGTTATGTATTTGCTCAATAACATTTTAGCAAAGGAAAAAAATATACTATTAATTCTCCAATGTGTCCTTACAAATCATCTATTTTTATGTGATAGCTAATATGACATGTTAAATAACATTATGTAACATCTAACATGACAGCTGACAAGATAAATTGTAATTCAAAAAATTAATCATCCAAATTTTTAATATTAATATTAATATTAATATTAATATTAATATTAATATTAATATTATTTTATTTTATTTTATTTTAATTTAATTTTAATTTTAAAATTTGTTATATTAATTGTTATGTTGGCTGCCACATTAACTACCACGTTGAATGCCATATAAAAAAAAATAGTTTAGAGGAATTAATATTATTATTATATATTCTATAAGAAGAATACGAAACATCTTACATGGTAGTGTGCATGACGTAGGTGTATATATGATTTTTTTTTACTAAAACAAAGATATCTAAAATAGCAAAATTGAGTCATATTTTAATTATATTAGTGAGAGTAAATACTTATCAAAAGCTTCATAAATTACATATCAAAAACAATTTCCATCTTTGTTCAACATTTAGCTAAAAAACTAATAAAAAATAAAAATAGTAGCAATTGCGTTGAAGCAGTATGAAACATGTACAAACAATGTGAAATGCATATAAATAGTATGTTATAGATAAAAAGAGTATAATGTGCAAAGAAACAATATGAAATGTGTAAAAATAATTTGAAAAACCATAAAAGCAATATCAAATTTCTGATAGTATGAAAAGAAGTATGATGTGTATAAGCAATTATCACCGAATCCCAAAAGGTAAGGAGCGGTTTAAACCAATATCCATAAAATCTGCCAATCAGTACAATATCCAAGCAGACTACAACATTTATGTGTGCAGCTATCATGTGCGATGTTCGCACGAAGCGCTCAGTTGAAGCTCCCACACGTAAGATTGCAGATTATGTGTGAAATACGTCATCAAAATGCCACTTTGTGTCTGAGTCTGAGTCAGATTTAGCTCATAAGCAAAATCCTAAAGAATAAATGACAAAAAATAAGATTATATTTATGCTGTCTTGATCCTTGCCCTCCAAGAGAACGCTCCACCATCTCACCCATATGGATTACCACACCTTATGTGAACAAGTTAATATCAAGACAAGTCTTATATATATTAAAATACACACTTGCAATTTTATTCGATGTGGACCAAAATTCTAGAGTTCAAGATCAAAATTCAATACTTTTATGTGGAAAACAATATTATAGTCATTAATTATTCATTTGATTCCACAAGAAGACTGGTTGTTATGTACATGCTCGATAACATCACTAAAAAAATTAAGAATTTTAGCGAAGAAATTTTTCGTCGCTAAAATGCCTATTTTCGTCGCTATTTTAATATAGCGACGGATTAGCGACGAAAATATGGCGTCACTAATTTAAGTGTGTAAACTTCCTCGACCAGATTTCAGTATTTAATATTAAATTAGAATTATTTTTAGCAATTAGGATTTATTGCAATATTTTAAATTTATTTTTGCTTACATATCCTATTGATTTGTGCACATGTCCATCACCTAAATATTTAGAGCATTACACTGACTGTTATCCCCAAACAAAGTTTACATACCTCTCCTAGACATGCTAGTCTATTTTTCTAAACTTTGTGCAACTCCTAGATACTCTGTTTTGTGCTTCGTTTTAGTCGCACACAAATATCGTTACAAACGTCCGTATTTATTTTTAATTAATTTTCAGACCTGTACCCATCTCTGTTCCAATAGATATTAGAGGCCCAACAGGCACCTGTTTTGCCCAAATAAAATTACGTTATTGTTCTACTTTGAGTATACTACAATTAGTATATTCACACCGTATTAAAATTATGGCCCTACCTATTTTTAAATAATTATAAATCATCGTGTGCATTAATTATTAATTAATTAATACGGTGACCCGCATCACCGAAAACCAGACCCAGCCCCTGCCCAGGCTCACCCCCACCCCCTCAGGGCCCTCACACAGCATTCCCCCTCAATTTTGTACATTTTAGCATTTTTAGGAATATGGTGTTTTTCTCAGACAAATTGCGTAATTACACAATTTTCCAATTAATAAGGCTTTTATGCAATTTATAGAATTACAGGGTTTATTCTGTAAATTTCCAGTGTGAGGTGTCAACCTCCTATTGGAGGATGAACCTACACCGTCCATTTGGCAGTAGGTCCAATCATAAAATATCTACATGTAAATATCCTAAAATATCTAAAGATATTTTAAATTAAAATTCCCTAAATACCCCCCCCTTTTACCTATTTACACAAGCTACCCTAAACCCTAACCCTATAAATACACCCCCCTCTCTCCCGAACCTCACACCACCCTCATCTCCGGCCACCACCACCTCCGACCATGCCCCCAGCCTCGCCACCCTCCCAGCCACTCCCCGGCCGACGCCCACGCTCACTGGCCGCCGCAGCCACCGCCGGCAGCCCCCACAGATCCAACTCCCCACCAACACCAACAGCACCTCCTCCATCCCTGTAAATACCCTAAATTTCAGGAATAAAATTTATACAATTTTTCCCGTATTTTTGGTGTTCTTCTGGAATTTAAAAGCTAAGGTAATTTGGGGTTGAAAAATTTTAAGTGTGGCTAAATGGGGTTAAAATATTCTGGAAATAGAAATTTATTGTGTATAATGGAGAACCGGACGCAGGGCAATTTTCGGTGAATTTATGGGACACCGGAGCAGCGAATCGAGGAACTTTAGCTATTTGGAATGAACTCAAACCGCTGAACCAACCCGAAACCCATCTAGGAACCCTAGCAGCCGAAGTACTGTTCCCCTATAAATGTACCTCGGCTTTTGTGCCCTAGGCCGCAGCCACCCCGAGTTTCCCCGCAGTAGCCGCCTGGACGAGTCATCGCCGCCGCCATCGACTTAACCCCAGCCGCCCGCTCTCTTCCCTCACGCCGAGCCCGACCCCCCACCTCCGTTTGGCCGAGTTCGACGCTGCTTCGTCGACGACCAAACTCCGGCAGCAGCCACCCGTCCAGTCCCGACCCCCGGGACGCCGCCGCCCTCAGCCGACTCGGTGGCCGCCCCGCCTGCTGTCAACGCTCCGACCCATTGCCGGACCAACCGATCCCCGACCGCCTGAGAGTCCGACCCATCCCCGGCTGTGCGTCCCGATTTCGTCGACGCCGCGACCCCTCCGGTCGGCCTCAGCGAACTGTATCCACCTCGGCGTTCGCGCCATCGACCACAGCGACCCCTAGCACTGGACCCAGCAACTTGATACGCTGGACACGGAATTGACGTGGACACTTGGAAAACAGAATCCACGGAGCCCTGTACAGGTACTGTTTTCTCCCTACTCGCGACTCCGTTTTCAATTTCGTCGATTTCTATGCGTAGACTGTTTACCCCTCTCGGTGTCCGTGCAATTCGCTCGGTGCATCGCGTCTTGTAGTGGTCGTACACCGCGATCCAAAACAGGAAAAAACAACGCCCTGTTTCACCCCGGAACTGAGTCCGCCCCGCCAAACGGGACGACTTGGTCGCACGTGGTCTTTACCAAACTGTGCGCGACGTTGAAACGGTCGTGTGGGATTTCGCAGAAGTCGATTCGGAGGTGCGTGCACCCCGGAATCAACGCGTATCCGCCGACAACACCCCGTATCTGTCGATTCTGAAACACGCTGTAACTTCGTGTACAAACGTCAGATCGAGACAAAACTTGCGCCATCGGATCCGTAGTAATACGCTGGTCCTGTGAGCCAAGTTTGGTTCGATTCTGAGAACGTTGACAAAATCACGTATCGTGGGCCCCACAGGCTCCACTTGACGGGTGATTTTGTGATCGGCTCATCGGAATCCAATTCTGGAAGTTCCGTTGGGTTCGTATCATCGTTTCTGACTTGTAGACACTGAGTTTGCGGAATTTGGAGACCTTTGACCCAGACGCGCTTTTCGGTGCAAAGTGGGCCCACATGTGGAACCCGCTTTGGCCCGAAAATGACCTTTTTGCCCCTGTGTCCAAATTGGACGTAAGGACCGGCGTTTCTAGCTATTTGACACCCTCTGAGACTGTTGGTGATATTTATTACAGCTTTTGGAGTAGTTTCCACCGGATCCACAGATACCAGGACAGTTGTTGATACTCGGACATCAGGCAAGTGTACCTTGCCAAACTCTGCAGTTTAGTTATCTATTTTCCTTGCTTTATATACATTGCTGTGCATGCTCAACCTAGGACCGTGTGACGTACTTAGCGTCCGATTATCAGTCGGGTGCCGACACTGTACGCAGCGTTGGGTACGGTCATCTAGAGATGGATATCCGTGACATTTTATATTCTCGTACTTGTCTTATCAAGTACCATATGACCCAGGACACTTGACACTATTCATGAGACAGGATTTTCCCGAGATATTCGTGGTGATTCTGTATAGGATACAGGACATGGACATTATACTATTAGATACTTTATGACTGGTTGCATTTAGCTATGATCGCGCTTGACATGGGCATGAGACGTTGTGGTCATGATATGCGTGGTTACATTGGGTGGGGAGAGACACACAGGCTACAGGCTGTATTTATGTATATCTTCTATTATTGAGAGGTCGTAGACTCTCGTAGCAGAGCTAGACCCACTACCGGTTATTACCGCTACCGGCTCCCCGACACAGAGCTTGTAGTGGCTCAGCCTGAGACTAGTGATGCTCTCACTTGCATTTACACTTAGATGGTTACATATTTACCCCTTTGTTTCATTTAGTTATATATTGCTGCACTGCTTATCTGTATTTATTGGCATGAGCTTTCTTGTACCTTGCTATGTCCCCTGAGGACCTGGATCCGGATTTTTGTCCCCAGATTTTGCAGACGAGGTTTATCCCGAGGTTTACGGGACCGGAGCAGGAGCTGATCCAGGAGTTGTACCACCATCCGAGGATGAGGTCTTAGCTGAAGACTTCTCTTGAGCATCCTTGTTTATGCTCAGCTTTTATTATTTATTTCAGTCTTTGATATTCTGGACAGATGAACCATTGTACTAGATATTTATCGGGTTGTTCCCCGAAGTACTATGTGAGACTGGATGATGATTTACATTCCTTTTTTATTCTGTGGATCATGTTTATGTCTTGTGTGGATGAGATTAGTTGTACCATGATTGTCGTAGACTTGTTTTACAGCTTAAGTATGCCCTGATGGATCCTTTATAGTGAGTTGGTCCATCGGTGCGTACTGCTGGCCGTTGACACGCGTCTGGTCCCACGGTATTTTGGGACTGGGGCGTGACATGGTTTTTGTGGTGGCCCATGCAGGTCTACGACTAAATAGTTCGGTTTCAACTTAGGGACCGGGCCAGCCTGCCCTAAGGATAGTATGAACTATAGGATCTCATCCATTATTTAACCAGTTGTTGAACTCTATATCGATCTCGAATTTTTTTTTACTTGAACTGCATCCTGTATTGATTCCTCTGAGCGTTCTCATAGTTTATCTTTTAATTTCAGAGCAATGGATTCCGGGAACAGAGATGATATTCCTTTGGATACGCCACACGACGCTGTGGTTACTTACGGAGACGGAGTGACACCAGGGGATGGTGGACAAGCATCGCAGAGTGATCAAACCGGACAGCCTAATCCAAGGTTCCGGAGAAATGACATCCCACCTCCGCCACAGTTCACTCCCCAGATGCCAGTATTCCCGCCAGGACAAGCCATGGACGGGCAACAAATGTTCCAGATGATGTATGCTATGATGCAAGCACAGCAACAGATTCAGCAGGAGGCCCATCGGCAGGAGGCCGAGTATCTGAGGACCAGCCTGGTATCCGCATTGGAGCAGGCAAATCCCCCAACGAGGCGAACAGCGACGGGATCCATCACTAATTTCCGTCACCTCAAACCTCGCACATTTTCTGGTAAGGAAGGGCCAACGGAAGTTCATGAGTGGCTCACCAATATTCAGCATCAGTTGGAAGCCGCTGAACTTCCGAGAGAGAAGTGGATGACTGCAGTTAGAATGCAGTTAACTGATAATGCGCATCACTGGTGGTTAGCAGAAGAAAGGAGGCTCGGACAGGACAGAGTCACATGGGAAGAGTTCTCTAGACTCTTCCAAGAGATGTACATCCCGGCAGTCGCACGGTCAGAGCTCAGAGACAGGTTCAACCGCCTTATCCAAGGCAGCATGTCAGTGGAGGAATATAATGCGGAATTTATTCGCCTGAGCCGCTTTGCCCCGACATTGATTTCGACGGAGGAAGAAAAAGCAGAGAAGTTCTTTGACGGCTTGAAGTTCGAGCTTCAGAGAGTGATTGGATCGGTAGCACCTACCTCTTATACCGATGTTCTTGCAGCAGCCCGACGCTTGGAGCACGTCGCTAGAAGGGAGACTAACCTGAAGAGGCCTATCACATCAGCACCATCCAGGCCAGCACATGGGGATTCAGCAAAGCGAGCCCAAAGGGGTATGCCAGATAGAGCAGCACAGAGAGACAGACCTCTTCCTACTTGTCACCACTGCGGCAAGGTAGGACACATTGAGAAGGAATGCAGGCGTAAGTTGGGACTATGTTTGAGCTGCGGATCCAGCCAGCACTTTTCCAGGGACTGTTCCGAACGCCGAGACGGAGCACCAAGACTAGCATTGCCTGCACCACGACCAGCTTATCCAGCAGCAGGAGCCCAACAGACAGGAGTTGGTGGGGTCAGACCACCAGCCCCCGGAGGGAACCAGCAGAGACCACCCCTGGCACCACAGGCAGCCCTATTTCATCAGCAGCAGCAGCAGCAGAGAGGTCCAGCTCAGGGACGGGGACAGGCATTCCCTTTAGCTGTTGAGGAGGAGGCCACAGCAGGCGAGGTCATCGCAGGTACTATTTTAGTAGCTTCATTACCTGCAGTAGCTTTATTTGATTCTGGAGCATCGCATTTATTTATAGCAGCTAGCTTTGTAGCCACCCATAGAGTAGCTACCGCACCCCTTCCGAAGATGAAGAGGATTCTTACGGGAGGCGGTATTATTCCGGTTAGTGACGTCTATAGATCATGTTCTGTAGTCGTATGTGGCCGAGAGATGCGAGCGCAGTTTCTGATATTTTCATTGCCGGATTATGATGTCGTACTTGGTATGGACTGGTTAAGTCAGTACCATGCGACTCTTGATTGTCGGCTTGGGAAGGTTATATTTAGACCGCCTGGCCACCCAGAATTCGAGTTTCTCCGCGGAGCAGTAGAGCAAGGAGTTCAGCCTACTCTTAGGGTATTATCTGTAGAAGAGGAGACAGGTTACCCAAGAGTCATATCAGAATTTGTGGACGTATTTCCGGATGATCTTCCAGGTTTACCGCCTGATCGGGAAATAGAATTCACAATAGACTTAACTCCAGGAGCAGAGCCAATCACTTCATCGGTTTATCGGCTAGCACCTAAGGAGTTAGTGGAGTTGAAGGAACAGGTAGATGATCTTTTGGAGAAGGATTTCATTCGCCCCAGTGTTTCACCTTGGGGAGCACCCATCTTATTTGTGCCGAAGAAGGATGGAACAGTACGGTTGTGCATTGATTACAGGGCACTGAATGCCGTGACCATCAAGAACAGGTATCCCTTACCACGTATTGATGATCTATTCGATCAATTGAGTGGTGCAAGGGTATTCTCGAAGATTGACCTTAGATCCGGCTATCATCAGATCAAGGTGAGGAAGGAAGACATCCCGAAGACAGCTTTCAGGACGAAGTATGGGCATTATGAGTTCTTGGTGATGCCGTTTGGTTTAACCAACGCACCAGCAGTATTTATGAGCTTAATGAACAGAGTCTTTCATCAGTTCTTGGATAAATTTGTAGTGGTGTTCATTGATGACATTCTCATATATTCCAAGAGCCCTGAAGAGCACGAGGAGCATCTCAGAATTGTGCTAGAGACCTTGAGACAGGAGAAGTTATATGCCAAGCTCAGTAAGTGTGAGTTCTGTATGGACAAAGTACCTTTCTTGGGGCACATCATCTCAGGAGAAGGACTTTCAGTGGATCCAGAGAAAGTTGCGGC
The DNA here is from genome assembly GCA_036927795.1 of Iris macrosiphon. NCBI lineage: Eukaryota > Viridiplantae > Streptophyta > Magnoliopsida > Asparagales > Iridaceae > Iris > Iris macrosiphon. Next base: position 29,820,420 of record JAYESA010000013.1, on the reverse strand, counting down.
AATAGAGACTTGGCCTACACCCACATCAGTTGCAGAGGTGAGAAGTTTTCTCGGACTTGCGGGATATTACCGAAGGTTTGTAGAGAATTTCTCGAGGATTGCAGAACCGATGACAAGGCTAACACGTAAGGATCAGGAGTTTATATGGACAGAAGACTGCCAGAAGGCTTTTGAAGAACTGAAGAGAAGATTAACAACAGCACCTGTCTTGACTCTTCCTTCAGGGTCAGGAGGTTTTGTTGTTTACAGTGATGCATCAGGCAGCGGACTAGGATGTGTTTTGATGCAACATGGCAAAGTCATTGCTTATGCGTCAAGACAGTTGAAGGACCACGAGAAGAACTACCCCACGCATGATCTGGAGCTAGCAGCAGTGATATTTGCATTGAAGATATGGAGGCACTACCTTTATGGAGAGAGGGTAGAAATCTTTACTGATCACAAGAGTCTGAAGTATGTGTATACACAGAAGGAGCTTAACATGAGACAGAGACGCTGGCTAGAACTAATGGTGGATTTTGACATAGATCTGCAGTATCATCCGGGAAAGGCGAATGTGGTTGCAGATGCACTCAGCAGGAAGCCTACAGCGTATTTCTTGACGATGCAGCCCGAGTTATTGAGAGATTTACAGGAGCTACAGATAGAGGTTATCGTACCGGGACAGAATGGATTGATGGCTAACCTTGAGATTCAGTCATCCCTCGTAGAGAAGATCAAGGAGGCATTGCCCACCGATGCTAGATTCCGAAGACTCAAGGAAAGGACAGAAGCTGGCCTGCAGACAGGACTTCGCACCCATGAAGACGGAATATTGAGGTTTGGAAACCGCCTGTATGTTCCAAATGGAGAATTGAGACAGGAGCTAATGACTGAAGCACATAGCTCTACGTACTCTGTTCACCCAGGAGGAACTAAGATGTACAGAGACTTGAGACAGTACTACTGGTGGCATGGAATGAAGAGAGAGATCGCAAGATTTGTGGCTAGATGCTTAGTCTGCCAGCAAGTAAAGGCCGAGCATCAGAGGACCGCAGGGATGTTACAGCCGCTTCCGATACCGGAATGGAAGTGGGAGCATATCACGATGGATTTTGTTACAGGATTCCCGAGGAGCCCCAGCGGAAGAGACGCAGTATGGGTGATTGTGGATCGACTCACTAAATCGGCACACTTCTTGCCATTTAGAGTTGGGCAGTCCACAGAGGTACTAGCCGACATGTATATGCGACAAATTATCAAATTACATGGAGTGCCTGTTAGTATTGTATCGGATCGAGATTCGAGATTTACATCTCATTTCTGGAGAAGCATGCAAGAGAGTCTGGGCACCAGACTCAAGTTCAGCACGGCATACCACCCGCAGACAGATGGCCAATCGGAGCGCACCATTCAGATCTTAGAGGACATGTTGAGATCATGTATGCTAGACTTTGGAGGTTCTTGGGAAGATCATTTGCACTTAGTAGAGTTCTCCTACAATAACAGTTATCAGGCCAGCATCCAGATGGCGCCATTTGAAGCTTTATACGGAAGGAAGTGCAGATCACCTGTGTGTTGGAGTGACGTTGGTGAACGTCAGATACTGGGACCAGAATTGGTAACGCAGACAGTGGAGAAGGTGAAGCAGATACAGAATCATCTACGAGCAGCTCAGGACAGACAGAAGCATTGGGCAGATACACACAGGCGTCCCCTAGAGTTCAAGGAAGGAGATCACGTATTCTTGAGGATTTCGCCTACTCGCGGTACTATCAGATTCGGGAGCAGAGGCAAGCTGAGCCCAAGGTATATTGGGCCATTTGACATCCTCGAGCGTGTTGGTGAGGTGGCTTATCGGCTTGCATTACCTCCATCCTTAGAGGGAGTGCATGACGTATTCCACGTCTCACAGCTGCGCAGGTACGTGACCGACCCAAGTCACGTAGTCGATCATTCAGAGATCGCAGTGGGCCCAAGTTTGAGATATGAAGAACAACCGGTTGGCATTCTCGACGTCAGTGAGAAGACATTGCGAGGACAGACAATCAGACTGGTCCGAGTAGCATGGAAACATCATTCCCCTGGAGAATCGACTTGGGAACGAGAAGATAGTATACGCCAACGTTACCCCCACCTGTTTGAGGAGACAGTTGTAAACTAGGCCACCTTGTATTTCCATAACCCTTCTTTAGTAGCTTATTCTTTGATTGCGAGGACGCAATCCTTTTAAGGAGAGAAGATTGTAAACACCCTAAATTTCAGGAATAAAATTTATACAATTTTTCCCGTATTTTTGGTGTTCTTCTGGAATTTAAAAGCTAAGGTAATTTGGGGTTGAAAAATTTTAAGTGTGGCTAAATGGGGTTAAAATATTCTGGAAATAGAAATTTATTGTGTATAATGGAGAACCGGACGCAGGGCAATTTTCGGTGAATTTATGGGACACCGGAGCAGCGAATCGAGGAACTTTAGCTATTTGGAATGAACTCAAACCGCTGAACCAACCCGAAACCCATCTAGGAACCCTAGCAGCCGAAGTACTGTTCCCCTATAAATGTACCTCGGCTTTTGTGCCCTAGGCCGCAGCCACCCCGAGTTTCCCCGCAGTAGCCGCCTGGACGAGTCATCGCCGCCGCCATCGACTTAACCCCAGCCGCCCGCTCTCTTCCCTCACGCCGAGCCCGACCCCCCACCTCCGTTTGGCCGAGTTCGACGCTGCTTCGTCGACGACCAAACTCCGGCAGCAGCCACCCGTCCAGTCCCGACCCCCGGGACGCCGCCGCCCTCAGCCGACTCGGTGGCCGCCCCGCCTGCTGTCAACGCTCCGACCCATTGCCGGACCAACCGATCCCCGACCGCCTGAGAGTCCGACCCATCCCCGGCTGTGCGTCCCGATTCTGTCGACGCCGCGACCCCTCCGGTCGGCCTCAGCGAACTGTAGCCACCTCGGCGTTCGCGCCATCGACCACAGCGACCCCTAGCACTGGACCCAGCAACTTGATACGCTGGACACGGAATTGACGTGGACACTTGGAAAACAGAATCCACGGAGCCCTGTACAGGTACTATTTTCTTCCTACTCGCGACTCCGTTTTCAATTCCGTCGATTTCTATGCGTAGACTGTTTACCCCTCTCGGTGCCCGTGCAATTCGCTCGGTGCATCGCGTCTTGTAGTGGTCGTACACCGCGATCCAAAACAGGAAAAAACAACGCCCTGTTTCACCCCGGAACTGAGTTCGCCCCGCCAAACGGGACGACTTGGTCGCACGTGGTCTTTACCAAACTGTGCGCGACGTTGAAACGGTCGTGTGGGATTTCGCAGAAGTCGATTCGGAGGTGCGTGCACCCCGGAATCAACGCGTATCCGCCGACAACACCCCGTATCTGTCGATTCTGAAACACGCTGTAACTTCGTGTACACATGTCAGATCGAGACGAAACTTGCGCCATCGGATCCGTAGTAATACGCTGGTCCTGTGAGCCAAGTTTGGTTCGATTCTGAGAACGTTGACAAAATCACGTATCGTGGGCCCCACAGGCTCCACTTGACGGGTGATTTTGTGATCGGCTCATCGGAATCCAATTCTGGAAGTTCCGTTGGGTTCGTATCATCGTTCCTGACTTGTAGACACTGAGTTTGCGGAATTTGGAGACCTTTAACCCAGACGCGCTTTTCGGTGCAAAGTGGGCCCACATGTGGAACCCGCTTTGGCCCGAAAATGACCTTTTTGCCCCTGTGTCCAAATTGGACGTAAGGACCGGCGTTTCTAGCTATTTGACACCCTCTGAGACTGTTGGTGATATTTATTACAGCTTTTGGAGTAGTTTCCACCGGATCCACAGATACCAGGACAGTTGTTGATACTCGGACATCAGGCAAGTGTACCTTGCCAAACTCTGCAGTTTAGTTATCTATTTTCCTTGCTTTATATACATTGCTGTGCATGCTCAACCTAGGACCGTGTGACGTACTTAGCGTCCGATTATCAGTCGGGTGCCGACACTGTACGCAGCGTTGGGTACGGTCATCTAGAGATGGATATCCGTGACATTTTATATTCTCGTACTTGTCTTATCAAGTACCATATGACCCAGGACACTTGACACTATTCATGAGACAGGATTTTCCCGAGATATTCATGGTGATTCTGTATAGGATACAGGACATGGACATTATACTATTAGATACTTTATGACTGGTTGCATTTAGCTATGATCGCGCTTGACATGGGCATGAGACGTTGTGGTCATGATATGCGTGGTTACATTGGGTGGGGAGAGACACACAGGCTACAGGCTGTATTTATGTATATCTTCTATTATTGAGAGGTCGTAGACTCTCGTAGCAGAGCTAGACCCACTACCGGTTATTACCGCTACCGGCTCCCCGACACAGAGCTTGTAGTGGCTCAGCCTGAGACTAGTGATGCTCTCACTTGCATTTACACTTAGATGGTTACATATTTACCCCTTTGTTTCATTTAGTTATATATTGCTGCACTGCTTATCTGTATTTATTGGCATGAGCTTTCTTGTACCTTGCTATGTCCCCTGAGGACCTGGATCCGGATTTTTGTCCCCAGATTTTGCAGACGAGGTTTATCCCGAGGTTTACGGGACCGGAGCAGGAGCTGATCCAGGAGTTGTACCACCATCCGAGGACGAGGTCTTAGCTGAAGACTTCTCTTGAGCATCCTTGTTTATGCTCAGCTTTTATTATTTATTTCAGTCTTTGATATTCTGGACAGATGAACCATTGTACTAGATATTTATCGGGTTGTTCCCCGAAGTACTATGTGAGACTGGATGATGATTTACATTCCTTTTTTATTCTGTGGATCATGTTTATGTCTTGTGTGGATGAGATTAGTTGTACCATGATTGTCGTAGACTTGTTTTACAGCTTAAGTATGCCCTGATGGATCCTTTATAGTGAGTTGGTCCATCGGTGCGTACTGCTGGCCGTTGACACGCGTCTGGTCCCACGGTATTTTGGGACTGGGGCGTGACAATCCCGACCGCCCCTCACCGCCACCCCGACCACCTTGGACCACCGTCACCGCCCCCATCCGCTTCGCCTCATCAGCCTCCGTCGAACCAACCCGCCACCACCGACCCATGACCACCACAGCCCCCTCCAGCTCCGCCACAGCGTCCCCCGACCCCCCGACCACCAACCCGAGCTTCCTCCCCCGACAGCCTCGAACTCCCCCTCCGTCCACCATTGACCACCGCCACCACCACCGACCCCTTCGCCCCGACCTCCTCCACCACCCTAACCCCCTGCACCGTGTGGTGCCCCGTTCCCCCTATTCGGGGAGCGCGGCTAAGAAATACAAGACGGTATCGTTCGATCAGGATAGATTGAATCAAGAACTCATCCTCGTTATGGATTTGTCTCTTCGGAATTGATTCCCATATTCAGTGGACCGTGCCCCCGGGATCGACTTAGTGGCAGAGTCAGGAGGGACCTCTCCGCTGCATTCTTTTGTTGCCTAGTTTTCGCTGTCGCTTGTTGCTTTCGTGCCTTGAGTTGGTTTTCGGATTTGCTTGGGTTTTCTTAAACGATTTTAATGGATTTCATTGCTTTCGTTCGTAGGACTGCACTTCAATTCCGATAACGAAAAGAGAGGAAGAAGTAATGATCAGCTGTTCGTGGCAATGCAGGTGATCCAGCAGTAGGCGCCGCTCGAACGGACTCCTAAAGCACTTATTTTCTTCTTCCTTCCAACTACTAAAGTGAGTGGCTACCAACCCGATTAGCTAGCCCTTCTTGCTAGTCTTCATATCAAAATCTTGTATTCGTGCTTGCCCCGATCAAACGATACCAAGTAATAACTAAAAGACTTCAAGATAATAAGGGAATAGACTTGGAAAATTATTCTTGTCAAATGAAACTTGTGAACGGTTACTTACTTACATGCTTGTTCGTTCGGAATGTTCATCATATGCATAAATACAAGCTAGAATACACATTTCTTCTTAAAATTGTGCTATGTATAGAACTCATCTTGAATGCAATAACTGAACAGGAAGACTATACAAAAGTAAATCTTGCCCTGTTACTGCCCTGCTCCTGATATGCCCTGATTTGCCTCGATTGCTAACTTAGTGTACTGCGTTGATCACGGACAACTTATGCACAAGGTCTTAGTTCCTGCGGACGGTCGCTGGGGCACCGGCACCGATTCGATCCGGACGAAACTCATGATAGTCGCCTGCTATAGGACGGAATACCCTGGGATACCCTGAATATGCGTCGCACGACATTTCGTACTGAGACTAGCCCGTCCACTATGGCAACGTGCCAGTGATCCCCTTGTATATTTAAACCTGTTGCTACTAACTTGTGTCTTCTTGGCAGGGAAGGCAAAGTAAGTATTATGCAGGTGGTTCAGACGGACAGGTAAATATCACCTAACGGTGGCGGGTTATTTCAATGAATTCTATATATAATTCTTGCTGTAAAATGAACTAAGGCAAAATAGAAACCCACAATAAATATGCATGCTTCATCAAAACAACGTGTTGATTGGTATAGTTGGGTTAGCTTGCCTTCACCAGTACGTTTCGATATACTGACCCTCGTTGAAACAAGTTCTCCGCGCTAAGGAGAACCAAGCGAGGAGCAGGAGACAAACCCCCAATCCAGTCCAGCTGTAGGCACGCCTTGACCGTGACATCTTAGAAACATTTTGAAGAAGAAGCATTTTGAAGAAGAAGCTAGCCACCAAGCAAATATGCAGCTTCGTGGCAAAGCCGTCGTTCCGACCCAAGGTCTTATATTTTGAGTTTAGTAAAGGATGTAATGTACATGACTGCTATCTCATTTTGTGTCAACACTTTTAAAAGCCCATGGAGGCAATCTTATGACTCAGTTCAAGGAGTTTGTAATAGATGTTCATATTATCAATAAAAGGAGAACTTTTCCATGCTTCAAATATGTGTTCATTTAATCTGCGTACTCTGAATATGTGCTCGCTATGCGAAAATAAAATACTTAGCCTTGTGCGGTGCGCAACCTAGGCCCGCACGGCGGTCACGCCCGGGGGACGACTATCGATTCCACGGAATCGGGGTGTGACATGTTGGTATCAGAGCACAGCTTCAAAGTTCCTTTGACTCTTGAACTGAAAAAGTTCCTTTAACGATAAATCCCTGTGCGAACTCCTGAACTCGTTAAGGCCAAAATGAGATACGTTCATGCAATAAGTCCATAATATATTATGATCCTGATGTAATTTACCTTCTTTTGAAGGAACGACGCAAGCGCAAGCATCAGCGCTAGCACCAGGCGAGACACAGGCTCAGGAGAGCAGCTCCGGCACATCAGCTAGCTCTCGAAGCCAACGGGGCATGTCTCGATCAGATCCGCTTCAGCAAGTGATGCAAATGTTAGAAGCACAACGACAGAGAGATGATGCCCGCCAAGCCAAGTTCGAGAGCAATCTAGAGGCCCGGCTCTCAGTCCAACAAAAGCAGGTAGATACCCTGCAGCAGCTTGTTCAGACCATGGCCTCCAACCAGTCCGCAGCGACAGCAGCGACTCCGGTGGACCAACCAATCCTTGAAGTAGAGACTCCGCTAGTGCCAAGGACGAGGGAAGTGACTGCCTTCACCTTTGGTAACTTCAAGAAGGTCTGCAACTGTCACGACCCGTACCCGGTTATTCGGGCACGAGTGCGTGGGCAAGTCTAGCCTACGCCGTAGTGTCGGCGGTAGTACGCTGTCTAGGTCATTTCTGGGGTCAATAAGTATCTATCTCATCCACAATAAATAGACAAGGAAAGTAACAGAAAATAGGAATGCTAACTTTTATAAAACAAATTGTGACAACAGATCCATAGTTAATACAAAGCCAGAAGATAGATCGGGGACAAACCCGAGTATATGCTGAAAGGAAATAAAATAATAACTAACTGGCTACTCCTCCTCAAAGGTAGTCTCCTGAGTGGGAACCGGCTCCTCAATGTGTCCGACACAGGGAGAATTAGGGCTAGGGTTAGGGTTTTGCTCCGGCGAGGGGACGCTGGTCGGAGGAGGGCGGCGCCGCTGCGGGGGAGGTCGGCCGGGGGCTGGGCGGCGGATGCGGCGCCGGACGCGGGGAGGGAGGCGACCGGGTCGTGGGGCTGGGGTGTTCGGGTTCGGGTGCGGGCGGGTCGGGTTCGGTCGGGCGGACCCGACCCGACCCGTTAGGGTTAATGGGCCGGAGGGGACTGGGCCGTGGGCCGGGCTCAGATAATAATAATAATAATAATAATAATAATAATAATAATAAAAATGATAATAATTAATAATTAATTAATTAAATAAATAAATAGTTTTTTTAGGCATTTAAAAATAGGTCTGAGGTCCAATAAATTCCAGAAAAATTACCCTAAGTCCAGTTTTCTATTTTACACCCAAAAATGTTATTTTCATAATATTTTAATATTATTTATTGCCAATTATTAATTAAAATCTTGATTTTAATTACAGAAAATTCCCAGAAAATTCCAGAAAATTGGGAAAAATCCAAGATTTAATAATTTGAAAAATTCAGGGGGTTTACAACCTACCCAACTTACAAAAATTTCGTCCTCGAAATTTAAAAATAACAATGGGATAAAAGGAAAGGCCGGGAAAATTAAATATACCTCAGGGTTCAAAAAGATAGGGGTAGCGCTCTCTAATCTCGTCTTCTCGCTCCCAGGTGGATTCACCGGGAGAATGGTGCTTCCAAGCTACGCGAACCAGGGAAATGACCTGGTTCCGTAGAACTTTCTCCGAGCGATCCAGTATCTTCACAATTTGTTTTATAAAAGTTAGCATTCCTATTTCCTGTTACTTTCCTTGTCTATTTATTATGGATGAGATAGATACTTATTGACCCCAGAAATGACCTAGACAGTGTACTACCACCGACACTGCGGCGTAGGCTGGACGTGCCCACGCACTCGTGCCCGAATAACCGGGTGCGGGTCGTGACAGCAACACGCCATTTAACGGGACTGAGGACCCAATCGTGGCCCTAGACTGGCTTGCCAAGCTTGAAGATCATTTTTCTCTCCTAGAAGTGCCGGAAGACAAGCGCGTCACCTGTGCCCAACTACTGCTTCGCCTCAATGCGCACGACTGGTGGGACGTGCATCGACGATCTCTTCAACTTGGCCATAGAGAGGAGGCGATCGCGTGGACGACTTTCCGTGCCGCATTTGAGGAGGAGTTTATACCCCCGCCTGTATGCCGTCAGCGAGAAAACGAGTTTGTACAACTACGGCAAGGCAGCATGACGGTAAAGCAATACTCGGCAGAATTCAACAAACTGGCCAAATTTGCTACCGCTTATCTACCGGATGCAGCGAGTCGTGCCAGACGATTCAAGGGAGGGCTACGTCCTGGCATCCACGGGCACGTAGTCGTTCCGCAGTATCAGACGATGAGGGAAGTCTTAAACCATGTCCTCTCCCTCAAACCGAAGTATCCTCACGTTGCTGCCGGCGTTGTGCAAACTTCCAATCACAAATTCCAAGGCAACGATAGAGGAAACAACGCTGTAAAGCGTCAAAATAACTGCGGTAAACAGCGTGGAGACACCAACAAGACCTGCAACTTCTGTAGGAAGCCAGGGCATATCGAAAAAGATTGTCGCTGCAAGCTTGGGACTTGCCTCCGTTGCGGCGATCCAAATAATCAGATTAGTAGATGTCCGCTCTCTCCACCCCAACAACAAACTCAGGCACCTGCACCTCAGGCCAACCGAGCTGCGCCTCAGCAAGGGCGTAATCAAGCTCAAGGATGAGTCTATACCATGACACGGGAAGAAGCTTTGGCCTCGGACACCGTGGTGTCAGGTACTTTGCTTTATAATAACATACCAGCTCGTATTTTTTTCGATTCCGGTGCAACACATAGCTTTATATCTACAAACTTTGCCACGGAGAACAACATAGAAATGACTCCGTTGCATTTAGATTTAAGTGTTAGCACCCCATCTGGTACGAAAATACCTGTCTGTTCAGCATGCCAAGGCGTTTATATCTGTATTGGGGAGAGAAAGCTGTCACTTGATGTTTTAGTCCTAGATGTTCGGGACTACGATATCATCTTGGGAATGGATTGGCTCAGCGCGTGCTCGGCAACTATAGAGTGTGCACAGAAATGAGTCGTCTTCCACCTGCCTGGAGAAGCCGAGTTCTGTTACACAAGTAGTCCGACAACTGATGCGACTGGGTCATGCATGGTGATTTCAGCGATATCTGCTCGGCGAATGCTCCACTCAGGCTGCGAGAGATTTCTAGCATCAGTTCGGGACACACGGCAGGACTACACAAACGTCGAGTCTATTTTCGTTGAGGCGGAGTTCCCTGATGTGTTTTCGAGCGAACTACCCAGCATGCCGCTAGACCGAGAGATTGAATTCACTATCGATACATTTCCAAATACGCAGCCAATCTCCAAGCCTCCGTACAGAATGGCCCCTGCAGAGCTGAATGAATTAAAATGCCAACTTCAGGAATTACTTGATCGTGGGTTTATCTGTCCGAGCGTGTCTCCTTGGGGTGCGCCTGTGCACTTTGTAAAGAAGAAGGACGGAACGCTACGCCTCTGCATAGACTATAGAGAATTGAACAAAGTCACAATCAAAAACAAATATCCTCTGCCACGGATAGATGACTTGTTTGATCAGCTACAGGGGGCAGCAGTGTTTTCTAAGGTCGATCTTCGCTCAGGTTACCACCAGCTGAAGATTAAGCCCGAAGACACGCCAAAGACTGCCTTTCGAACCCGATACGGACATTACGAGTTCTCAGTGATGCCGTTTGGACTGATGAATGCACCTGCCGTATTCATGGATTTGATGAACCGTGTATTTAGGCCTTTCATCGATAAATTCTTGGTGGTTTTTATTGATAACATCTTGGTGTACTCGAAGACTAGGGATGAGCACGCAGGACACCTGCGGATGGTGCTGCAAACCCTTCGAGACAACAAGTTGTATGCCAAACTAAGTAAATGTGAGTTTTGGCTGGACAATATATCCTTTTTGGGGCATATCATCTCTTCGGAAGGCATTTCAGTTGATCCGAAGAAGGTAGAAGCAATTACGCAGTAGAAACGTCCAGAGTCAGCTAGCGATATCCGAAGTTTTCTTGGACTGGCAGGGTAATACCGCAGGTTCATACAGAATTTTGCTAGAATTGCTTCGCCCTTGACTTAGCTCACACGGAAGGGTGCGAAGTTTACTTGGACGAACGACTGCGAAGCTTCGTTTACGGAGTTAAAGCAGCGCCTCGTCTCTGCACCAATTCTTACTTTGTCGAACGGACCAGATGATTTCAAAATTTTCAGTGATGCATCGGGTAAAGGACTAGGATGTGTCCTGATGCAGCGGGATAAAGTCATAGCCTATGCGTCGAGACAGTTAAAGCCGCACGAGATAAACTATCCGACGCATGACTTAGAATTGGCTGCAGTAGTGTTTGCGCTGAAGCTATGGCGCCACTACCGTTATGGAGTACCGTGTGAAATCTATTTGGACCATAAAAGCTTGAAATACCTGTACACTCAAAAGGATTTGAATCTTCGGCAGCGGCGATGGCTTGAACTCCTAAGCGACTTCGATCTCATGATCAGATACACACCTGGAAAGGGAAACGTAGTAGCTGACGCACTGAGTCGAGTATTCGTAGGGAGCTTGCCAATCAACGATATGCTGTGCCGAGATCTTGAATCACTGGGCATTACACTGAAAATTAGATATAAAAAGTGGGCGCAAGTGGCACAACTGTGCCTCGAACCCGACTTGTTACATAAAGTGAAGGCCGCTCAGAAGGATGACCAGTTCCTGCAAAAGATTTATGCCCTTATCTCAGCAGGAAAGGTGTAAGCTTCTGATTTTTCAAAATATTAAAATTAGGATTTTTCACAATTTTTCTGGAATTTTCTGGAAATTTTCTGAAATTAAAATCAGGGTTTTGAATTATTACATGATTTTTAATTGATATTAAACAACATTAAAATATTATGAAAATAATATTTTTGGGTGTAAAATGAAAAATTGGACTTAGGGTAATTTTTCTGGATTTTTCTGGGCCTCAGACCTATTTTTAAATGCCTAAAAACTATTTTATTAATTAATTAATTAATTAACTGTTTTTTATTATTATTATTATTATTATTATTATTTATATTATATTTTTTTATTTTCTGGGCCGGCCCGGCCCAGTGGGCCGAAGCCCAGCCCAGCCCAGCTAACCAGCCCGCCTGCAATCCGGGTCGGGTCGGGTCGGGCAACCCGACCCGCTAGCCACCCGACCGCCTCCAACCGGGTCTCCCCCTCTCTCCCTCGCCTCCGCGTCGCGCGCCGCTCCGCCCGGGCCGCCCGCCGCATCCTCCGGCCTCCCCTCCGCGCACCCCGCCACGTCGACCACCCCACCGCCTCCCTCGGGCCGCACCGCCACCTCCTCTCCCTATATAACCCTAAACCCTCACCGCCTCCGCTCCAGCCACCTCGCCCTCCTCCCTAGCAGCACCGCCGTGCCCCGCTGACGGCCTTCCCCTTCTTCCCCGGCCACCTCCTCCCCTCCGGCGCCCCGCTCCGCCGTCCCCAGCCACTTCAGCAGCATCAGCAGCAGCGGGCAGCGCCCCCGCCGGACTCTGGCGCCGCCCCGCCCACCAGCGCCTCCGCCCGTCCCCGGCGAGCCGCCCTCGGCCTCCCAGCGCGCCGCCGGCCAACGCCCCGCCGCCGTAGCCGGCCAGAAGCCCTAACCCTAACCCTAATTTCGGATTCCGTGTCGGACACGACACGGACACGTCTCGACCCTGATTTTTGGGTCCCCTTCAGGTGCGTGTAACTTTCGCCTCGTAGCTCCGTTTTCAATTCCGTAAATTGCGTTGGGAAGCCTGTATGACCCTCTCGGTGTCCGGACAAACTGTTCGGGACATCGCGTCCTGTGGTGATCGCACACCGCGATCCAAAAACAGGAAAAACCAGACCCTGTTTCACCCCGGAACTGAGTGCGCCCCGCCAAACGGGACGACTTGGTCGCGTGCGGTCTTCACAGATACGTGCGCCTCGTCAATACGGACGTGTGAGATTTTGTGGAAGCTGATTCGGGTGTGCGTGCACCCCGGAATCAACGCGTATCCGCGGACATCGCCCCGTATCCGCTTTTTCTGCAATTCGACCTAACTTCGTGTACACTCGTCAGATCGAGACGAAACTTGCGCCATCGGACTCGTAGCGATACGCTGGTCCTGTGGGTCAAGTTTGGTTCGATTCTGAGAACGTTGACGAAATCGCGTGTCGTGGGCCCCACAGGCCCCGCTCGACGGGCGATTTTGTGTTCGGCCCATCGGAATCCAAATTTGGAAGTTCCGTTGGGTTCGTATCATCGTTCCTGACCCGTTGACACTAAGTTTGGTGAATTTGGAGACCTTTGACCCGGACATGTTTTTCGGTGCAAAGCGGGCCCACCGGCGGACCCCGTTTTGACCCGAAACTGCCGTTTTTGTCCTTGTCTCCAAATCGGACCCAAGGACCGGCGTTTCTAGCTATTTGACATCTTCTGAGCGTGATGGTAATGTCTATTTCAGCTTTTGGACTCATCTTTGGATATTTCCCCGAAGAACCTAACTAATCAGATCCAAACAACAGGCAAGTACCTGCACTTCAAGTTAATCTTTATATATTGTGATAATTAATCCCCTGCTATACATGTACCCTTGATGTTTACACCTAGTGTTAGAAATATTGAATTTCATGTCTTGAATATTGGTAGTTCCTGTCTTGTTTTTCATGTCAGGTGGGAGAATACCTAGAAGGCATGTAGTTTACCTTTTTTCCTGGATTGTCTAATAGCTGTTGGTACACGACTGTCCATCAGCCGAATCTCGATTGTATTGTCTAATAGCCGTTTATGATGGCCGGATTAGCCTTATAAATCCCTACATGCCAACTATGTATTCTAAAAACAAACACAAGTTCACACAGATAGTTCTGGTCATGTTATATTTCTTGCTGGCTATTGTAGTTCATTTCCTGTTCCATTTATTTCTGTTTCTCATATTCCTGTTTACAGCTAACTCTGAGATAATAATGTTCTGCTAATGCTGTTTCTCAACATGATATCCAATATTTAATTGTCATAAAATATTTAGTTTAATCTTGTCGTGCACTGTGTACTTTGCTCCTTTCCTGACTGGATCTGTTGTTTAGGCGATGATGAGAACCTTGCCCCCACCTATTATGGCCCCTATGAGGCAGCAGGTGATACAGTTGCAGAGCCAGTTCCCGCACAGGAAGCTACTCCTGCTGAGTAGTTAGCAGTAGTTATCTTAGTTTTGCTCTTTATCTTATTTAATCGGGTTTGTCCCCGATTTTATTTTGGAATTCCTGTACTAAACATTTGAATTTGTTGTCACATTTAATTCAGTTGCAATCTTAAGTTTCATTTTCTCCTTATTATCTTGCCTATGTTATTTGTGAATGAGCTAGTTAGTAAATCTGGATTTGACCTAGACAGCGTACTACCGCCGATTCTGCGGCGTAGGCTGGACGTACCCACGCACTCGTGCCCGAATTTCCGGGTGCGGGTCGTGACAAAAGGCGTCTGACTTTGCGGTAGGCACGGACGGGACGCTTCGAGTGAAGGGAAGACTGTGCGTTCCGAACGACGCGGCCCTCAGAAAAGAGATACTCACTGAGGCCCATTATGCTAGTTATACTTCTCATCCGGGTAGCACAAAGATGTATCGAGATCTTCGTACGACGTTTTAGTGGCACGGCTTGAAACGGGATGTGGCGCAGTTCGTGTCGCATTGTATGGCTTGTCAGAGGGTAAAGGCCGAACACCAGAAACCAGGCGGAGTGCTTCAGAGCCTTGCTATTCTGGAGTGGAAATAGGATCATATAACAATGGATTTTATTGTTGGCTTGCCAAGGACGCAACGGGGACATGATGCAGTCTGGGTTATCGTCGATCAACTCACCAAGTCAGCTCACTTTCTGCCTATCAAATCTACTTGGAGTGCCGACCGCCTGGCTCAGATATATCTCAATGAAATCATTCGACTCGTGGCGTGCCCGTAACCATAGTCTCTGATCGAGATGGTCGATTCATATCACATTTCTGGGGAAGCATGCAGTCAGCAATGGGGATGAAGTTGAAGTTCAGCTCCGCCTACCATCCACAGACCGACGGCCAAACCAAACGTGTCAACTAGATCCTCGAAGACATGCTGCGACTCTGCGCCTTGGATTTGAAGACTAGTTGGGACCTTCATCTACCTTTAGCCGAATTTGCTTACAACAATAGTTATCAATCAAGCATTCAAATGGCGTCGTATGAGGCGTTATACGGGCGGAAGTGTCGATCTCCGATCTGCTGGGACGAAGTTGGTGAACGGCAGATACTTGGCCCCGAGCTCGTGGAGTAGACCGTCCAGAAAGTTCGATTAATTCGGGAAAGATTAAAGGTAGCTCAAAGCCGTCAGAAGAGCTATGCGGATATACACCGGAGACCGCTAGAGTTTCAAGTAGGCGACCGGGTATTCCTCAAGGTCTCGTCCATACGAGGGGTCAGCAGGTTCGGAGCAAAGGGAAAGCTAAGTCCAAGATTTGTCGGTCCGTTCAAAATACTAAAGCGGGTTGCTTCAGTTGCTTATCAAATAGCACTACCACCATCCCTATCCGACGTACATGATATATTCTACGTTTCTCAACTTAGGAAATATGTGTACGATCCAAGCCACATGGTAGACCTTGAACAACTGAATCTCCAGGCCAAATTGACGTATGTAGAACAACCAGTGCAAATTTTGGATAGAAAAGAAAAGCTGCTTCAGACTCGTTCGGTTCCTCTAGTTCGCGTGCTTTGGCGGAATCACTCTGTCGAAGAGTCTACTTGGGAGCTTGAATCAGAGATGAGGGAAAGGTTCCCCTCATTATTTCCTAGTGGTAGGTTCTATTCCTTAAGTTTCGGGATAAAACTTCCAATTAGTTGGGTAGGATGTGGTGCCCCGTTCCCCCTATTCGGGGAGCGCGGCTAAGAAATACAAGACGGTATCGTTCGATCGGGATAGATTGAATCAAGAACTCATCCTCGTTATGGATTTGTCTCTTCGGAATCGATTCCCATATTCAGTGGACCATGCCCCCGGGATCGACTTAGCGGCAGAGTCAGGAGGGACCTCTCCGCTGTATTCTTTTGTTGCCTAGTTTTCGCTGTCGCTTGTTGCTTTCGTGCCTTGAGTTGGTTTTCGGATTTGCTTGGGTTTTCTTGAATGGTTTCGATCAATTTCATTGCTTTCGTTCATAGGACTGCACTTCAATTCCGATAACGGAAAGAGAGAAAGAAGTACTAATCAGCTGTTCGTGGCAATGCAGGTGATCCAGCAGTAGGCGCCGCTCGAACGGACTCCTAAAGCACTTCTTTCCTTCTTCCTTCCAACTACTAAAGTGAGTGGCTACCAACCCGATTAGCTAGCCCTTCTTGCTAGTCTTCACATCAAAATCTTGTATTCGTGCTTGCCCCAATCAAACGATACCAAGTAATAACTAAAAGACTTCAAGATAATAAGGGAATAGACTTGGGAAATTATGCTTGTCAAATAAAACTTGAAGACGGTTACTTACTTACATGCTTGTTTGTTCGAAATGTTCATCATATGCATAAATATAAGTTAGAATACACATTTCTTCTTAAAATTGTGCTATGTATAGAACTCATCTTGAATGCAATAACTGAACAGGAAGACTATGCAAAAGTAAATCTTGCCCTGTTACTGCCCTGCTCCTGATATGCCCTGATTTGCCTCGATTGCTAACTTAGTGTACTGCGTTGATCACGGACAACTTGTGCATAAGGTTTTAGTTCCTGCGGACGGTCGCTGGGGCACCGATCCGATCCGGACGGAACTCATGATAGTCGCCTGCTATAGGACGGAATGCCCTGAATATGCGTCGCACGATATTTCGTACTGAGACTAGCCCGTCCACTATGACAACGTGCCAGTGATCCTCTTGTATATTTAAACCTGTTGCTACTAACTTGTGTCTTCTTGGCAGGGAAGGCAAGGTAAGTATTATGCAGGTGGTTCAGACGGGCAGGTAAATATTACCGAATGGTGGCGGGTTATTTCAATAAATTCTATATATAATTCTTGCTGTAAAATGAACTAAGGCAAGATAGAAACCCACAATAAATATGCATGCTTCATCAAAACAACGTGTTGATTGATATAGTTGGGTTAGCTTGCCTTCACCAGTACGTTTCGATGTACTGACCCTCGTTGAAACAGGTTCCCCGCGCTAAGGAGAACCAAGCGAGGAGCAGGAGACAAACCCCCAATCCAGTCCAGCTGTAGGCACGCCTTGACAGTGCCATCTTAGAAGCATTTTGAAGAAGAAGCTAGCCACCAAGCAAATATGCAGCTTCGTGGCAAAGCCGTCGTTCCGACCCAAGGTCTTATATTTTGAGTTTAGTAAAGGATGTAATGTACAGGACTGCTATCTCATTTTGTGTCAACACATTTGTAAGCCCATGGAGGCAATCTTATGACTCAGTTCAAGGAGTTTGTAATAGATGTTCATATTATCAATAAAAAGAGAACTTTTCCATGCTTCAAATATGTGTTCATTTAATCTGTGTACTCTGAATATGTGCTCGCTATGCGAAAATAAAATACTTAGCCTTGTGCGGTGCGCAACCTAGGCCCGCACGTCGGTCACGCCCGGGGGACGACTATCGATTCCACGGAATCGGGGCGTGACATATTGGTATCAGAGCACAGCTTCAAAGTTCTTTTGACTCTTGAACTGGAAAAGTTCCTTTAACGATAAATCCCTGTGCGAACTCCTGAACTCGTTAAGGCCAAAATGAGATACGTTCATGCAATAAGTCCATAATACATTATGATCCTGATGTAATTTACCTTCTTTTGAAGGAATGACGCAAGCGCAACCATCAGTGCTAGCACCAGGCGAGACACAGGCTCAAGAGAGCAGCTCCGGCACATCAGCTAGCTCTCGACCAAAAATTTATTTTAACCACCTCGGGTACCGTCAACAAGTACGTTAACAAGTAGTGTAACTGACTTAGACACTAGCAAACCTACCTGTAAATCACCTCGACCAAAAATTTATTTTAATTAACTTAGATAGCATGATTAGGGTTATTTTGGTCCTAATTAGAATTTATTATACATAGTATTAAATATTTGTGCAATGCTTTTATTACTTAGGACGCCTTAACGTTGTCCCGATATTTAGGACACTATCCTAACTGTTACCCTGAAACAAATTCCATACACTTGGCCTAGACATACCAACCTACCATAATGACCTTTGTACAACCCCCGGATACTGATTTTTGTGCCTGATTTTAGTCGCACAAAAGTCGTTACAAACGTCCGTACGTAAATTAAATAAATTGCGTATTTACGTTCGTTGTCTGTTCCAATCAAAATTGAGACCCGACCTCAACCCGTTTTGACCAACCCCGATCATGACATTATTATACTCTGAGCCTACCACACCAATGACGCTTGTGCCACCCAAATTTAGACCCCGGGTATTTATTAATTAATTTAGAGACACCCGGTGCATTAATTATAAATTAATTAAGGTAGTGACCTAGCCTCATTTAAATTAGACCCAACTCCAACCCAAACCCACACACACACCCACAAGCCTCATACAAAATACCATACACCATCCTAGCCCAATACAAAATACCAAATATGGTGTTTTGTTACATCAAATCCCAAATTCTAGAATTTGTGAAAATTCTAATTTGTTCAGGGGCCTTTGTGTAAAATTGCAATGAGGTGCCCCCCCGCCCCTCATTGGCCCAACCACATGGAGAAAGAGCCTACATTCCTTGACCGGTCACCATGTATTTTTCTCCCATTTTTCATGTACTTGCATCACTTTTTGGAGGGCACATCATGACCCTTCATTTGAAATGCTTAATTCCTAGCCCTCCCCTCATCATGATGAAGCCTCCCCAACTCCCCAAAAACAACACACAGCCGGACCTAATCCCTAGGCAGCCCCCCTCTCTCTCTCCTATATATACATCAAGTTACATCACATTTATTACACACAAAAACCCAAAACCACAACCAAAAACCCTAATTCCTAAAGCTACACACCACCACCCTCACTCAGCCCTCATCACCCCGACCCCTTCCTCAGCCCGCCGCCTCCGCCATCTCCGGCAATGACCGCCACCAGTGTCACCGCCATCCCCGCCCCTACCAACTGAGCCACCGCCACGGCCACCACGACCGCCGCCTCCGCTTGAACCACCACCACAGCAGCCTTTCTTCACCCCTCCGACTCCCTCTTCCTCGACCCGACCATTCCCGTAGCCTCCTCCCGGCCACCACCGCGTCCGGCCACCACCGCGACGGTTCCCCCTCCGACCAGCATCCACTCCCCCTCCTCCAGCCATCGCCACCGGCTCCTGCTCCTCCTACAGCCACCGGAATCACCACCATCCTCATCCACGAGCTAGCACCACACAGCCGAGCCGACCCCCCCCCGGAACGTCCCCGACTCGTCGCCGCTGCTCAGTCGACCACCCCACTTCACCGACGCCCCCCCTGACCCCCCCCCCGAACGTCCCCTGTCGACGCCGCAGCCGGCCAACCTAGCCCCCGCAGCGACACCTAACTGCTGACTGCTGCTGCTGACCACTTCTTCCCGCGAGCTGCCGGAGCTCCGCCCGGCCACCCTCGCCGGCGACGACCACACGCCGAACACCCCCCAGACACGACACAGTACGTATACCCCCCTGTATAAATGTATATATATTTGTATAAACGTATAAGTATATATATATATACGTATAATTTTATATGTACATATATGTATTATATAGTATTTAGGTATGTATATATGTATATCGGTATTTATGTACATATGTGTATTAGTTTAATATAATTTTATGTATATATATATGTATTTAGGTACGTATATATAATTATATATGTATGTATAATGTATTGCCTAATATATATATATATATATATATATATATATATATATATATATATATATATATATATATATATATATATATATATATATATATATATATGTATATTCGTATTAATAAATATATATGTATATGTATGTAGGTATATGCGTATGTATACGTATATACGTATATTAAAGTATATGTAATTGTATATTAAAATATATATACGTGTATATATATATATATATATATATATATATATATATATATATATATATATATATATATATATATATATATATATATATATATATATATATGTGTGTGTGTGTGTGTGTGTGTGTGTGTGTGTGTGTGTGTGTGTGTGTGTGTGTGTGTGTATTATTTCCTGTATGTAAAAATATATTATATAATATATAGTATATATGTATAATTGTATATGTTATATATATATATATATATATATATATATATATATATATATATATATATATATATATATATATATGTGTGTGTGTGTATTATTTCATGTATGTAAAAATGTATTATATAATATATAGTATATATGTATAATTGTATATGTATATGTATATGTATATGTATCTATATATAATTGTATATGTATATAATGTATAATTAAAAATATATATTGTGTATATATGTATATATATATATATGGTAAATATATTGGTATATAATACATAGTGATATATATATGTATTTACTTATAATAGTATATGTATTTATATATATATAATTGTATATGTATATAGTGTATATTCAAATATATATTGTGTATATATGTGTATATGTATATAGTAAATATAATGGTATATAATACATAATGATATATATATATATATATATATATATATATATATATATATATATATATATATATATATATATATATATATATATATATATATATATATATATATGTATGTATGTATTTACTTATAATCGTATATATATTATATATATGTGTATGAATATATGTATACTCGTATATATATATATATATATATATATATATATATATATATATATATATATATATATATATATATATATATGTGTGTGTGTGTGTGTGTGTATTAATTCATATATGTAAGTATATATGTATAACTGTATTTTGTATATATATGTATATATATAGGTATGATGTAATTATGTTAGGTATATATGTATACATGTTATTTAATGTATAAATTCAAACATGTATTATTTTTATACAAGTATTTATTTTATGTATTAATATATTATAGTATATTTTAACTAATGAATATATGTAATTATATATGTATGGTGGTATTGATATAAAATATTTAAATACTATATCTGTACTATAGTAGTATGTACATATATGTTATTAAATTCCTTATACATAATGAACAATATATATATGTTATATATTATTAATGCATTATGTATATATATACATATGTCTAAATGCAGTTGAATATATAAGTATATAGGTTATTAAATTATCTATAGTATATATGTGTATATGTGTTAGATATGTATACTTGTACTAGGTTAACATAGATAATTAAGCATGGTGTAAAATTTAGTGAATCATAATTATTGTTATCTGTTCGTAGGCATCCGAGACGGTGCTACCTTGACTGCTGGTTCCGGAACATTGCTTGTGCACGCCAGAGTTCCAGGCAAGTATACCTTGCCTTGTTGTTACTGTTTAAATTCAGCTGTTTATCTAGTTGCACATCTTATTATTTTAATATTAACTGTGCGCGTCCGAGAAGACTCGGGTGCAGTCAACGAAGGCGTTGACGTTAGGACTTGTGTCTGACTTAGTGTCTAGTGGACCCACCTAAAGTTGAGGAGTTATCAATATGACTTTTCAGGCCTTGACACGTATCTTAACACGTCACAGAGTGAGTTCATGTAGGGACACGTGCTTCATGATCGACTGGCCATCAGCATGAGCAGCACGTGTGACGGCATTTAGCTTAGTTGTTTATTTCTGTAGCGACTTGCATCATAGTATGAGGTGTCCACGTCGCATTCGCGACTTGTACATTGACATTGGGCGAGGAAGACAATTAGTAGGCGTATGGGACAGACATTTGGCCGCCGTAGTTTCAGAGTAAACTGCGGGGCCGTTAGCCTCAGTGTTACGCGGTTATGGGCCATGTGTTACCCGATTATGGGCTCAGGTTCCCGGTTATGGGCATATATGCGTGTCGATACATCCGACAGAGGTTACTAGCTGCGCGCTATCATGATCGGTGATGTAGTCAGCATATATACTCCTGGCGTTCAGTTTACAGCTAATGCCAGGTACTTAGCCTCTGGCTCGATGCTATGCTTTATACCTTTCACCTACCCATACGTACCAGGATTGTCTTCAAAGTGCATTTCACTTAGCTGGTTAGATTATCCTTGAGTTTACACAGTATTTACTTTATGGCATGCATTTCTGTATACTTGTTACGTCCCTCTGAGGACCTGGTTCTCTTTCAGATCCGGACGAGCACTTGTACCCTACCATCTACGGAGCAGGAGTAGAGACAGGATTCCTGATTGAGGACTATGAGGCATTTCCAGGGGAGTTCCCGTGATTTTAGTACGCAGCTACATCGGACTAGAGTTTTCATATCTAGCTAGTTGATACTCTAGTCTAGTTATCTTACTCTTTCTACACTTTATTTTCATTTCTGTATTTCAGTGGGTTTGTCCCCATTCAGACTATTTCAGATATATTATGGATATTCAGACTCTTGTATTTTATTTACCAGCATTTATTTCAGTCTTTATGATATTGTACTCTGTGGATGAGATTAGACCTTGCCTGCTATATATTATCATATTAGACTTGTTAGTATTTTAGGACAGCGTAGCACGCTTCGATAGGATCCATTAAATTGGAATATCCTTTGGAGTCGTGTCAGCTGGCCAATGCCACGTGGCCTGGTTCCATATATTTTGGGACTGGGGCGTGACATGGTTTTAGTGGTGGCCCATACAGGTCATGTTTATCGCTTGTGGTATGGTAACAAGCCCAGCGAGCGTGCAATAGGATAGAAATTAATAGATCTCATCCACTTTCCGCCTTTGAACCTCCTTCGCATTTGATTAAATTAAATATCTGCATCCCGCTTGTTATTCCGTTCTCTTTTAATAAAATTCTATCTCTTACAGCGAGATGAACTTACGCAGTAGACGCGAGACACTTGGTGCCATAGTACCATCAGCCCCCGCACCGAGGGAGGAGACGTCCCAGGGACCACCCAGAGAGCAGCCTCAGCCACAGGCACAGGTGATCCCCCAGGCCCCGATGATACACTAGCATCAGACCTCTCCCGACGACGGGACGCAGCAACCAAAGGGCCAGATATCACAGACGATCCCGATGCAGCACTTCGAGGGACACACCTCGAGGGCCACTCCGATGCCGCATTTCGAGAGGCCAACATCCGAGGAGACACCGGTGAGGCAGCCGGAGGTACCACTACCACCACCTCCACCGTTTCCACCCCAGATGCCACCAGCGGAGGAATAGCCACAGATGTTCCAGTTCTTTCAGACGATGATGCAGGCCCAGTGGCATCAGACGGAGACCCTGAGACAGGGCCTGATTGTCACGCCCCGGTCCCGCAGGGCCGTTCGTCCTCGCTTTGGTCCCTACGGAACCGATCGTCCTCGCACGGGCGTGATGCCGTGCAAGCCTAAAGTGCGCTTGCACAAGGCCAAAGCTTGAAACAAGGGCAAGTAAGCTATTCAATAACTGAAGCAGCGGCACATAACATTGCAGAAAAGTGAAGAACACAATGGCATATAAAAATAGGCTCTTTTATTGATATTCACAAATGTTACAAGTGCGCATGGCCGAGGTTACAATTCGCTCAAGCACTCTTCTCTCGATTACAATGATACTGTTCCATACATTATGTCCCTTTATACAAAAGCAACTCAAGCAGGCACAACTCGATGTGGCTCTAGGCATCGACTCCAGATTTCCGGTTCCTTGGGATGAGGCACGGCTATCGCTTCCTCGCACGAACAGGCACCTGAGAACAAGCAAACTGTTGGTGGGTCAGCACTTTATGCAAGTACTGGTGAGATAAAACAACTGAACAGAAGCTACACCCCCTGAAACCCACACTAAGTAATCATGTGGCAAAATATTGCATTCCTAGTGATCTTGCTAGTTTTTACCTAAGTTCATTTCATGCAGTTCAGAACTATAGTCAGATTACATCTTTGAAAATATAATTTTAAAACAGTTTGCATATTCAAACTATGAGCATACGAATCGGGACAATGCTCTATCGTGTAGTGCACAGCATGTATTGTGCAACACAAGTCTAACTCTTAGGGGCAAGGCAGCATATAGGAACTATCATTAAATCAAGCACACAAGTAACTATCATTCAAAGGTCGGTCCCCGAGAAACTCAGGATCGGTAGCGGTAAACCAGCTAACCAATGACTCCTTTATCTGATGCTATTAGCAGCTGTGACTCATGGTTGCAACATTAGCAGCCGTAACCAAGGTTCAGCTCTTCACCAATAGCCATTGTCCGACCGATGCAGATGCATGCAACACTATCAGATAAACTCTATGATGCAGAAAAAATAAACATGCATGCTTATGCATAAACTTATATTCTTACCCCATAGCCGAACGGTTATCCTGCAGCAGACACACAAGTTAGCCACAATATTCACATGCGTAAACTTATGAATCCATTTTCTTCTGGTGTCATAAACGATAGGTATGCAAGAAGGTAAACCTAGCATGCGCCCTATCTATATGACGGTCCTGAGAAACTCATTGATGGACAACAACACCCCCCTAGATCCTTTCGGAACGGAACATCAGGGTGCTCTCAACAATCCCTTCCGGACCGACCGATTCCCAGTGCCCCAGGAATCGACCGAGAGACTATTACCTTGTGCACAAGTTGTCCGAGACCAATGCAACAATCACATTCACATTCACATTCACAAGCACTTAACAATCTAATAGCCACACCCCCCTGGAACCCGAAGGAACGGAACATCAGGGCGGACTATTAGACTATACTCTTCTTCTTATTCAAGCAAACACATCTTTTTCACATATCTAATAGCACACCCCCCTGGAACCCGAAGGCACGGAACATCAGGGTGCACTATTAGTCTATGCATATACGAATCCAAGGCAGCAGTTCGATATAGCAAAACAGACAAGCAAAACATATTTTTGACAAGCACGATTGATTCTTATTTAACATACAAAAACTATCTCTTTCTTCTTAGCATAATCAGGGAACATATTTCAGGCGATTTGTTTACTTATCTTCTTAGCATGGCGAGAGTTCGTTTGAGCTGTGTCGGTGTAACTAAGCATGCAATATTTCTATCTTTCTCTTAGCATAGCGGTAGTTCGTTCTTAATTCTGACAAGCATTTATATCCTCTTAGTAGGCAGCATTATTGTTTCAATGACAAGCTATGTGAGTTCTCTTATTAGCATGCTGAGTCGGTTCTATCATTCTTTTTATGAAAACATTCTTCTTAAGCAAACAAGCATTCAAAAACTCAGATTTATTATTAAGTCGTATAAGAATCAGAGAATGCAGTTCTGCCCACTCACTTTGATTAATCGGTCGGGAACTCTCCGAGAAGACTTCCGTTCGAGCAAGCAAGGCGATCTCACTTGTACGTAGCGTCGACGCGGAGCGGGGCGCTACATACTTACCCACTAACAAAAAGTTTTATCCTCGAAACTTCAAGGATAAACTTCTCGAAAACACAGAGCAGCGATAGTCCTCATCCCTCACCATCCCAAATCAAAACTCAGCAATCTTCTCAAATCACAAATCACATCTCAAGCAATGAAAACCAAATCCAGAAAACTTTTGTCGGCAATTTTGAGAATATTTACGGACTCATTGTATGGAACGTTTATTGCATCTCACATCAGGCACATCTCAGAGTTGGAGGCAACGAAATGGGCAAGGAATCGAGTCGCTCTGATACCATTATGTCACGCCCCGGTCCCGCAGGGCCGTTCGTCCTCGCTTTGGTCCCTACGGAACCGATCGTCCTCGCACGGGCGTGATGCCGTGCAAGCCTAAAGTGCGCTTGCACAAGGCCAAAGCTTGAAACAAGGGCAAGTAAGCTATTCAATAACTGAAGCAGCGGCACATAACATTGCAGAAAAGTGAAGAACACAATGGCATATAAAAATAGGTTCTTTTATTGATATTCACAAATGTTACAAGCGGCGCATGGCCGAGATTACAATTCGCTCAAGCACTCTTCTCTCGATTACAATGATACGGTTCCATACATTATGTCCCTTTATACAAAAGCAAATCAAGCAGGCACAACTCGATGTGGCTCTAGGCATCGACTCCAGATTTTCGGTTCCTTGGGATGAGGCACGGCTATCGCTTCCTCGCACGAACAGGCACCTGAGAACAAGCAAACTGTTGGTGGGTCAGCACTTTATGCAAGTACTGGTGAGATAAAATAACTGAACAGAAGCTACACCCCCTGAAACCCACACTAAGTAATCATGTGGCAAAATATTGCATTCCTAGTGATCTTGCTAGTTTTTACCTAAGTTCATTTCATGCAGTTCAGAACTATAGTCAGATTACATCTTTGAAAACATAACTTTAAAACAGTTTGCATATTCAAACTATGAGCATACGAATCGGGACAGTGCTCTATCGTGTAGTGCACAACATGTATTGTGCAACACAAGTCTAACTCTTAGGGGCAAGGCAGCATATAGGAACTATCATTAAATCAAGCACACAAGTAACTATCATTCAAAGGTCGGTCCCCGAGAAACTCAGGATCGGTAGCGGTAAACCAGCTAACCAATGACTCCTTTATCTGATGCTATTAGCAGCTGTGACTCATGGTTGCAATATTAGCAGCCGTAACCAAGGTTCAGCTCTTCACCAATAGCCATTGTCCGACCGATGCAGATGCATGCAAGCAACACTATCAGATAAACTCTATGATGCAGATAAAATGAACATGCATGCTTATGCATAAACTTATATTCTTATCCCATAGCCGAACGGTTATCCTGCAGCAGACACACAAGTTAGCCACAATATTCACATGCGTAAACTTATGAATCCATCTTCTTCTGGTGTCATAAACGATAGGTATGCAAGAAGGTAAACCTAGCATGCGCCCTATCTATATGACGGTCCTGAGAAACTCATTGATGGACAACAACACCCCCCTAGATCCTTTCGGAACGGAACATCAGGGTGCTCTCAACAATCCCTTCCGGACCGACCAATTCCCAGTGCCCCAGGAATCGACCGAGAGACTATTACCTTGTGCACAAGTTATCCGAGACCAATGCAACAATCACATTCACATTCACATTCACAAGCACTTAACAATCTAATAGCCACACCCCCCTGGAACCCGAAGGAACGGAACATCAGGGCGGACTATTAGACTATACTCTTCTTCTTATTCAAGCAAACACATCTTTTTCACATATCTAATAGCACACCCCCTGGAACCCGAAGGCACGGAACATCAGGGTGCACTATTAGTCTATGTATATACGAATCCAAGGCAGCAGTTCGATATAGCAAAACAGACAAGCAAAACATATTTTTGACAAGCACGATTGATTCTTATTTAACATACAAAAACTATCTCTTTCTTCTTAGCATAATCAGGGAACATATTTCAGGCGATTTGTTTACTTATCTTCTTAGCATGGCGAGAGTTCGTTTGAGCTGTGTCGGTGTAACTAAGCATGCAATATTTCTATCTTTCTCTTAGCATAGCGGTAGTTCGTTCTCAATTCTGACAAGCATTTATATCCTCTTAGTAGGCAGCATTATCGTTTCAATGACAAGCTATGTGAGTTCTCTTATTAGCATGCTGAGTCGGTTCTATCATTCTTTTTATGAAAACATTCTTCTTAAGCAAACAAGCATTCAAAAACTCAGATTCATTATTAAGTCGTGCAAGAATCAGAGAATACAGTTCTGTCCACTCACTTTGATTAATCGGTCGGGAACTTTCCGAGAAGACTTTCGTTCGAGCAAGCAAGGCGATCTCACTTGTACGTAGTGTCGACGCGGAGCGGGGCGCTACACTGATGGCGGTACTGGAGAGGGCACCTGCCCAAGCACCATCACCATCACCTGCACCTGTCCAGCCAGTGGGCACTGTACGAGGCTTCCGCCAGATGGAACCGAGAACCTTCTCAGGCAAGGAGACTGCAGAAGAGATCTCAGACTGGGTTTCCAACACTGAGATGCTATTAGAGGGTTCGCAACTACACCCCGACCTCTGGATGACCGCAGTGAGGGCCCAACTCACAAGCAACGCCCATCACTGGTGGGATTCTATGGAGCGCAGCGTCTGCAGGACGCAGACTTAGGAGGAATTTCTGGAGTACTTCAATGCGAAGTATTTCCTCGCTACGGTCAGGAACGCCCTGTACTCCCAGTTCCTACACCTGGAGCAAGGAAACTTGACCGTGGATGCCTACGACCCGGAGTTCAGCCGACTCAGCCGATTTGGTGCCGCCCTGATACCCAACGACCTGGAGAAGGCCAGGAGATTCCACCACGGCCTTTCCTTCGAGCTGCAGAGGTACACTACTACTCAGGCGAGGATCTCATACGAGGAAGTCCTATCAGAGGCGAGGATCCAGGAGGTTATTAGCAGAGGATCGAGGCATTCCAGCATGAATGCACCAGCCAGAGCTCAGCCCGGAGTAGGAGGACCGATTCGCCGTCCAGGAGTGCAAACACAATAGAAGATTGTGCCATATCAGCAGAGGGAGCTACCGACGTGTCACTTTTGCAGAAAGAAGGGACATGTCCAGAAAGATTGCAGAAGAAGACTAGGACTGTGCTTGAGGTACGGATCAACCCAACATCAAGCTCAGGAGTGTTCCCAGTATAGCGATAGAGCTCGGCAGATAGTACAAACACCAGCCCCACCAACCCTAGGTATGTCCGTAGCATTGCTTGATAATTTATAGCTTATTATGTGTTATTTTAATTTCGAGGACAAAATTCTTATAACTTGGGTAGTTGTAAACCCCCTCGACCAAAAAAATATTTTAATTAACTTAGATAGCATGATTAGGGTTATTTTGGTCCTAATTAGAATTTATTATACATAGTATTAAATATTTTGTGCAATGCTTTTATTACTTAGGATGCCTTACCGTTGTCCCGATATTTAGGACACTATCCTAGCTGTTACCCTGAAACAAATTCCATACACTTGGTCTAGACATACCAACTTACCATAATGACCTTTGTGCAACCCCCGAATACTGTTTTTTGTGCCTGATTTTAGTCGCACAAAAGTCATTACAAACGTCCGTACGTAAATTAAATAAATTGCGTATTTACGTTCGTTGTCCGTTCCAATCAAAATTGAGACCCAACCTCAACCTGTTTTGACCAACCCCGATCATGACATTATTATACTCTGAGCCTACCACACCAATGACGCTTGTGCCACCCAAATTTAGACCCCCAGTATTTATTAATTAAATTAGAGACACCCGGTGCATTAATTATAAATTAATTAAGGTAGTGACCTAGCCTCATTTAAATTAGACCCAACTCCAACCCAAACCCACACACACACCCACAAGCCTCATACAAAATACCATACACCATCCTAGCCCAATATAAAATACCAAACATGGTGTTTTGTTACATCAAATCCCCAATTCTAGAATTTGTGCAAATTCTAATTTGTTCAGGGGCCTTTGTACAAAATTGCAATGAGGTGCCCTCCCCCCCCCCCCCCTCATTGGCCCAACCACATGGAGAAAGAGCCTACATTCCTTGACCGGTCACCAGGTATTTTTCCCCATTTTTTATGTACTTGCATCACTTTTTGGAGGGCACATCATGACCCTTCATTTGAAATGATTAATTTCTAGCCCTCCCCTCATCATGATGAAGCCTCCCCAACTCCCCAAAAACAACACACAGCCGGCCCTAATCCCTAGGCAGCCCCCCCTCTCTCTCTCCTACATATACATCAAGTTACATCACATTT
>JAYESA010000013.1:29567937-29785437 GCA_036927795.1 Iris macrosiphon | reverse complement strand
GTATTTACTTTATGGCATGCATTTCTGTATACTTGTTACGTTCCTCTGAGGACCTGGTTCTCTTCCAGATCCGGACGAGCACTTGTACCCTACCATCTACGGAGCAGGAGTAGAGACAGGATTCCTGATTGAGAACTACGAAGCATTTCCAGGGGAGTTTCCTTGATTTGAGTACGCAGCTACATCGGACTAGAGTTTTCATATCTAGGTAGTTTATACTCTAGTCTAGTTATCTTACTCTTTCTGCACTTTATTTCCATTTCTGTATTTTAGTGGGTTTGTCCCCATTCAGACTATTTCAGATGTATTATGGATATTCAGACTCTTGTATTTTATTTACCAGCATTTATTTCAGTCTTTATGATATTGTACTCTGTGGATGAGATTAGACCTTGCCTGCTATATATTAGCATATTAGACTTGTTAGTATTTTAGGACAGCGTAGCACGCTTCGATAGGATCCATTAAATTGGGATATCCTTCGGAGTCGTGTCAGCTGGCCAATGCCACATGGCCTGGTTCCATATATTTTGGGACTGGGACGTGACACTACCCAACAGCTGCGAGGGTATCCTAATATCCTCTTAGACCCTAACACTTGTACACGCAACAAGGTTGCACTTCATTTTGGGATGCAAGTTGCGTACTCGATTAGCTACCAGTACGTGTGACGTGCATCACGGCTTAGCACGAAATCAGGAATACTCAGGAAAGTTATGACTTGGCATATAGCACGTGATATATACGTCGTATATTCGACGTATGTATCCGCATTAGGCGGGGAGAACAACTAGTAGGCGTATGGGACACCCACCTCTTTTATACAGATACCGCACTCGACGGAGTTATACGGACGTTATATATATATATATATATATATATATATATATATATATATATATATATATATATATATATATATATATATATATATATATATATATATATTACAGATACCATGCTCCTCGGAGATGGACGATTGCAGAGTGCCCTCGAATGGGGGCATATATGGCATATACTAGCCAGTCACTACGGTTGGTGAATTATGTCAGCATTTGTCTAGCCCACACTTTCCCATACGTACTAAGTTGTCTCACATTGCATTCACTTAGATGGTTAGCACACCCTTATTTACTTTAT
This sequence comes from Iris macrosiphon, assembly GCA_036927795.1. Classification (NCBI taxonomy): domain Eukaryota; kingdom Viridiplantae; phylum Streptophyta; class Magnoliopsida; order Asparagales; family Iridaceae; genus Iris; species Iris macrosiphon. Next base: position 29,784,297 of record JAYESA010000013.1, on the reverse strand, counting down.
TCAGTATGTATACATGGCATGTGTTTTATGTATCTTGTTATATCCCACTGAGGACCTGGTTCCCTTCCAGATTTAGATGATATATTCTACCCCACAGTGTACGGTCCCGGACAGGATACGAGGTATGCCACTGAGGAGGAATTAGAGGAGCTGCCATCAGAGTCTGCTTGATCTTTAGCAGTATGTTCACCTGGAGATGGAGCTACTTCTCTAGATAGACGATGCTCTGGTCTATCATATTTTCTGCACTTTTATTATATTTTGTAGTGGGTTTGTTCCCACCAGTCTTATCTGATTTGTACTATGACATTTCAGACATCAACACTTATATATATTTCAGCCCTTCTTTCAGCACACTTGATATTTTGTGGATGAGATTAGATTTTACCTGTATTAAATTTGTTAGTATTTTAGGACAGCGTAGCATGTCTCTTTAGGGTCCATTAAATTGGGTAATCCCTTAGTGACGTGTCAGCTGGCCAATGCCACGTGTCCTGGTTCCTTATATTTTGGGACGGGGGCGTGACAAAGTGTCGCTACCAGATTTTTGTCGCTAATCCGTCGACATGGCGACGTATTTGCGACAAACTTAGCGACAAAATTTCAGCGACGGATTAGTGACGAACTATTTATGTCGCTTTATTTGGTGACGGATTAGCGACAGATTTGCGACAAAAACTGTGAGCCAATTCTTACCAAATTTTTCAGAAGCTTACGGACAAAATTTCCGTAGCTAATCCGTCGTTAAAGACGACAGACATAGTGATGGATATAGCGACTATATCTGATACAAAAAATTCTATATTTTTTTGTATTAGACATATTTAGCGACCAATTTTCTGTCGCTAATCCGTCGCTAAAGCGTCGCATATCCGTCGCTGACCTAAATTTTTTTAGTTTTTCGTCGTTATTCCGTCGCTAAACATAAATATTTTTTTACAGAATAGAATCACTTACTTTATGCTCCTGTAACATTATACAAAATAAAATTACTTATACACAAATACATCCAAACACATCAAATATAATAAAACACATCAAATACAATAGAATTTAAGTATAAGTGCCTAGCCATAAGTTATCATACACTATCATAATCCAAACATATATAGTTATACACAAATACATCCAACAAACTATCAAATTATCAAGAGAATAAAAATACACATCAAGTCGACGGTGGAGGCGGAGGCGGCGGCGGCTGTCGGGTAGCCATGTACTGCGCCATAACCGCAACGATGATCTGTTGTAGATCCTCAGGAACGACAGACGGAGCAACAGCAGGAGCCGGGGGAGCCATCGGAGGAGTTGGAGTAGCAGGAGGAGCATGAGCTACAGGGGGAGCATGAGCTGCAGGATCACGAGACTGTTAGTTGTCTAACCTGCCTCTGTACCTCTAACAGAGTCGTCGTGATCTCCTCCAAACACATAGCACCAGGAGGAATGGGATATGATGGAGCTGGAGGAGCCGTCGGAAGAGCTCTGGAAAGAACCGACGACTAGGATGCCAACGATCCAGTCCCGTACACACTGCCACCTTTCCCTCTCCCGACAACTTGTACCCACCGATCGTTTCTCTCAGTCGGCGTACTGCTCTCAGTCCTACCCTCCGACGTCTTATACGTCTCCTATATGTATTTATGTAAATAGGTTTAGATATCGTGGGTTAGGATTAATCTTTTTATTGACTATAACTAAGGTTATGTTTAGAATTAAGTTTATATATCGTAGGTTAGGTTTAGAGTTAAGGTTTTTGGATATCATAGGTAACAATATTGAAGTTAATGTTAGATTTTTAGGTTAAACAAATATAGTTAAATTATAAAAAGAATGTAATTAAATTTCATTGACAAAAATTTATAAACACAACTTACGTATGCTTTTGATGTCCGCTCATCTATGAGCTTCACATCCTTCTTCCTTTTGTGCGTCCGCTGAAAGATTAAAGGGAAGTCGACGGTCTTCGGGTCTCCCCCGGCTCTGATGGCCTCATCGCACTGTAAAAATTAAGTAATTAATTAATAAAAAAATAAAAATTATCAAAAATTGATCTAGCAAAAAATTATAATATTAACCATCCATCGAAAATGCTCGACGGTCGGAATGGATCCACCCGTGTGGAGACCACCCTTATTATAGGTCGGTCTTGCCTTATTGTACTTGGCCTTATAGGTCGGGGCCTCCATCTTCTCCATCATCTTCTCCCAGAACTCCTCCTTAAACCACTCCTTACGAAGATCCCCTGAATGTGACGCTAGCGCCTTCTGATCATTGATCATATCCCTGAACCTTTTGCTGACGACGGTCTTGTAGTACTTTCGGATCGCAGACTCTCTATGATCCGGCCACCAATACTTCTTCTGCAAATTCAAAAAATATTTTTTAGCATTTTAATCATAAAATTATATATTATTCTAAATAAAAATTTTTATACATACCCGCAGCATATCCAGCCAAATGAAGCGTTGATCCAGCAGGATGTCACTGAAGTTGATATAAGGGCCATAAAATTTCTCCCGTATGACGTCCCCCAGATCATTGTCAGCCTTGGTCGGAAAGAATGTCACTACCACATCCTAAAATAGGGATATTTTTGTTTTTTTATTTATTATAAGTATTGTGTATATTTATTTTTAAATAATTGCATGATATGTGTGTGTGCGTGTGTGTGTGTGTGTATATATATATATATATATATATATATATATATATATATATATATAGTGTTCTTTTATGCATGAGTTAGTAGACTAGACCTAGAAGCCCACTAGATGAACCCCTGACTGAATTATAGGATTATGGATTTTAATTAGTATTTTTAGGATTAATTATTTGGGGATTATATTTATTATTGTGATTTTATTTGATTGTTGTACCTTACCGTTGCTTCGATATTTGGAGCGCTACACTAGCTTTTGCCTTCCAACAAATTTCTTTAGAGTATTCTCTTAGTTAATTAGAAAATGAATTTCTTGATATATTACTTATATAAATATTTATTTAGAATCATTTTTAGGTTATTTTAGATTTTTGGAGATTTCTCTAGAATATTTGGGTAATTAAAACCTAGAAAACATAAATATCTAGGACTTCCATGATTTACCATGAGACCATACTTGCATGTTGTTACTACCAAATATTTATTTTAGAGTTAAAATATTTAAATATATTTTTTGTAATTTATTTAGAATTTTAAGGAATTTTTGGATTTTTGGAATTATTGAGGATTGATTTGGATATATAAAGTCTTAATATTAGATAGATGTTAATTTAGTGTTAATAGATATCAATAAGATTATATATAAATTATTTGTATTATCTTTAATTCTATTTAAGATTATAAATTATTGAGATAAATTTAAACTATATTTTAAATTAATTCAAATCCTGAGCCTACTAGGAAAGCAACTTAATGCATATCCTATCCTTATTTAAACTGATACTAATCATATCCAAATTAGCCAATCCTTGTCATATTCAATTAAGTAGTCTCCACTATTATAAATACTTAGTAGACTTATGGAATAAACTCATCTTTCATATTTTTCTTCCCCAAACTCCTCTTTTTTTCGTCCAAAAATAGTCAAAATTTGTCATAAATTTAGCCTCATTTTCTAGTAGTTATGACGACTTAAAAAGATAATATTTCATAGCTCCGAACTCCAAATGCAGCCCATTTTCTTGCATTAGAACCGTATTGAGGTTAGTTTTCTGAATATATAAATTTTTTTACGAAATTATGAATATTAAATTCTAGAAAATTCATAGAGTACAATATGTCCAAAAATAGCTGTGTCTTGGTGTTTTCGCGATTCCGGGAGAACCAGGAATCAGAATCATGAACCGTTTGAAGTTTAAGAAAGATAAAGTCGAGATCATTGATATATGTTTTTTTCCAGAATTTAATTCGAAATATTTCTATACTGTTAATTCTGTAGAACTTCTAGGTTAACAATCAACCACCGTTGCACAATACGATTTTGGTATGTGCAATAATTCCCAAACGAATTTGAATTCGGATGAGCCATTAATTATAGCATATTTTTGATGCTAAAATCTACAGGAAACCATTCATAAAAGTCGAGTTTGCGTTGGTTGACTTTTTTGGTCAACAGATCGCCTCGATTTGCGTGCCATGAGTCTCGAATTGGTAAAATTTAGTTTCTTTGGACAAAATTTAGGAATTGACCTAAAAATCAGAATAATAAGATTAAAATATGATTTTAGAGTAATTATTCCAAAATTAAATAAATTAAAATAATTTATCTTTTGACATGGTAAATTTGTAATACAAAGGCTATTTGGACTATGACTTGGATTCTGATTAATACCAGCTATGGACCACAGGCGAGTACATTCTCTGGTAATTTTTGTTATTTGATAATTTCTATAATTCAAGTATTTAGAAATGTTACATCTAATTCTTGACACTGTGTTACACGGGCTAGTATATAGATTGGATCTGCAGTCATGAGATGTTACATTGGTTATCGTATTGACATTGTACACGACATTGATATTAGACATTGATATTAGACATTGTACATGATATATTGGACATTGATCGTGTATCGTGACGTGTCATGGTTGGATCCACAGTACTAGTTGGGGGCGGAGAAATTGCTAGTGAGAGATATGATCAAATCTCTATCGTACAAGTGTAGATATTGTTAGTGTTAATCATACACCTCATGTATGATTAGCCAGGCCATGTAGCTATCGTATAAGTTCCCAAGATGATCATATTTCAAAACTATTATTTCAAACACTTAGAATAGTTACAGTTCTCTATTTTAGTTTATATACTACATCACCCCGTATATGATATTATAGTTCTTTCTCTTTATTTTATATATGCACTGACTGTACCATATTGCCTATATTGTCTGTTCTCTTTATTTTGCCATTGTATTTATTTATTATCTTCTCTCAGTATAGAACATCATCTATTTATTATTTTATAGTCCTTATCAATTAACTGGAATTGTTATTTGGGTTGTACTTTGCTCCATCCTGACTGGAAATATTTTTTCAGACTGCGACTTAGAGGACTGGTGTCTGACATATTATGGACCGCAGTGAGAGTAGCTGCAGCCTTGGACCTTGTAGCCAGGTGTGATTCCGGGAGGTCTAGCCGGGATCACTAGTTATTCAGTTAGTTTATTTTAGCAGTTTATTGGTACTGGATTTATTTTCGGCATACTTTGAGACTTGGATGTTATTGTTTGAGTTAGATTATTTTTGTCTAGATTTGTCTTGTATTTCGTTTATTTTCTCCGATATCTTATCGTGCTTTAGTTCTGTGATTGTGCATTTCTATATTATATTATGATATCCGTGTCTCCTTATGGAGTTGGATACTCATGTGAGATTGATTAGATAGCATTGTGACCAAGACAGCATTCTACCGTCGATGTTGCGGCGTAGGCTGGACGTACCCACATACTCGTGTACCAAATTCCGGGTGTGGGTCGTGACAAAGAACCTGAAATAAGTAAACAATATACAATTAGAATAAAAATAAATAAATAAATAAATATGTGAATTGACAATAAGTACTTACGTCGCTCCATCGGCCCATAGCTCGGGACGATCGATATTGGTTGGCCGCTCTGGTAGAGTAGGAGGATCTACAAATCCTGGACGACGGACATATACCCCGTGCTCCACCAGGAGGCCTGGATATGGATTTGCTCCGATAGGAGCAACTAGTGGAGTAGCCGGTGTACTAATAGTCGCAGTAGTCATAGGATTAGTGGCAGGGGTAGAAGATGAGGGAAGCTCGGGATATGGAGTAGCTCCCCCTACCGATGAACGAATACATGGCGGTGATAAACCATCCTCGGCATCTATGAACTCGTCCTCTGATGGTCGTGTGCGACCTGCATCCGGAGTAGCTGGAGGATGCTGGGAAGATGATCCTCTATGAAGATGTCATCATAATCGTCCTCGTCCCACCATAGGTAAATATGACCGTAAATAATAGATGGTGTTATGAAACAAATAAAAATAGTGACATTAAGATATCATAAAGTAATGGATGGTGTGGTAAAATAATTAAATACTAGTGTGATGATGAAATAAATAACAACCGTGTCATTGAATAAATAAATAATCTAAGCTAATGCATATGTGTATACGTATTAATCTTACTAATCTTCTTCATCGTCCAAATCGTCTTTCGAATCATTTTACGAATCGTCTTCATCTTCATCTTCATCTTCTTAATTTTCATTTTTACTTTCACTATCACCTTCATCTTTCAATTCTTGTTCCTCGTTCGATACCTCTATATCAGAGTCCTCCTCTGTATGAGGTAAATCTTCTATGTCAATCTTTTCATTAACTCTATCATCCTCTAAGGTAACATCAACCTTCATACCATCAACACCGGCCAAACTCATATATGTAGGTTGAGGCATGACCACCTCATCCTCCTGGTATGCTAGATCCCTAACATTATATGTGTTTCTAGCTTTAGTTTTGCATACAGCCCACCAATCCTTATTATTGCGTCGTCGACTAGAATAGCTCGTATAATACACTTGAACCGTTTGACTAGCTAACACAAATGGTTCGAAACCTACATATCTTTTTCCATAATTTATATCAACAAACCCAAACTGGTTGTCAATTTTCCATCCTTGCTTGGGTGTTGTGTCGAACCAATCACATTTAAACAACATAATTTTTATCTCATAAGAGTATTCTAGCTCCACAATATCTCTTAGTACACCGTAATAGTCAAATTTTGGATCCTCATCGTAGACTGAACCCCTCACACATACTCCAGAATTCTTTGTATAATTAGCCTCCTCATCGACAAATTATTGATTAATAGGCTTATCAGTGGTTCTAAATTTGAAGTCATTGATGGTGTATCCATCCCAACACTTTGCCCTCTTTCTTGGTCCGATAGCTAATGCTCGAAGTCGTTCGTTCTGTAACTCTGTACCAGGACAAAAAACCTGAAATATTACGTATCATATAAACATTAGACAAAGATTGGTCGGAATACTAAATTTAGAATGCTTAATGTTTAGGATCCATACATAATTATGGAACTACGATAGAAATTTTGAATCAACCTCTCTAGCAAGATCATCATCATTAATAGCAGGTCTCTCAATTTTTACCTCAGCTCTAAAAGTACTATGATAGTAAGGAGAATAGTTAGAGCACTTTTTTTCAAGCATATACATAATTAAAATATGTAGCAAAGATGTGTCGCTTACTTCTCAATATCTAGCATATCCTCAAGACCACTATTTAACAATATATACCGATGAGCATCTTCAAACTCATCATTTTTCAACCACTGTACTTTAGTAGCACTTGTAGGCTTGCCTCCAACATTAAAGTTAGTGCATATTACACTATTCATTTCATCAACCCCACTGTCATCATTCATTGGGGCTCTATTATGATTCGTTCTGAAATAAGTATCAAAGTAGATGGAGCAGAAGTTTGAAATCTTCTCAATGATATATGCTTCGCATATCGAAGCTTCTATATGAGCCTTATTGTCCACTTTCTTCTTTAGGTGATGTAGATACCTATAGATAATATATTGAATATTAGAATTATTTGAGTAAAAAAATTAATAGTACAAACTAATCAATTTATACATCATAAATGGATACATCCATCGATAATGGACGGGAGCACCGACACGTGCTTCATATGCAAGATGAATCGACAAATGCTCCATACTATCAAAAAAAATGGGGGGTAGCACCCTTTCTAACTTGCACAATGTTAATACAATCTTCTCCTCAAGTTCTATTAAATGTTGCACCGTCAACTTGCTTGAACACAAATCTTTAAAGAATATAGATAATTCGGCCAGCGGAGTCCATACTTGATGAGGCAACATCTCTCTCAGAGTAATATGTAGTAACCTCTCCATAAACACATGGCAATCATAAATCTTCATCCCTGTCAGCTTGCGTTCGTTGAGATCGACACATCTTGCCATATTTGGTACGTAGCCATCAGAAAATCTCAACTTTGAAATCCAGTTGCATATTATCAATTTTTTCTCCCTACTCAATGTAAATGACGTTGGAGGCTTAACCCAATTACCATTTGTACTTCATTTTAGGTACAAATCTGAATGCCTGCAAATAATTTTTAAGTCAAATCTTGCTTTGAAATTGTCTTTCGTTTTTTCCTTGATATCTATCACCGTATTGAAGATGTTATTGAATACATTTTTTTGATATGCATAACATAAAGATTGTGTCTTATGAGATTGTCCTTCCAATAAGGTAAATCCTAAAAGATACTCCGCTTTGTTTAACAGTGACAATAAAAAAGCATGATTTTCCGCCATTCTCGAAACGAAATGCTTTACTCTTTCCTATACATATCGAACAAGACAAAGTACCAAGAGTACTCCACCCCGATAATATTCTATATGCTAAAAAATCATTGATGGTCCACATGAGTGACGCTCTCATCTGAAAGTTCTGCTCCTTAGATATATCATATGTCTGAACGCCGAGCTGTCACAATTATTTCAACTCATCCACCAACAGCTGCAAGTAGATATCGATGTTCTTCGTTGGATTTTTTCGACCGGGTATGATAAGTGTCAAGAACATGTAAGGAGTCTTCATGCACATCCATGGTGGTAGATTGTAAGAAGTCAAAATCATCGACCAACAAGAGTACTGAGATCCCGACTGTCTGAAATGAGTGAATCCATCAGAACATAAACCCAACCGAACATTCCTGGGCTTCATAGCAAATTCAGGATGACACCGATCGAAATGCTTCCATGCCTCTCCATCGGAAGGATGAGATAATTCTCCACCATCCATCTCTCATTTCTTGGTATGCCATGTCATGTGTTCTGCTATATTTACGAACATATACATCATTTGTAGCCTCTTTGTAATCGGCAAAAACTACATGTACTTGTAGGGATGCAACCTTGCTCGGACAGTTGACTTTTCTTTGCCCCAAATTGGCTTGTACCGGTCCGCGTGACAGAAAATGCATCTATCTTTATCATTGTTCTCCTTGTAGTACAACATGCAACCGTTTCGACAATAATCTATCTTTTTGTAGCATAATCTGAGTTTTCGTATCATCATCTTCGACTTGTAGAAGTTTTCAGGCAACTCCTTTGATCCTTTTGGCAACAACTTTCTAATAAACTAAAATATCTGGTCGTAGCATTCCTACGGCAAGTTAAAATCAGATTTGAGGTTCAATATCCGCATCACCACCGACAGAACAGAATGAGAATCACAACCTGGGTATAACGGAGTATCGGCATTCTTGAACATATCATAGAATTTTTTTGCATCAGGATTCGGATCATTCGGATCAAAACATGGACCGGTCGCATCAAATACCAACTCACGTGCCAGGTTTCGCGGTCGATATTCAAAGTTATCTCCAAGAGTGGACTCTTCTACCTTCGTATTGAAGGAGGAATGATATTTAGGAGTCAAAGGTTCTCCTTGAGCCGTCCACTCCTTGTAGTTCGGTACGAAATTCTTCTTGTAGAGATGCTCCCTCACAAGATCCACCTCTTTGAATGGTATATTATGACATTTGACACAAGGACACTTGATGAGACTCTCATCCATGAAATAAGTTTAACTACTGGCGTATTTGAGAAATTCCTCAAAGTCTGTCCTCCCTGAAATCATCTGTCAAACCAATCCTACTCTCATATCGCCGATTATACATCCATGATCGGTAAACTAAGTATCGACTAATTGCTTTCTGCATGTACCATATATATTCAAACAATATGTTATACATTTATGCATAATTTTGAGTAATTTCGGTGTTGTTTCTTAGTATTTTTTAAAATAAATGAAATAGTAGTCATCGTTATCGATTAATTTACATGCGATAGATAAGTTTGAATCATTGCAAAGAATGCTACTTTCTCATTTCACAATTACGTTCGGTAAAATCACGACAATGCCGAGTCACTTTGAAGTTTGAATCAGGTTTTGAGTTTCCTTGGAGCCTAGACATACGTGAGGCATATCCAACATAAGCACCTAGGAAATGTCGTTTCGTGTGCATTGATACGGATACGACCAGTATCTGTGCAACCTACATGTTGCTGCTGAAGTTATATTGACAATAACTCTATTGGTTCTTACGGTGAAAATACAATTATTTGCTGGGTATAATCACGTGAGATTGTAATCGCAGCTATTCTAATCAACGATTATGTTCACGAAAGAAATTAACAAAATGGTGAGCAACAAACTAACGATGCAATCGAACTACTTCTTTACAAGAAAGAAGTTTGATGTGCAATTTAGTTGTAGGAATTTCTAAAATTTTAATAATTTGTTAATAATTATTTTCTTTCCGATTAAAAAAAATCTGATACCCCGATCTGAAATCGCCAAACCCGAAACTCATATAAATGGTCCGATACCAATTCCAATACCGATATTGCGAACCTTGTTTGTAACATGAGCTATGTTCTGCTGCTTGCCAAGCCTACTAATATGAATGTTTTTTGTTTATGTCGATATAGTTTAGATCCGTGTATAGTGTATCGCGTCTGTACGTGTCCATGTCCAACGTATCGTATCTATATGTGAGGAGCACCCAAATTCAAATACAATAATTAACCAAATTGAAATGAGGTTTAGGGTTTACTTTAGCCGGAGGAGGAGCTGAGAGGAGAGAGGTTGCGGCGAGTCGCCGGAGAGGGAGGAAGCGGGGGCGGGTCATCGTCGGAGGGGGCAGGTCGGGTTCGGGGTCTCCACAGACTGAGAGAGGGAGGGGGTCGCCGCAAAAGACGGGGCGGTGGAGGGGGAGAAGGAGGGCTCGCCGGATAGGGGGAGGGGCTGCTTGTCGCCGGAGAGGGGGAGGGGATCGGTAGAGGAGGAGGAGGAGAGGGCGAGTGAGGGGGAGGGGCTGCCGGAGAGGGCTTCGGGGGTCGGTGGAGGAGGCGGTCGCCGGAGAGGGGGAGGGGGTCGGTGGAGGAGAGGAGGAGGAGGAGAGGGCGAGTGGGGGGGGGGAGGGGCTGCTGGAGAGGGGTCGGGGGTCGGTAGAGGAGGCGATCGCCGGAGAGGGGGAGGGGGTCGGTGGAGGAGAGGAGGAGGAGGAGGAGAGGGCGAGTGGGGGGGAGGGACTGCCGTAGAGGGGTCGGGGGTAGGTGGAGGAGGAGGTCGCCGGAGAGGGGTAGAGGGTCGGGGGGAGATCGAGAGAGGGAGAGAGAGAGAGAGAGAGAGAAAATGATAATGGGGGAAAATGAAATTGGCTGAAAAAATTTAAGCTTTCGCAGCGACACATTTTTACAAATTTTTCGTCGTTAATCCGTAGATGAAGTAACAGCGATGGATTAACGACGGAATATTGACGAAATATAACATATTTGGTTTATATAAATAATTTAGTCGTTATTTCGTCGTATTTTCGTCTCTGAGTCAGCGATGGATTAGTCTTCGTCGCTGAGATCCGTCGCTATTTAACAGTATTTTTGTAGTCCATCCTATATATCCACTCGAGCAAAGGAATATAACAAGAATACAAAACTTCTTACATGGTAGTGTGCATGGGCTAGGTGTATATATATATATGATTTGTGAGTATAACAAATATATCTATATTAAACTATAGCAAAATCGAGTCATATGTTAATTATAATAGTGAATTAAATACTTATCAGAAGCTTCATAAATTAACATATCAAAAACAGTTTCCATCTTTGTTCAATTTTTACATACCGGAATAACATTTCGCTAAAAATATATTAAAAAAACATATTTTTTTTCTATAATTTGACCATATTGTATGTAGAGAAAAAGTTGACATAATTTGTAGAAAAAGAATCCAAATATCCTTACTATTCAGCAAACATCTTTAGTAAACGCAAAATAGGAACATATGTCCTTATTATGTATGTTTGATTATTTTAAAATCATTGAACCCAACAAAAAGCTAAAAAAAACAAAAAAAAACAAAAAAAAAAAATCAACGTCCATGCTATGGACGCATAACAAAAATTAATCCAGCGTCCATTTTTTTCAAATCATTGAACCCAACAACAAAGAAACAAACCAAACCAAACAAACCAGCGCTCATGCTAATACCAAACAAACTAGCGCCGAACTTTTTTTCTTTTGGCTTTTTTTATTCTTTCAGCCAAAAAAATTGACGTCCTTAGTGAGGGCTTGTGTAATTTCTACACATTTATTATTTTTCTTTACTTTGGACGTTTAAGGCTGAAGATACGTCCTTACCAAGGACATATTTTTCTTTAAACTTTAAATAAAGTAAAACGTTCTTAATAAGAACATTTGGGATTTTTTTTCTGCTAATTATGTTATCTTTTTTTCTCTACACAAAATTTGGTCAAAGTAGAGTTCTCTACATAAAAATTTCTGAATAAAAAAATAATATATATAGTAGAAATTGCGTTAAAGTAATATGAAACATGTACTAACAATATGAAATGCGTATAAATAGTTTGCTACACATAAAAAGAGTATAATGTGCATAAAAACAATATGAAATATGTAAAACCAATATGAAAAACCATAAAAGCAATATAAATTTTTTGATAGTATGAAAAGCAGTATGATGTGTATAAAAACAGCTCGACATGCACAAAAAAAAAGGTTATTTAGTTTTAAGATCTCGTGTAATACCAGATATTTGAGTTAAGGCCTCTATAAAGTTCAGAATAGGGTTTGTGTCTCCTCTTAACAGTAGACTTAGATGACCATTTAAAATTTAAACATAAATTCAAATTTTAAATATTATACGAGTCCCTAAAACTAAATGAAAATATATGAGGATTGTGTGACTTGGGTTATTTATTTTTGCATGATAGGAGTTGTGTGGCTTGTGTTATTTAGTTTTGTAATAACCAATCAAGAATAAGACTTGTGATACTATTGTTTGCTTCTATCCTTATCTCAGCAGTCACACAACTCTCGGGGACTCTTGAGTTGAAAGCATTCAACAATGTAATCGAGACAAGAGACATCTGACGATACACGATGCCTATGAAGTCATCTCCACCAAAACTGCTGCTAGGAGGATTGTGTGGATGTTGAATCAGGACAGAAAGAAACGACAATATCACATACCACACCTCTCTCACTGTGCAAAACTAAATAAATAACCCAAGTCACAGAATCCTTATAAATTTCGTTTAGTTTTAAGGTATCGTATAATATTCAAATTTTGAATTTATGTCTCCATTTTAAACTGTCAGTCAAGTCGACCGTTAGGAGGAAATCCAATCCCTATTTTAGACATTATGGAGATCTAAACTTAAATTTTTAATATTATACGAGATCATAAAACTAAATAACCCAAAAATATTACCGCGAATAAAAAAGGCACGACATAAGGAAGAAAAAACATGAGAAGAACTATACGATTTTAACGAAAAAAAAAAACTATATGATTTTAACTCTATATTATTACGTGAAGTCTTGGTACTCCTCGTACTAAAGAAAGTTTCTAGGGGAGCAGTAAATAAAAAATCCCATGTTGCAACAAACAACACTTCAGCAAAAGACCATCGCCAGCAATTGCCATCACTGACAGCCTATTTTGTATCTTACGAAAGAGATGTTATTGTCAGTTATCAATTTTCTGACAATAGTAAAAATAAAAGTAGGAGATGTATTTAAGATAATAAATTTTAGGATGTTTATTCGTCTCATTATGAAGGCTATATAAAGAAATTTGGATTACTATATATGATTGTATTATTATATGGTAATTATTAAATATAATATATTTCTATCATATACGATGGTAAGTACTAACCATAATGTATTCATACGATATACAAGAACTACCATATATGATAGTATTTTTATATGTTAAGTAATAAATACAATATATTTCTACCATATACAAATATAATCTTGACCGTGCTAACAACAATGACATATTATTTATACAAATTATTGTACATAAAATAACAAATCATGTCTAATTTTAGTTGTTGGTTAAAAAGTTCTTACATACAAAGTTAGATCTCTGGTGCTACTATTGACATAAGTTGTATATTATACTAGGGTCTGTCTTGCAACATTCTAAACCTAGATCACGTGTCACTTTTATTTGCGAACAACCGAACCCTAAGGACCTTTTTCAGCTCCAAAAGCTCTTGTCACGACGAATCCTGCAATATGTATTGGAGATTAATGTTTTACAACATAGCTTGACTTTAATAGCAAGCCGGTTTGTGAATCCAGGTGAGGTGAGGTGGGAGGGTGAAGCATAAGTAATAAGGAGAATTCTTGAGGAAGAATTAGTTCCAAGGTTTTCGTAAGAGCTGAGCGATAGAGGTCGAGACGACTGTGTCGGGTCAGGATGGATGGTAGTAGGAAAGGAGCACTAAAGTCGATTAATAACTCGACTGAAACAACCAAAAGCTCGAAGCGATCGTTAGAAGAGATCAATTCCAATTCAAAGTTTTCATGCGGATTCATTTTGAAAGTTAAAATAGTAAAAGAGAACCCATTGGATTAGTCTTTTTTTTTTTATATAGATATGCTTAATTATATATATTTTTTTGGACTTCTTTGGCCTTTTTTGGATCCCAAAATCACTCCATCTAAAGTTTTTTTTTTTTTTTAATAGAGAGAAATGTGAAACATTAGGAAACTTTTCAAAAAATACTTGCCATATACAATGTTTAGGCTTTTAATGTATAAAGATACAGTGTACTTTAACGGATTAGAAAGTGGAAGATTTTCTTGAGATTCCTTCCGTTTTTGTTTCTCTCTCCTATATAAAAGCCACAATGGCCCAAAACCAAGTATAGCTAGCAAGCAAGAAAGAGACACAAAAACAAACGCAACACAATGTTGTGGCCAACTCTTCCTCTCTCCTTCCTTCTTCTCTTCACTGCTGCTTCATGTTTCAGTGAAGAGATTCAAGACCAAGTAAGTCTTTATCCCTTTGTTTCTTCTACCCCGCTTCTGTGCATATTCACCATATATAATTGTTTCTGTGAACATATATAGTTAAGCTAATTAAATAATTATGTGGCTTTTATACAAGACAAATATTGTATCATTGTTGGATATTCTTCTTTTTCCGTTTACAGGTCCACATCGTTTATTTGGGCGAGCACAAGAAGACCAGAACAATACAGGCAATCGAAGAGGACCACCTCTCTCTCCTTCTCTCCGTGAAGAAAAGGTTTGTTTCAAACTTTAGCCACTATTTCCTGCTCCCTCTATTTAACTTCATTTTGTTTTCATTTTTTTTCATTTAGCGAGGATGCGGCACGCGAGTCTCTATTGTATAGCTACAAGAACAGCATCAATGGCTTCGCCGCGATCCTATCGGTTGAAGAAGCTGCGAGGATATCGGGTAATTAAGGGATAGCATCTACAATTAGGAGCACTAAACTTTAGATATTAGTTTGAACAACACGAAAACACTAATATCGCACTGCCAAAAGTGCTAATTTTTAAGAATTTATTTGCGGTTCAATTGTTGCATACTTTGAGAGAATAAAGTTGTTGGAAAACATTTTTAAAAAAATTCCAAAAAATTTGAAGGGACTACAGCCAGGCCGTGTCTTTGTGGAGCTCCGTCTCTGGATGCAGGGACGGAGCTACCCTGGACACATAGGGCTGTAATCCGTCCCATTTTTTTGAAAAAAAAATAATAATAATAATTTGGAGCTTTTTTTATGCTTTTTTAGTTGTGTTTTATTTTATTTTTTGTTTTAATTTAAAGTATGCAATATTTAAATGATAAATAAGTTCTAAAAAAATTAATATTTTGAGCAGTACTATGTTAGTGTTTTCGTGTCGTTCAAGCTATACCTAAAGTTTAATCTTTCCTAATTTTGGAGGCTAGTTCCGCCAATGTTTATATGCATGAATGCATGCCTTTTGGCAATTTAGATTAGTAATTGGTTTTTTGGGGTTTGCATGTTGCAGAGATGGAAGAAGTTATTTCTGCCTTTCCAAGCAAGGAGAGGGTTATGCACACAACAAGGTCTTGGGAGTTCATAGCGATGGAAGAAGGCTTGAGCAATGCCGACAGGGAGTCGATGCCTTCTCGAGCAAATTACGGTCACGATGTCATCGTAGGAATGTTGGATTCAGGTACAAGTCATTGGAAAACAAAATACATCAATGATTCTTTTTTTTCCATTGAATTAGGATATTAGGAGAAATTATTCACTAAGTGTGACTCATCGTAAACTTTGATTTCCCTTTACTTGATTGCATTATGATAAAGAAGATACTCTGTCACTGGCTGCACTTATTCTGGTGCCAGCACTTATTCTGGTGTCATTAAGTGGAGAAAAATAAAGTGATGAATACTTTCTTCTTGTGTAGAGTGCTACTCAGATAAATTTCATGGCAACATATTTTCTATTTTCTAAATTTGATATTTAACCATCTCGGTTGATGTCCATTTGGAAAAGAGTAAGATTAAATTTGAGTTGTATCCCATTTTATCTATTCTACTATATAATGAGGAAAGTAGGCTTCACCGTGAAAGTTTTCTTTCCAAAAATACCCTTCATTATATTTACTAATTAAAAATAATACCTACAATAAATTCCAATGACAACCATTTAATGGATGCATTAATATATTATAGAAATCAAAGAGTTCATCATGCTACTTGCTAAGTTTTTTAAGCTATTACCAAAAAATTCCAATGGTTGAACTCTTAACCTATATAATTAAAAGCAGCAAATTTAAACCAACTCATCAAAATCATCCACTCCAAGATACGTGCAAAGCACGTGCATATATACTAGTTTATCTTAATTCAAGATGCATGCACCCCAATGCTTTATCATAATGTAAATTTTTTTTTATTTTCGTAAAAATCAACGGTTACCGTTAATTTTTGACATAAATACGCATTTCCTCTTTCTAGGCTGAGGAGGGAAAAGTGGTAATAACGATGATTTTTTAGGAGTATTTTGGTCAAAAATTAACGGTCAACAAAATTTACGCTTAGTTTTTAACAGAAGTGGGAGGTGTTGTATATTATGGTAAAGCAGTGAGATGCATCTTGAATTATAATAAAAAAAGTGGAGTGCAACTCAAATTTTTTCGAAGAATAAATGCTTTATAAAATATTATTTTATAATGCTATGTAATCATCAGCTAATCCATGTTTAGGAGAGTCACTAATAGAAAATTAAGTAGGAATATTCATGCCTTATCTGGAGCTTCATTTTAGGCTGCACGTCAACCTATATCTAATCATTGAGAGTCTTAATTAAAGCAGGTATATGCACCACCTCTCTTTATCCCCAGATTAAAATATAAGACGAATTTGTTTTATGTCAATAAAACTTTTATGACTAAGCAATTTTGGCTCAAGTCCTCGCTGAAAGCAACAAGCTTAAAAAGAGTATATAACTTAACAATATATTAAAGTAATATGTTTGATCAACTTATAATGGTGTAATGTTTTTAACTATAGCATACCGTCTTTATTTGTCAACCGACATTCAAACTAGAATAATCGAACGTACGTAAAGTCCCGTACATTTTGTCGGACATTTCAAAAAAAAAAAAACATTCAAACCAGAATACTTTTTTCACAAACTTTATCAGCAAAATTTGTACAGTTATTTTGTCTGCAACTCCAATTATAGCAGTAAATTTTCTAGAACTAAATTCAATTCCACACCACCAAAAACCCCTTAGGTCTGATTTGGTTCGCAAAAAAGAAATTAATTTTTTATTCTTTTATTTTTTTTGAAAAATTATAATTTTATCAAAAAAAATTAATGTTTGAAAAGACCAAAAATATAGTCAGAATATATATATAAATATAGTCAGAATATATATATATATATATATATATATATATATATATATATATATATATATATATTTATTTGAGTAGAGATATTCGTAAATTTTATAATAAATAAAAAATTGGAAAAAAGAAAGTGAATCATTTAATATGTGAGAAACTATTTTTTTTCCTTTTTTTTTTTTGAAACCATTTTTCTTTCATGTTCTTTGTCATTGACATCCAACACAAAAGATAAATATATTTTATTTTTTTTCAAGACTCTGATTTCGTGAACCAAACTTAGCCTTATTACTTATTACTTGTAGTATTTTGTATCATATTCATATGATTCCTTCCAGAAAGAAGAAGATAAAAAAAAAAAGGTTTCTTGCATGATTTCCATAGGTATATGGCCGGAGTCAAAAAGCTTTGATGACAAAGGAATGGGACCCATCCCCAAGAAATGGAAAGGTGTATGCGAAGGAGGAGATGCGTTCAATGCTTCCTCATGCAACAAGTAAGCAAAGCTGCAAGCAATAGCTATGGGAACATTCTCTAAATGCAATGATTTAAGTCGGTTGAGTGTGGTCTAATTCCCTATTCCTTGTGCACGTAACACTACTACTTAGACTAACAGCAAACCACGCTATTAGGTCATTGATTGAATGGATCACTACATCAAAAATCTTCCTCGCCATTTACCCCCATATCACCATGCAACCTTAACAATAATCTAAGTTGATTCAATCCATTGAAGGACCACTAAGTACAGTTTATCAGAGAGTGCACGTCTAAGTGTAGGAATGATATTGTGGCAAGGGTCTCCTTAGGATTAGACATATGTTACTGAACTTTGACCTTTCATATTATAAAAAGTCTTCTCTAACGAAGTACGACTGATTAAGCTAAATATCCAACTCAAAAGTTGACCAGTACAAAACCACATCTAAATCCAATATGCATAATATATATAAAATTTAACTAAAATAGAAATATATATATATATATATATATATATATATATATATATATATATATATATATATATATATAATAATAATAATAATAATAATAATAATAACTGTTGCATTCTAGATTTGAGCTAAAAAAATTTAAATTTTTTTCTATTGAACATTATAGTTTAATAAAATAGACTGTAGAGACATACGTTTGAAAAAATTAGATGGAGAAAATAAAAACGTTATTAATAACAACGTTTTGGTTCTCTTCCAATATTTTAATTATATATCCATGAAAATCGTTTTTGCTTAGGATGTTTTCAAGTTTCCTTAATTTTTTTTATTATTTTTTATCTGGCAAGAATAAAAAAAGTAAGAATAAAAAAATTTTAAAAATAAAAACGTACATACTATGGGCGTTTTCGAAAAAAAAAAAAATAGTTTTCAATTTTTTCGGTTGTGAAATTCAAGCTATGGTCTTCACAACCACAAAAGAAAGTCTCATCACTACACTACAACCACATTTATAAAAACATGGTAACATATATTTTTAGTATCAAAGTTTTTGTTTTCTTTTAAAAAATAAAATAAAAACGTCTAAGGACATTTTGGAAAAAGAATAAAAAAATATGAAAGGACGTTTTGGAAAGAAAAAAAAAATTATAAAAAGAAGGATTGAGAAACGTCCTTATCAAGTACGTTTTCAATTTATTATTAATTTTTTAATCTTTTTTTTTAAAATCTGCAAACTAAAAAGAAAAAAAAATAAACGTCCTTGATAATAAAGTTATCGAATTTTATATTATTTAAAATTTTAAAAAAAATGTTCTTGCTAAAGGCGTTTCTTTTCTCTCCATGTAAATTTTTTTAACTTTTTTTTTTCCTTCGTAAATTTTCTAAACCTTTGATGCCGTGTAGGAAAATTTCTGAAAAAGTTCCAGTGTATGAACATAATAACCACCGTACTACAACTCTTTCGAATTAAAGTGTTACATAATAAATTCTTGTACTATCTTATATAATATGTGTCACTTTTGTTCTTTAAAGGACTTTTTGATATTACCCCCCTACCAGATGCAGGATATTCATATTACCCCCCTGCTGTTTCATAAGTTGATATTACCTTTCTGAAAGTATTATTTTTTGACTTTATAGTGACACATTTAAAATTCTTTAACGACACTGTCAGGAGAATAATATTAACTTGATTTCAAGTTTGCCCGACCTTGGTCTTGGTCATTAGCGATGTTCCATCAGGAGAAGGAGAGGGTTTTGATTTCTCCTTTGCTTCTCCCCCTTTCTGCCGTAGTTCTCCGTGTCTTGTCGTATATGGACATGGGCGGAGGGTGGTGGCCACAGCACATGCATGCATGGGGTCGCGCGCGTTGCTTATGGCTTTATTCGGAGAACGCTGTTGTCCATCGATTCGATTCTGTCTGGTGCTTAATTTGGAGCGATCCCCGTGGGGTTTGGCTGCATCTTCAGGTAGAGACTGGAGGAGTCATGTGTGAAGGATCTCGTGATCAACCCTTCCAGTGGGACATGCCTTTGGCAATGGGGACATGGTATGGTCTTTACCATAACAGGCTTGGGACACTCGCAGACAAAATCAGCATAGCTGGAAACCTACTTAGATTTGTATGAATATACTTGAGACTTCATCACCATTCTGGCAGGCATGGATTTGTTACCTGTACAAACATTGACCTTCTTCTACTCAGAGCATGCGACTCAAAAAGATTCTCGAAGTGATTAGCTAAGAGCATCACTAGTAAGGCTCATCCCACATTTTAAATTCTAGATTCAAAATGTAAGTAGTAGCTCATTTTGTGGAATAGAAAGTCTCGTCCATAGTTTCAAGTTCTAGATTTTTGGGCTCATCCCACCCATAGGTGCTAAGGGTTGGATCTTCCAATTTCTAGATTTTAGATTGTAGGAACTCATTTTGTAGAATAGTAAGTTTCAATTTGGAGCCCAACTTTCTCTATTCTAGAATTTACATTTTTTTTTTTCACATTAATTTTTAACCACAGAATCTTTAGGATCGGAGCGATCATTTTATCATTTCCTACTATTCTCATATAAACTTAATTCATTTCACATTTTGGACTCCAAATTGTATTGGAGAATCCGAACTACTAATGATGCTCGAATAGGGAATGAGTGATCTGCCTCGTGTTTAGTACGTTAACTAGTTTCTATTACGAGCGCGCCACATGACATACTACAAAGATACGCTCTACAGATCTAGATATACAAAAACATAATGAAAGATTGCAAGATCACATACTACCTCTTTTGTTATTTTATGCATCAATGTGGAGAGGAAATTCCGCACTATTCCCCAAAATCTGACTGACATACAGGACGTTCCTGGTCAATGACAGACTGGACGACAACCCAGGATCCAAAGATTAAAAGGGACACCATTAACGTAGATATATCTAAAATAGAAGTAGTATGTATCGTTGACCACCTTTGACATAAAGTAGTTGTGATGTAGTGGTTATCATGTTAGAGTTGCACACCGGAGGTCTTTGGTTCAATAATTCTGGATGGTAAACATATTTTATTGTTATATTTACTTTTAGTTTAGTTTTTATTTTATTTTTTACATTATGTATGTGGATCCATTTTGAAAGTCGTGTTAGGCCCCCCATGTGCTCAAGGTCACCCTGCCGCCACATAAACTTTGACACAATTTACATACATATTGTGTCACGAGGACCCAATACTAAATAATTTTTGACACATTTGCATACACATTAATTGTCACAAGGACCAATATTGAATGTAAAAAATATTATTTGTTTACATATACAATGCTAACAATTAGTGATCATCTTATGACACAGTTGAATTACGGAATGATCAGAGTCCAACCCGAAAAAGTCTCCACTAACGAACAAAGAAAAGTACACTGGCTTCTTTACAAACTTCTTTATCGGTCCAATACAGATCGCCACAACACTTCAAATATGAACGAAAATAGATTGCAACGAGAATATAGAGTTACCAAAAACTATAGGACGAGGACGAACTAATACCGAACTCCTCGAAGTGATATCTCTCTCTTTCTCTCTCTCTCTCTCTCTCACTCAATCAACCCTAGAATTCTATATCCTTCTCTCTCATTGTTGAAAGTTGCATCCTTAAGAAACTCTCTTATTTTTTAATGTTTTGTTGGAATTAGGGTTGGAAAACACCTATTTATGTCACCATTATCCCAAAATAATTCTAATAGTGCAAAATGATCCAACAATTTTATAAAACACTCATTTTAGGCCTTCAGCCCTCGACACGGTATACGTCGTTATACCTCTGCTATATAGCCAGTATATCGTCTAGATGTTTTGGAAACACAACAGCAGATGTGTACAGCTCAGACGCTCTGGAATAGAAACAACATCAGTTGAGTACCGACGGTGTATCCTTGGCACTGATATTGCTTTGTTATGAGCCTGATATACTGACTCAGAATGAGCCACATTGTCACCATCGACTCTCCGAGCTTCTCTGACAACGAGGAGGTGTGTTCTCAACGTAGGTTGGGAACCCCACCCAATACCAACAACAAACACATGAGATATAAGGTAAAAATCCTAAAAGGAAAAAAAATGCTGACATAGCAAAGAATGTTGAAAATATTTAATTCATAATATTCAATAAAGAAACACATTGGTTCCAAGATGAAGACTTGACCATGGAGAAGTTTGAAGAGTTTTGTGTAAAACCAATGAGTCAAGTTCATTGTTACATGCATGAATGTATTTAAAAAAACTAAGAGTCATGTTCATTGCTCTTGATGTATCTTGAGTTCTATAAATAGCTATGTAAGCAAAGGATTGAGGTGTAGCAAGCAATCAAGCAAGTAAAACCTCTAGTAAAAATATCAAATCTCCAGCCTAAAAATCTCTCTTGTTCTTTACTTCTTTGTGTTCTTTTCTTAACACCACACTTCCGCACATAAAAACTCCAACAAATTTGGTATCAGAGCCAGCTTTTGTGGCTGGTCTCTTTACCATTCTTCTCTCTACCCAAACATCTTTCAATCACCAAAATATATTTCCACCATATTTGCTCTTACCTCTAACCAAGTGCCCATCTTTGATGGAGAACATTACGATTATTGGAGTAGTCAAATGCAAACATTGTATATCTCCCTAGATCTTTGGGAAATAGTGGAGAGTACATATGAAGAGCCACCGAAAGAAGAATCGAATGCAACATGGAGTGAAGAAAATCAAAAGCTATACAAGGAGAATGTTCGTAGAGATGCAAGTGCCTTGAGATATCTCCAACAAGGTGTAAGTAAAACCATTTTTCATAGAATCTTTGGTGCAAAAAAGGCAAAGAGGCATGGGACATACTAAAACAAAGTTTCAAGGGAGATGAGAAAGTCACCTCCTTGAAGCTGCAATCTATTTGGAGAGATTTTGACAACATGACAATGAAAGAAGGCGATGGAATGCAATCTTTTCTCTCTAAAGTTGCTGAAATCGTGAACCAGATTCGAAGTCTCGGAGATGTTATTGAAGAAAGAAAAATTGTTCAAAAAGTTCTAAGAAGTCTACCAATGAAGTTCGATCATGTTGTCGCAGCCATAGAGGAGTCTAAAATTTTTTCCACCTATACTTTCAATGAATTGATGAGCTCTCTTCAAGTTCATGAAGAAAGGTTGATTAGATCGTCAAATCAGCCCATGGATCAAGCTTTTCAGTCCAAACTTCAAATTTCGGACAAGAAAAGTTCAAGAGGACAGCAAAGTGGAAGAGGAGGCTTCAACAACAATAAAGGAAAGAAGCAAAGAAATTTCTTTAAAGGAGGAAAACAACAACAATCTGAAAATTCATTTTCGGGTTGTCGCATTTGCAAGAAAACCAACCATGAAACCAAAGATTGCTTCTTTAGATGCAAGAGCTGCAAGGATATGGACCACTCATACACAAAGTGTCCAAGGAAGGGCAAAAACGACAAAGAAGAAGCCAATTTCTCCAAGCACGAAGGTGATCAACTCTTTTGTTGCATGAATGAACAAAAAGAATTTGAAAACATGTGGTATGTCGATAGCGGCTGCAGCAACCACATGGGTGGAGATCGTAGTATCTTCATAGAGTTGGATACCAGCCACACTTCACAAGTAAAAGTTGGAGACGGGAAAATTTAAGAAGCAAAAGGAAAAGGCGTAATTGCTGTCAACACAAAATGAGGTAACCAAAAGCTCATTAGTAATGTTCTTTATGTTCCGAATCTCACTCAAAATTTATTGAGCGTCGGTCAACTATTGCAAAAAGAATATTCGGTGTCTTTTGATGATGGAAAGTGCAGAATATTTGACAAAAAAAGCAGCACTCCAGTGGTTACAATCCAAATGACATCAAATAAGGTTTTTCCCTTTGTTATGCCTTCTGAAAGGGAAATGGCCTTCAATGGAGAAAGTGTTGATAAATTTCAGCTGTGGCATTTGAGATATGGTCATTTGCACAACAAGGGGCTGCAATTACTCAAGAAAAAGAATATGGTTGTTGGTCTTCCACCAATCGAAAGAAATGATCGAGTTTGTGAAGGGTGCATTTTCGACAAAATACATAGGCTACCTTTCCCTAAAGCTTCTTGGAGAGCCAAAAGTCCATTGGAGCTGATTCATTCCGACATTTGTGGTCCTACAAGAACTCCATCTCTCGGTAACAAAAGATACTTCTTCTTTTTGTCGATGACTTTACTAGAATGATGTGGTTATATTTTTTGCATGAAAAATCGGAAGCTTTTTCTGTTTTTCTACAATTTAAAACCCTTGTAGAAAATCAAAGTGGATTGAAAATCAAGACGTTGCGCACCGATCGTGGTGGTGAGTTTCTCTACACTCCATTCATGGAGTATTGCAAGCAAAATGGGATCCAAAGGCAGCTCACCGTTCGTAGAAGTCCACAACAAAATGGTGTAGCCGAAAGAAAAAATAGAACAATTGTCGAGATGGCGAGGAGTATGCTTCAAGGTAAAAAATTGGATAAAAAATTCTGGGTTGTTCACACAGCTATTTACATACTCAATCGATCTCCGACAAAGGCGGTTCTAAATCAAACACCATTTGAGGCTTTGCATGACAAGCAACCAACAGTGGATCACATGAGAGTTTTTGGCTGCATTGCTTACTCTTATATTTCAGTTCCAAACCGTGATAAATATGATAAAAAAGGCGAGAAATTGATCTTTATTGGCTACAGTGATGAGTCAAAGGGTTACAGACTTTATAACCCGGAAACTAATAAACTCATCATCTCAAGTGATGTGATTTTTGATGAAATGACTGCATGAAATTTGGAGGAAAAAATTTCACATAACTTGGTGACAAATGATTCTGTGGAGCCATCATTTCTACAAGAAGAGCAGCAGCAAAATGGAAGTGAAACTCCATTTACAAGTCCTCAAAGAACACCCCAAAGAAGTTCCTCAAGTTCTTCAAGTTCGGATTCCGAATCACCTCCAAGAAAGGTACGATCTTTGAGTGATATTTATGAAAATTATGATGTTGCATTTTTTGGTTGTGAACCTCAGGATTTTGAAGAAGCAACAAAAGAAGAAGTTTGGAGGAAAGCAATGGATGCCGAAATTGAAACAATTGAGAAAAATAAAACTTGGGAGCTTGTGCACTTGCCGCAAGGAAAAGAAGTAATCGGCTTGAAATGGGTCTTCAAAACCAAACTTAATGAAGACGGTTCTATCCAAAAATACAAGGCAAGATTGGTTGCAAAAGGGTATTCGCAACAACCCGGAATAGACTTCAATGAAACATTTGCACCGGTAGCACGAATGGAGACAATCCGGTGTGTTCTTGCAATTGGAGCTCAAATGGGGCTCAATATCTACCAATTGGATGTCAAATCTGCATTCCTCAATGGAGAACTAGAAGAAGAAGTTTATGTTCATCAACCTCCAGATTTTCAAGTTGTCGGGAAGGAGAAAAAAGTGTATCGGTTGAAGAAAGCTCTCTACGGATTAAAACAAGCGCCCCGAGCTTGGAATAGCAAGATTGATGGATACTTTTGCAAAAATGGATTTCAAAAAGTCCAAGTGAGCCCTCACTTTACGTAAAAAAAGAAGGTACTAAAGATTTTTTGATCATTTGCTTATATGTTGATGATCTTATATATCTTGGTACTAACATGAAAATTGTGGAGGAGTTCAAGAAAAATATGATGCAAGAATTTAAGATGTCCGATTTGGGACTTATGAGATATTTTCTTGGAATACAAGTGAAGCAATCCAAGGAGGAGATTTTTATCTCTCAAGAAAAATATGTGGATGATTTATTGAAAAAGTTTCACATGAAAAATTGCAAGCCCGTGGCAACTCCTTCAGCGATGAATGAAAAGTTGCAACAAGATGATGGTGCTGAAAAAATAGATCCGAAGGTGTATAGAAGTCTTGTTGGCTCGCTGATTTATCTCACAAACACAAGACCCGACATAGTATATTCTGTTAGCTATGTTTCGCGGTTCATGAGTGAGCCTAGCAAGCTTCATTTTGCAGCAGCAAAGAGAATCCTACGATATCTTCAAGGAACAAAGAAGCAAGGCTTGAAGTATCAAAAAGAAGAAGACAATGCTTTGATTGGGTTCACGGATAGTGATTGGGCTGGTTCGCTGGATGATAGAAAAAGTACTTCGGGCTATGTTTTCTCTCTTGGTTCAAAAGTAATTGCATGGAGTTCTAAGAAGCAGAAAACAGTTGCTTTATCTTCAAGCGAAGCAGAATATATTGCAGCAACGGATGCCGCTTGTGAAGCTGTTTGGCTTAGAAGAATTCTCTCATATTTGCAAGAAGAGCAAGTGCAAGCTACAACTATCTTTTGTGATAACATGTCTACCATTGCGATGACTAAAAATCCAGTCTTTCATGCAAGGTCCAAGCATATCGAGCTACGTCATCACTACATACGTGATCTTGTTAGCAAAGGAGAAATTTTAATGGAGTTTGTTAACACCAATGATCAAGCAGCTGATTTTCTTACAAAGGCAGTGACAATCGAGAAGTTCAAGAAGATGTTAAAAATTATGAATTAAGAGGGGGTGTTGAAAATATTTAATTCATAATATTCAATAAAGAAACACATTGGTTCCAAGATGAAGACTTGACCATGAAGAAGTTTGAAGAGTTTTGTGTAAAACCAATGAGTCAAGTTCATTGTTACATGCATGAATGTATTTAGAAAAACTAAGAGTCGTGTTCATTGCTCTTGATGTATCTTGAGTTCTATAAATAGCTATGTAAGCAAAGGATTGAAGTGTAGCAAGCAATCAAGCAAGTAAAACCTCTAGTAAAAACATCAAATCTCCAGCCTAAAAACCTCTCTTGTTTTTTACTTTGTGTTCTTTTCTTAACACCACACTTCCGCACATAAAAACTCCAACAAAGAATTCATTGTTATGTAGAAGAGTACAAATGAGGATAGACATCTACAGATCATATGAGGACTATTCATAAACTCCCCTAAACATAAACAAATAAACAAGGATTTCTAATTCAAATAAGAAAACAATGATTCATAATCCTAATACAAAACGAGATTCAAGACATCTCAACAAATCTTCACCTCAACAAATCTTCACCTTGGATTGAATCGTCCCTAGAAGTACGTCCCACTGGGGAGAGTTCAAACTATCAACATTAGCAATTCCAAACAATATTTGAACTTGAGAGTAGGTATTAGCTTTGTGAAAATATCAGGTGGATTGTCCTCAGTACCGAGCTTCTCGATCTTGATCCTTTTCTCCGAACGGATGTAGTAGTAGTATCTCTCGTCGATGTTTTTAATCCAATCGTGGAACATCCGATAATTCTTCAAGTAAAACGCACTGAAACTATTACAATAAAGAATAAATTTATCCTAATAAAATTTGAGATCGCTTACTTACTATTTTAACCAGATATCTGTTGCTGTCAATATCATGTACTTTGCTAATTTTATGGTAAGCAAGGCAACTGGAGACTGTAGTGTAGCCTTTTTAAGTAATGACAGAACTCGCCAAAGTAAAGATATAGTCGGTGATTGATCTCCTTATGTCAAAATCTCCAACATATTCCTAGTTGGAGTATCCAATTACTTCGAAAGAAGTAGCTCTGCCACCATGAACAATTAAGTCCTACTTTTGTATTTCTCTTCAGATAGAAAGAAAGAAAGAAAAATCTAGTCGATCGCTTCCTAATATGACTTTCCAGGTTTGGCCAATAACCTGATGACTATGCCGATTGTATATATTAGGACAAGTATACACCATAGTGCTATTCGCGCATCCCATTGCGCCGACATATGGGACTCGAGACGTGATTCTCGTCATCTTTCGACTAAGGCGCATGCTGGTAATAAAGAAAAACTGTCCGGCTAGTGGAGTACTCGTAGGCTTCACATATGACATGTTGAATCTCTTTAATATCTTATCGATGTAGCTCTCTTGTGACAAGAAGAGTGTAGTGTAGGTTGCTTGTTATTCTCATGATATCCATACCAATAATTTAATCGAAGTAGATGATCTGTGACGATGGTTATATAGTGTGTGTTGCGACTATTTTGCTAAGGCTGCAGCAATTGTGGATCTGTGCTATGTGCTTCCACCTGAATCGACCATAACAGAGTAATGTCAAACACACACCTGCTTGCTAGTGTCCCCTCTTGACACCTCATACTCTTGGATGAAGCATGGATTGTTCAGCGAACGTCACGTTCCTACTATGTATACCACTTTAGAATTTGCACCCAAAATTATATACACTTCTTTGTTCTTGCTTCTAATTGTTCTTTACTAACATGTAATACATAGGATAACTCGGAGCTCTTATACCAGTTTGTTGCGGTAGATCAAGTATAAAACCAATAGATGGCATGCACAGAGAAATTAAATCGAGCAATCGCAAACGCGAGTTAAGGTAGAAATCCTAAACAAGAAAAGAACTATCGGTGGAGGAAATAATTAAATATTGGGAAGAAAATTATATAGGAGGATTGCCCTCCCTCCACAGACCTCTGCAGATGAGATGGGAACTATTTATAACTTACCAATTACATAGAGCATAGAGAAAAGGTTCATTATCCTAATAAGCAACAAAGATTCATAACCAAATAAGTATTCATAATCCTAATACCATAATTACTCAAGACATCCCAAACACACAATTCGAACTTAATGAATTAATAAAATTAATGTGATCGAATTCCAATTCCATTTGTTCAGTCGCCTACTATAGTTCAAATGCATTTAAATATTCGTATATTTGTTATGCTCAACTTTAAATACAATCACACTAGCTTTTTCACATTCATATAAGTTGCTTCCGAGTCTTTTGACAGTAAAGAGTGTATATAACTTTTACTTGAAAAACAATCTCTCTACCCATTTTTTTTCAATAGCAAAAAACGAAACATATAGTGACTTCTAATTTGAAAATGACTACAGGAAGATAATCGGAGCTCGATACTATATCAAAGGCTACGAGGCCTACTACGGCCCTCTCAACACCACGTACTCCTACCGCTCCCCCCGCGACAACGACGGCCACGGCACGCACACCGCCTCCACCGTCGGAGGCCGGGTGGTCCCTGGCGTGTCCGCCATCGGCGGCTTCGCTCGCGGCGCCGCGTCCGGAGGGGCCCCCCTCGCCCGCCTAGCCATCTACAAGGTCTGCTGGCCGATCCCGGGACCCAACCCGAACCTCGAGAACACGTGCTTCGATGCGGACATGCTAGCCGCATTCGACGATGCGATCGAAGACGGCGTCGACGTCATCAGCATGTCGATAGGGGCTTCGGGAGTGCCGCGGACGTACTCGTCGGACTCGATGGCAATCGGGTCCTTGCACGCCGTGAAGAAGGACATTGTGGTGGCGTGCAGCGGGGGGAACTCAGGGCCGGCGCTCGGGACCGTGGTTAACTTGGCTCCGTGGATGATCACGGTCGGAGCGAGCAGCATAGATCGGGCCTTTCCTTCTTCAGTGGTGCTGGGGAGTGGCAAGAAAATTGTGGGCCAGACAGTCACTCCTTACAGGCTGAAGAAAGGAAAGATGTATCCCTTGGTTTATGCTGGCAATGTTGAAGTTCCAAACCATCCAAGAAATATTTCTGGGTATGCAATTAACTCCGCTTTTAAGTTTTATTTCATTCGAACCGACGGTTACATATGACTACTGTCATGTGTTCGCTGCAGACAATGCCTACCAAATTCTCTGGCACCGGAGAAAGTAGCAGGGAAAGTAGTTCTATGCTTCAGAGGTGCTGGTTTCAGAGCAGCAAAGGGACTGGAGGTTAAGAGGGCGGGCGGGGCGGCCATCGTCCTCGGGAACGCCCTGGCGAACGGCAACGAGATAGCGGTCGACGCCCATGTCCTTCCGGGAGTAGGAGTAACGTCTGGCGATGCGATCGCGATCGTGAATTACATCAATTCGACTCCTGACCCGACCGTCGCGATCGGTCCCGCCGCAACCGATTTGAACGTCAGATTGGCGCCCGTCATGGCGTCTTTCTCCTCGAGGGGGCCCAATAGAGTAGAACCCGATATTCTCAAGGCAGGTATCGTAGTAATTTGTACGTAAATCCACTGATGATGCATGAGTAAAAATTTAAATTTTGAATTGGCTCCAGCCAGACATAACAGCACCGGGGCTGAACATATTGGCAGCATGGAGCGAATCCTCGGCCCCGACGAAGGTTGACGGCGATCCCCGGCGTGTTAAGTATAACCTTGTGTCGGGGACGTCGATGTCCTGTCCCCATGTAGGTGCCACTGCTGCCCTCCTCAAGTCTTTGTACCCAAATTGGAGCTCAGCTGCTGTTAGGTCTGCTATGATTACCACTGGTACGTGTTTTGAAACAATTCGTTTTCCTTGCGGTTAATATCTTCTGTAGTACGATAACGCCGTTCTTCTTTTTTTCACAGCAACGAGGACTAATATCGAAGGCGACCCCATAACGACGGCGGCAGGAGAAGTGGCAGGGCCCATGGACTACGGGGCAGGCCACATAAGGAGCTCCCTTGCGTCGGACCCCGGCCTAGTCTACGACGCCAACTACACCGACTACCTCCTCTTTGCCTGTTCAAGCATCAAGGTCCAAATGGATCCTGCATTCCCCTGCCCCGCGAATCCGCCTTCGCCGTCCAACCTCAACTATCCGTCGGTCTCCGTCACCGGACTACGCCACGCCGTGAAGGTGATCAGGACGGTGACCAACGTCGGGCAGCGGAAGGCCAAATACAAAGTAGAGGTGGAAGAGCCCAATGGTGTCAAGGTGGACATTACTCCCAAAGTGTTGAGATTTAGGAAGGTTGGAGAGAAGAAGAAGTTTGTGATCAAGCTGAAAGCAGTCGAGAAGAGGAGCAATGGGGGAGGAGGATGTGTTGGCGGCTCTTATACTTGGACTGATGGGATTCATGCTGTGACAAGTCCTATTGTTGTTACTCTTACGTGATATGGAAAAATTGTATTTCTTCATGCTTTTTCGTTGCTCTTACAATAAGGGTAGGTTGATAGGAACAATTATAAGATGCTCAATTCTCAAGTAAAATAAAACCCTCTCTTTTCGTGACTCCAAATGTATTTAGAAACTTTTCATGAGAAAATAAATACTTTATTCCAAATTTATGGAGTACGCTATTTGGATCCTTTCTTTCAAGGTCAGGTATATTTTGTAAGAATTTATACAATCCTATAATATTTAATTGGCTACCTATCACTAAAATATATTTTGTAGAGGCCTGTGTTGGGCTGGACCGTCACATGTTGGCCCGCCAACGGCACGGAGAGATTCGGACCAGCAAGACTCTGCAACGGAATAGGATACGTGTCCGAAGGATTGAAATTAAGCAAGCTCATGTTCATACACGTGGCAGTCGCAGCATAGCCTACTGCAGCACGAGTGAAATTTCATTAAGATGGTTGCTATTATATCTTTGTATATTTTTTTCCCACTATTGTTCAATTGCAGGATGCTGTATTCAGGGCGGCGGACCTACATGGGAGCACTGTCCCCACTAAAATTTTGCTTTCAATTAAATATTTTTTTGTTTTTTTTGTTTTTTTTCATCAATTTTATATTTTTTTCTTCTCCAAAATTTATATATTTTAATTTCTATATATATATTTACATTTTCTTTCATAATTTTTATTTTTTGATGATTCGATATAGAGAGAAAAGTCATGGTAGAGGAACAACAAAATTTTTTTGAAACAAACTTTATTTAACAAAATTTTAGACTTTCTTTACATTTGAGGTTGATCCACCTCTTTTAAATTCCTGCGTCCACTCCTGCAACTCTTTCTATGAGTACTTCTTAAAGGCAAGTTATCTTTCTTTACAAGTTCAAGTTTAATGTACTAGGAACAAGTATTAGCCTGTTTTGTCAAGTATGGAAGCTGCAAGAGCTCTTTACTCTAGAACAAGTATTAACTTATTTCATTAAGTTGTTGGAAATAATGAATTAAGTACTTGTTATCTATATTTACGATGAATCTATATATTTTTTTTAAGTTTATTGTCTTTGATAGATTATGAATCATCGAATTTACAAAGGAAACTTTGCCGAAATTTTGGCATAATTTTTTAGAACTTTACAGTAACTATTAGCTAGCCTACCCTACTCAAAAATTATGATTCTGCCCCTGCACCCCCCCCCCTCCACCACAATATATAATATCACAGAGATAATATATAAACAATATATAATATCACAAACCAATATATAAACAATACATAAATAATATCACAGAGTACTGGTACACACACTCATAAAAATTTTATAATACAACAGTGATCTACTCAATGACGAAATAAAAGACCCAACTAGAACCGATACACAAACTAATGAAAAATATGTCTAAACTAGGACTACTTGTGGGGAAGAGGAGGAGCACTCCCGCGAATCAGTGCTGTGATCTGCTCCATGACTTCCTGTGAAAGCTGTATTGGTTGTGGAGACGGTGTCGACATCAGTGGCAGTGGATGGCAGTGGAGAGTGTATATACTCCGATGCTAATAATCTAGCATTGTAGGTGTAACGTCCCGCAACCGCACGGTGCGTTACGCTGAGTCGGATTGAATGAGGCAATAGCTGGTTACATTTTGATTTGTTGGATTTGGGAACGAGTATTGATTTGAGTTGGTTTCATGTGCAGATCGCTAGCGGAGTTCGATGGAAATAATATGTTCGTTCAGAGCAGTACTGGGATAGCAGAAATTAGAGCGATAATGTCGTCTTCTTTAGTCCGATCAGTCGGATGATTTGGAGAGCACGACCTGCTCGCACGATCATACCAATTGAGTAGATTGTGCTTTCCATCGGACCACGGGTTCAAGGGATCGGCCGTATCGGCAGTACATGATGCTTAACGAAATTAACTCGGTGAGTGGGCTCTGTCCCTTCTCCTCTACTCCTTCATGCCTAATAATATGGAACACTCGTAAAGGCTTGAACACTTGGACTGGAACTTGGGATTCACTACACTGTGACGTGCATAGAGAGTACGTCGTTTGCTTGGATAGGTTTGTGGCTTGAATTGGTTTTCGCGTTGAATATGTAAACTCCCTCACCCAAAATTAGGGCTAATTGGCTTAGATAGAGAAATTAGGGCTATTTTGAACCCAATTGGAAATAGAACACGGTAATTATTTAATTATACAATATTTGTATCACTTAACGCACCTTACCGTTGCTTCGATAATTGGAGCACTACACTAGCCGCTGCCTTCCTACAAATTTCACACTCTTGCCCTAGACATGACCGCCTTCTATTCTGACCTCGGTGTAATTTATAATTATACTCTCTTGTGCTACATTTTAGTCGCACAATAATCATCGCGGACGTTATTTTTTAATTCCAAATAAAAATCAACTTTGTACCCTTGTGCGTTCAAATCGAAATTGGAGACACAATCTTGACCGTTTTGTGCCACCCAAATTAATGATAAAATTCTACTCTGAGCCCTCTATGTCCATGACACTTGTGTCCCACCTAATTTTAGCCCCGTATACTTCTAATTAATTCAAGAACACCTTGCACATTAATTTTAATTAATTTAAACCCAATTTTTATCTTTGTGCAATTTTCTAATTATTGGGCACTTTTATGCAAAAGTGGATTGAGGTGTCCACACCATTGGACAATACATGAAGAAACCCAATTTTCCCTTCACATGAATTTTGTCCATAATTTTCGGAATGTGCAACGCACAACATCGCCCCCTAATTTAAACCTAGCCTTGCATTTTAAACAATGCAAATTATAGCCCTCCAAACATCACCATGTAAGGCCAAAACCATCCCAAGAAGATGTTGACCAAGCCCACCTACCTAGGTCAAACCCAAACCCAAAGTCCACATGTATTTATATAACTTTTTCTCTTTTTTTCTCATTCATTCACCAAACCCAAACCAACCCTAGCCGACCCCTTTACTATTCATCATCCCCTCCCCCAAGCCCTGACCACCCGCCGGAGCAGCCCCCTTCAACCGCTGCACATCCCGGCCACCCCATCGGCGACTCGTCGGAGAACGACCCCGAGATATCTCCACCACCTCTCCTCCTTCATCCTGGCTCCTATCTCCGCCGGACGACACAACCGAACGCCACCAGCCATCTCCCTGATCTCTCCTTCCCCGACTTCATCTCCTTCCCTCCTTCCTCCGGTGATCTCCCCAAGCCACCGGAGTCGACAGCAAAACCACCACCACTATCCTCATCCCCTCCTCCTTCACCTTAGCTCACTCGTCGGACCTCCCCCGCTCCCTGCCATCCACCAACAGCGCAGCAACCTTCCCTCACGTTCACCTCTCCCCCTCGATCATCAATACCACCACACCACCAACACGACTACCCCGTTTTCCCCTCTTCCCTGCCCTCTCCTCCTTGGCCACCTGAGTCTGGCCGGAGCAGCACCGATCCTCCAGCAGTCTCCGGCCATCCATCATTGCCATCATCATCACCACCATTAACTCCAGCACAGCCACCACATGAACTCCTCCCTGCTCTCATCTCCCTCGACCTCCCTGTCCACCACCCATCACCACCATTGTCCTCCTCCTCCTTAGCCGGACCTCCCCCCTGGCATCACCTCATCATCATTATCATCAATCATCATAATCATCATCATCTCATCAACATCATCATCATCATCACCACCATTAATATAAACACCCTCAACATCATCATCTCATTATCACCATCTTCATCATCATCTAATCATCACCATAATCGACCACATCATCATCCCAATCACCAATCCACATCATCACCACCATCCCAATCATCATCCACATCATCATCACCTTATCATGATTGTAAACCCCCTGATTTTTCAAAATTTTAAAAACTGGAATTTTCACAATTTTCTGGAATTTTCTGGGATTTTCTGCAATTTAAAATAAGGGTTTTAATTATTCAATGATTTTTAAATGATAATAAATAGCATTAAAATATTATGGAAATAATATTTTTGGATGTAAAATGAAAAACTGGACTTAGGGCAATTTTTCTGGAATTTATCGGACCCCGGACCTATTTTTAAATGCCTAAAAAGTATTTACTTATTTAATTAATTAATTATTAATTAATTACTGATTTTATATTTATTATTATTATTATTATTATTATTATTATTATTATTAAACCGGCCCGGCCCACTGGGCCCAAACCCGTAACCCGGCCCACGGCCCGTACCCGAACCCCCTCTCTCCCCCGTGCCGAGTCTCCGCCGCGTTTCTCGCCGCCCGCCGCGCCCGGCCACCACCCCACGACCTCCGCCCGCTGCGCCTGACCCCGCCCTCGCCGCCGCCTTGCTCGGCTTCCCCAACCGCCGCCTCTGCCTTTAAAAACCCCTCTTCTTCCCCCGATCTCCCCCACGCCGCCACCGCTCCCCACCGTGCTCGCCGCCGCCGACCGCCCCATCGCCTCCGCCGGACCCGCGCTGCCCGCCGCAGCCAGCCCCCGCCTCGCCGTCTCCCGCCTCGCCACCGGCGGCCACCGCAGCGCAGAAACCAACAGCAGCAGCCGCTCGACGACGACGAGCCGTCCCGCACCGCAGCGGCCAGCGCCGAGCCGCCGTCCCCGAGCCGCCTCGCCTCCGCCTCGCCGCCGCGCGCCTCGCCGCCTGAGCACCGGCCACCCTCCGCCGCAGCGCCGCCGGCCAGAGGGAAAACCCTAGCCCTAACCCTAGATTTCTCTCCCCGTGTCCGACACGAGTCGGACACGTGTCGGACACGGTTCGACCCCGGTTTCCGGGTCCCCTTCAGGTGCGTGTATCTTTTCACTCGTAGCTCCGTTTTCGATTCCGCAAATTGCGTTGCGAAGCCTGTATGACCCTCTCGGTGTCCGGACAAACTGTTCGGGGCATCGCGTCCTGTGGTGATCGCACACCGCGATCCAAAAACAGGAAAACCCAGACCCTGTTTCACCCCGGAACTGAGTACGCCCCGCCAAACGGGACGACTTGGTCGCGCGCGGTCTTCGCAGATACGTGCGCCTCGTCGATACGGACGTGTGGGTTTTCGCGGAAGCTGATTCGGGGGTGCGTGCACACCGGAATCAACGCGTATCCGCGGACATCGCCCCGTATCCGTCCTTTCTGCAATTCGACCTAACTTTGTGTACACACGTCGGATCGAGACGAAACTTGCGCCATCGGACTCGTAGCGATACGCTGGTCCTGTGGGTCAAGTTTGGTTCGATTCTGAGAACGTTGACGAAATCGCGTGTCGTGGGCCCCACAGGCCCCGCTCGACGGGCGATTTTGGGTTCGGCTCATCGGAACTCAATTCTGAAAGTTCCGTTGGGTTCGTATCAGCGTTCCTGACCTGTTGACACTGAGTTTGGTGAATTTGGAGACCGTTGACCCTGACGCGTTTTTCGGTGCAAAGCGGGCCACCGGTGGACCCCATTTTGGCCCGAAATTGCCGTTTCTGTCCTTGTCTCCAAATTGGACTCAAGGACAGGCGTTTTTAGCTGATTGATATTTTCTGGATCTGATGGTGATGTTTGTTTCAGCAACCGGAGTACCGCCTGCAATTCCCGCCGAGGTCAGAGCCGTAAATATAACCGGAACCACAGGCAAGTGTACCTTGCCAAACTCTGCAGCTTGCTAATTATTTTCTGGACTTAATTATGCAATAAAGGACAACTTAAGCTTGCCAATTCTCAGTAATTCTTGACATAGTATTTTACTTGATTTCTTGTGAATTAAAATATAAACATGATCTAACTGCTTAACCTAGGAAACGAGTGACGTGCTTAGTGTCCGATCATAGTCGGGTGCCAACTCCGTACGCGGGGTTGTGTAACGTCACATAGACATGGATATCGAGACCCGATAATTCTCGTACTTGTCCTATCAAGTACACCAGAACCCAGGACACCTGACACTATCATGAACAGAATCTTCCTGAGTTATTCGTGGTGATTCTGTATAGGATACAGGACTTGACAGAGTTATTTTATTAGACATTATGACTGGTTGCATTAGTTATAATCCCGCTGACATGGACATGAGACGTTATGGTCATGGCTTGCGTGATTACATTGGGTGGGGAGAGACACACAGACTACAGGCTGATATTATATATAAAACATAGTATATATCATAGTGTAATTCATAGTTATTGCCGCTACCGGCTCCCCGACACAGAGCTTGTAGTGGCTTCAGCCTGAGATCTAGTGCTACTCTCATATTGCATATCACATAGTTGGTTACTTAGTTTACCCTGCTGATTATCTTAATGCTGCACTGATTTTCATTTGGCTTGAGTTATTTCTGTACCTTGCTATGTCCCCTGAGGACCTGGAATGGATGATGTCCCCAGGTACAGCTGCAGAGAACTACCCAGAAGTGTACGGTACCGGAGCACTCCTCGGAACAGAACCAGGAACAGAGGACGAGATAGTGGCCGAAGACTTCTCTTGAGCACCGGCTTCAGCTATA
Organism: Iris macrosiphon; assembly: GCA_036927795.1. Taxonomy (NCBI): domain Eukaryota; kingdom Viridiplantae; phylum Streptophyta; class Magnoliopsida; order Asparagales; family Iridaceae; genus Iris; species Iris macrosiphon. The sequence goes on along the minus strand of JAYESA010000013.1, from coordinate 29,746,635 downwards.
CAGTATTTCCAATTCAGTATTTTATTTCCTGTTTAATTTCCTTAATTGTAACAGAATAATTCTCGGATTTGTTTCCCGAGGTAACCTTATTTCATATTGCTTATTTAATTCCAATGCATTATTTCCTGGCGATTAATCTGTGTTAATCTGTGGATGAGATTAGAAATACCTGAGACTGTAACTTAGTATTGCTGGACTACAGCTTAAGCATGCCCTGATGGATCCATTAATTTGGGTTGTCCATCGGTGCGTGCTGCTGGCCATTGCCACGCATCTCCAGTCCCTCGGCATTTTGGGACTGGGGCGTGACATGGTTTTTGTGGTGGCCCATGCAGGTCTACAACTAAACTGTTCGGTTTCAACTTAGGGACCGAACAGGCCTGCAATAAGATAGGATAAGTTTAGGATCTCATCCACTTGCTTGAATCGTTCTTGACATCTATATCGGATTCGAAATAAATTCTCGACTTGCATCCTGCCTTGATTCATGTGCGCTTCTTATTGTTTATTTTGGTTGTTACTCTAAAGTTTTTCTATGTGATTGGTAATTAGAACTGGGCAGTTTAAGTTATTATTGTAGATTGTGACCCGATGATTACCCCTTAGCTTTAAGTCGCGTAATTTGTACCTCCTTTCATCATCATCTAGCGTGCTTATAATTTTTATATTACCTTGACTTATGCCGCTATTATAGCCTAGTTTTTGCAAGCTTATTCCTTGTCGAGCTTGTTCATGACATATGTATTATTGGGGAGGCCCACAATAATACATTTCAGAATCAGTGTATTAAGGTCTGGCCAATCTTAGTACGCTTGATTCGCCCTTCGTAACGCTACTTTACGTGGATTGAGATATGTAGTGATTAGTGGACGAATATACTTGCCCTAGACATGACTGACTTACCGTATTAGTTACATAACTGTACTAATACGAGCATGCGAACAAAGGATTACCAGAATAGGATTTCAATCCACAACTGCTTGACGATTCCCATTTGAATCCTTTACACGCCTTGATACCAATACTTCTATTCTATTACCTCTCCCTTGAACTCTTTATTATTTATCTCCGTCTTCCCTTATTTCGGAAAGACGAAATATCGTGCTTGGTATAAGTTGATGTATAGGTAGTACTAGATAGACCCCGTAGGCAGGTCGCATGATTTGTGACCCTTTATAATGGTTAAGGGCATATCATGGATAACGTGGATAGTATTAAAAACTATGAGGATTCAATAACATGATTTGGGCCATAGTTTCTTAGATAGCCTTAGATGATACATGGGTAAATTCTAAGTCGGGTCGAGACCGCAATATTCACTTGAGAGGAATCCACCCCGAAGACGCAGACAAGCTTCAGCGAAGACCGTGGAGAACGTGCCGACTCGTGGAATAGCTGATGCGCGTGAGTGATTCGTAGTTTTACCGTTTCTAGTCTTGTCGTAGTTCGTGCCCGTTGGTTCGTGACCTCAGCCCCAACCTAGTAAATTGCAACTTGTTAATAACAACCTGGTTTTCATAATAATTTTAACTAGATTTTCCTGGAAGGTGTAAACTTTCAATTTTTTTGGGAAACGGTATTTCCCTGAAGTCTCTTGTGATATGTTTTCAAACGATACTTGCGACCGCGTCATCTCTGTTGACCGGTTATTCTTTGATTGCGAGGACGCAATCCTCTTAAGGGGGGTAGATTATAAACCCCCTGATTTTTCAAAATTTTAAAAACTGGAATTTTCACAATTTTCTGGAATTTTCTGGGATTTTCTGCAATTTAAAATAAGGGTTTTAATTATTCAATGATTTTTAAATGATAATAAACAGCATTAAAATATTATGGAAATAATATTTTTGGATGTAAAATGAAAAACTGGACTTAGGACAATTTTTCTGGAATTTATCGGACCCCGGACCTATTTTTAAATGCCTAAAAAGTATTTACTTATTTAATTAATTAATTATTAATTAATTACTAATTTTATATTTATTATTATTATTATTATTATTATTATTATTATTAAACCGGCCCGGCCCACTGGGCCCAAACCCGTAACCCGGCCCACGGCCCGTACCCGAACCCCCTCTCTCCCTGTGCCGAGTCTCCGCCGCGTTTCTCGCCGCCCGCCGCGCCCGGCCACCACCCCACGACCTCCGCCCGCTGCGCCTGACCCCGCCCTCGCCGCCGCCTTGCTCGGTATTCGTGAAATCTTCAGGAACGTCTCCGAAAGCTATAATAAAGATTACCATCAGGTTTAGAAGATATCAAATAGCTAGAATTGCCTGTTCTTGAGTCCAATTTGAACATAGGGGCAAAAGTGACAGTTTTTGGTCAAAGCGGGGTCCACATGTGGCCCGTTTCGCACCGAAAAATGTGCCAGAGACAATGTTCTCTAAATTTGTCAAACTTAGTGTCTACAAGTCCAGAACGACGATACAAAGCCAACAGAATTTTCAGAATTGGATTCCGATGAGCCAATCACAAAATCGCCCGTCAAGTGGAGCCGTGGGGCCCACGATACACGATTTTGTCTACGTTCTCAGAATCAAACCAAACTTGGGTCAAAGGACCAGCGTATTGTTATAAGTCTGATGGCACAAATTTTGTTTCGATACGACATGGACACAGAAAGTTACAACGAGTTTCAGAATAGGGCCGATAAGGGGCATTGTCGACGGATACGCGTTGATTCCGGTGTGCACGCACATCCAAATCAACTTTCGTGAAATCCCATACGTCCGTATTGATGTCGCGCATCTTTCGGTGAAGTCCACACATGACCAAGTCATCCCGTTTAGCGGGGCGCACCCAGTTCCGGGAAAAACAAGATAATTATTTTTCTGATTTTGGGTCGCAGTTTGCGATCGCCATAGGACGCGATACCCCGAACGAGTTGCACAGGTATCGAGAGGGTCACGCAGTCTACTCGTCACAGCAGACGGAACAAAAAATGGGGCAGCGAAGAGAGAGATACAGTCACCTGAACAGGACTCTGAAGAAGGCTGAAAACACGGGATTCCGTGAGGCGGCGCGACTCTCGGCCGCGCGGCTAGGGCACGACGGCGGCGGCTAGGGCTTCGTCGTCGTCGCCGGGGACGTCGACGGAGGTGGAGACGCTGGCGAGGGCGTCGGGAGGCGGCGAAGCACAGCGAGGTTGGGCCGGCGGTGGTGGAGAGGAGGGAAGAGTGCGGTGGTGGAGAGGAGGGAAGAAGGCGGTGGTGGAGAGGAGGGAAGAGGGCGGTGGCGAAGCTCTGGCGAGGGCGGTGGTTTATTGTCACGACCCGCACCCGGAAGTTCGGGCACGAGTACGTGGGTACGTCCAGCCTACGCCGCAGAGTCGGCGGTAGTACGCTGTCTAGGTTAATCCAAAGTTACTAACTAGCTCATTCACAACAACATAGGCAAGATAATAATGAGAAATGAAACTTAAGATTGCAACTGAAAGTAAATGTGACAACAGATTCAAATGTTTAAGTACAGAAATTCAATATTGAAATCGGGGACAAACCCGATAAATAAGATAAGAAATAGAAATGAAAGATAGCTACTACTAGCTACTCAGCAGCAGGGGTCTCCTGGGTGGGTTCTGGCTCCTCATAGGTATCATCTGTACCCTCATAAGGACCATAATAGGTAGGGGCAAGATCCTCATCATCGCCTAAATCAACAGATCCAGTCAGGAAAGGAGCAAAGTACACAGTGCACAACAATGTTAAACTAAATATTTATGACAATTAAACATTGAATATCATGTTAAGGAAACTGCATAAGGGAATGTTAATATCTCAGAGTCAAAACTATAAACAGGAATATGAGAAAACAGGAGTAAATGAGCAGGAAATGAAACTACAACAGTCAGCAAGAATTTATAACATGACCAGAAATTATCTACCTGAAACTTGAGTTTGTTTTTAGAATACTTAGTTGGCATGTAGGGGTTTATAAGGCTAATCCGGCCGTCATGAACGGCTATTAGTCACGAATAATCGAGATCCGGCTGATGGACAGTCGTGTACCAACAGCTATTATTCACGGCAAGGGGAAGGGTAAACTACATGCCTTTCAGTATTCTCCCACCCGACATGATAACAAGACATGAATTCCAATATTCAAGACATGAAAATCCAGCATTTCTAACACTAGGTGTAGTCATCAAGGGTACTAGTAAAACAGGAAATTAATTATCACAATATATAGATTTAACTTGAAGTGCAGGTACTTGCCTGTTGTTTGGATCTGATTAATTTGGTTCTAGGAGGAGTTTCCAGAGATGAGTCCAAAAGCTGAAATAGACATTATCATCACGCTCAGAAGATATCAAATAGATGGAAACGCCTGTCCTTGGGTCCAATTTGGAGACAAGGGCAAAAACGTAGTTTCGGGTCAAAACGGGGTCCGCCGGTGGGCCCGCTTTGCACCGAAAAACGTGTCCGGGTCAATGGTCTCCAAATTCACCAAACTTAGTGTCAACAGGTCAGGAATGCTGAAACGAACCCAACGGAACTTTCAGATTTGAATTCCGATGAGCCGATCACGAAATCGCCCGTCGAGCGGGGCCTGTGGGGCCCACGACACGCGATTTCGTCAACGTTCTCAGAATCGAACCAAACTTGACCCACAGGACCAGCGTATCGCTACGAGTCCGATGGCGCAAGTTTCGTCTCGATCCGACGAGCGTACAAGAAGTTAGGGTGAATTACAGAAATTGCGGATACGGGACGATGTCCGCGGATACGCGTTGATTCCGGTGTGCACGCACACCCGAATCAGCTTCCGCAAAAACTCACACGTCCGTATCGACGCTGCGCACGTATCTTTGAAGACCGTGCGCGACCAAGTCGTCCCGTTTGGCGGGGCGTACTCAGTTCCGGGGTGAAACAGGGTCTGGTTTTTCCTGTTTTTGGATCGCGGTGTGCGATCACCACAGGACGCGGCGCCCCGAACAGTTTGTCCGGACACCGAGAGGGTCATACAGGCTTCACAACGCAATTTGCGGAATCGAAAAAGGAGCTACGAGACGAAAGTTACACATACCTGAAGGGGACCTGAAAATCAGGGTCGCGTCGTGTCCGAGTCGTGTCGGACACTGTGTCCTGTGTCCGACACAGGAACAGAGATTTAGGGTTAGGGTTTCGATGGTTTTCCGGCGGCACACGGCGGAGGGCGGCCGGAGGGACGTCGGCGAGGGCGGGGGGCTGTTCGCCGGAGCGAGGCGCGTCGTCCACGGGGCGGCGGTGGCGCTAGGCGGCCGGCAGCGGCGGCTGCGGCTGCTGCTGCTGCTGCTGGGTTGCTGTCGGCGTCGGGGACGGCGGAGCGGGGCGCCGGAGGGGAGAAGACGGAAGGAGGAGGCGCGGCGAGCTAAGGCGGAGCCGGTCGGCGGAGCTTTGGGAGGCGACGGCGGCGTCTAGGGTTACGGCGAGGGAGTGGGGGAGACGGCCGGGGTCGGGGGGGTTTTATAAGGGGGCGAGGCGGTTGCAGGGGGCCGGCCAAGGCGGAGGGCGAGGCGACGTGGCGCGGAGCGCGGCGAGCGGGGCGCGGGACGCGCGGCGCTGCGCGCGGCGGCCGGCGAGGGAATCGGGCGTCGTGGCTGGGGGAGAGAACGTGCGGGTCGGGTCGGGCTAACGGGTCTGGGCAGACCCGCCCGACCCGCGAAGGAGACGGGCTGGGTTGGGGCTACGGGCCGGGCCGCAGCCCAACGGGCCGTGGGCCGGAAAAGAAGAAAAAAATAAAATAATAATAATAAAAAACAATTAATAAATAATAATAATAATAATAATAAATAGTTAATTAATTAATTAATTAGAAAATTGTTTTTAGGCATTTTAAAATAGTTCTGAGGCCCAGAAAAATCCAGAAAAATTATCCTAAGTCCAGTTTTCTATTTTACACCCAAAAATGTTATTTTCATGATATTTTAATATTATTTATTGCCAACTAAAAATCATTTATTAATTAAAAGCCTTGATTTTAATTATAGAAAATTCACAGAAAATTCCAGAAAATCGGGAAAAATCCAAGATTTAATAATTTGAAAATTCAGGGGGTTTACATTTATATAGGGAAGGGGAGAGGGAGAGGGGGCCGAGCGAGGCGGGGAGTGGTCGGGAGAGGCGGGGCGTCGTGGGCCAGCGGAGTTGCGGGCGGGGCAGCCATTAACCGCGGGGACGGGGGTTCGTGCGGGTGAGGGGATCGTGAGGGTGAGTTCGGGTCAGGTCGGGTCCGGGTCGGGTCGGGTAGGATAGCACCCGACCCGTTAGGGTTAGGGTTGGGTCTAGATCGGTCCGGTTCGGTTGGACCGGGTTCAGTCCGATTTGAGCCCGTTTCAACCCGGTTTATTTTGGTTTTATTTAAAACTTTGTTTTTAGGTCTTTAAAAATGGTTCTGGGGTCCAATAAATTCCAAGAAAATTATCCTATGTCTAATATTTTATTTTACACCCAAAAATATTATTTTTATAATATTTAATATTTATTTTAATACTTAAAATATTTAAGTCAGAAGAATATTTAATTTAATTATTTAAAAATTGCAGAAAAATCCCAAAATTTATTTTTAATATCCTCTCGTTCCCAGGTAGATTCGTCGGGAGAGTGATGTTTCCAAGCTACTCGAACCAGTCTAATCGTCTGACCTCGCAATATCTTCTCACTGATGTCGAGTATGCCAACTGGCTGCTCTTCATATCTCAAGCTATGGCCCACTACGATCTCAGAATGATCGACTACGTGACTTGGGTCAGTCACGTATCTTCTCAGCTGTGAGACATGGAATACATCATGCACTCCCTCTAAAGATGGAGGTAATGCAAGACGATATGCCACCTCACCAATGTGCTCCAGAATATCAAATGGCCCAATGTACCTTGGGCTCAGCTTGCCTCTGCTCCCAAATCGAATAGTACCTCGAGTAGGTAAAATCCTCAAGAATACGTGCTCTCCTTCTTTGAACTCCAAGGGTCGTCTGTGTGTATCAGCCCAATACTTCTATCTATCCTGAGCTGCACGAAGATGATTCTGTATTTGCTTCACATTTTCAACTGTCTGCATCACCAATTCTGGACCCAGTATTTGACGCTCGCCAATGTCACTCCAATATAACGGTGATCTGCACTTTCTGTCGTACAAAGCCTCGAATGGTGCCATCTGGATGCTCGCCTGGTAGCTGTTATTGTAAGAGAACTCCACCAAGTGCAAATAATCTTTTCAAGATCCTCCGAAGTCTAACATACATGATTGCAGCATATCCTCCAAGATCTGAATCGTGCGCTCAGATTGACCATCTGTCTGTGGATAGTAAGTAGTGCTAAACTTGAGTCGGGTGTCAAGACTCTCCTGCATGCTTCACCAAAAATGGGATGTAAATCTTGAGTCACGATCTGACACAATACTAACCGGTACTCCATGTAATCTTATGATCTGTTGTATGTACATGTCGGCTAGTACTTCCGTGGACTGTCCAACTCTAAGTGGCAAGAAATATGCCGATTTAGTGAGTCGATCCACGATAACCCATACTGCATCTTTTTTACTGGGGCTTCTTGGAAATCCTGTGATGAAATCCATAGTGATATGTTCCCACTTCCATTTGGGTATGGGAAGCGGCTGTAGCATACCAGCAGTTCTTTGATGCTCGGCCTTTACTTGCTGGCAGACCAAACATTTTGCCATAAACCTTGCAATCTCCCTCTTCATTCCATGCCACCAATAATACTGCCTTAAATCTTGGTACATCTTTGTTCCTCCCGGATGAATAGAGTACATGGAGCTATGTGCTTCAGTCATCAACTCATGTCTCAATTCTTCATTCGGAACATATAGGCGATTTCCGTACCTTAATGTCTCGTCCTCATGTATGCGAAGTCCCGTCTGCATGCCTTTCTCTGTCTTCTCTTTAAGTCTTCGAAATCAAGCATCAGTGGGCAATGCCGCTTTAATCCTCTCCACAAGTGACGACTTAACTTCAAGATTCGCCAACACGCCATTTTGTCTTGGTAAAACAATCTATATCTGGAGCTTATGTAGATCCTTTAATATCTGGGGCTGTATCGTCAAGAAATAAGCCGTGAGCTTCCTGCTGAGTGCGTCTGCTACGATATTTGCCTTGCACGGATGGTACTACAGATCTATATCAAAGTCGACCATCAACTCAAGCCAACATCTTTGTCTCATGTTGAGCTCCTTCTGAGTATATAAATACTTCAGACTCTTGTGATCAGTAAAGATTTCTACCTTCTCTCCATAAAGATAGTGCCTCCATATCTTCAGTGCAAATATTACTGCAGCTAGCTTAAGATCGTGCGTTTGGTAGTTCTTCTCATGGACCTTTAGTTGTCTCGATGCATAAGCGATAACTTTACTATGTTGCATCAAACTACATCCTAGTCCACTGCCTGACGCATCACTATAAACAACAAAGCCTCCCGATCCTGAAGGAAGAGTCGAGACCGGTGCTGTTGTTAATTGCCTCTTTAATTCTTCAAAGGCCTTCTAACAATCTTTTGTCCATGCAAACTCCTGGTCCTTACGCGTCAACCGCGTCATAGGCTCCGCAATCTTTGAGAAATTTTCTACGAACCTCCGGTAATATCCAGCAAGTCCGAGAAAACTTCTCACTTCTACAACCGATATAGGTGTAGGTCAAGTTTCTATTGCAGCAACCTTCTCTGGATCAACTGAAAGTCCTTCTCCTGAGATGATATATCCCAAGAAAGGCACCTTATCCATGCAAAACTTACATTTACTGAGTTTAGCATACAGCTTTTCCTGTCTCAGCGTCTCTAGCACAATTCTGAGATGCTCCTCATGCTCTTCGTTGCTCTTGGAATATACTAGGATATCATCAATAAATGCAACCACAAACTTGTCCAAGTACTGATGAAAAACTATGTTCATCAAACTCATGAACACAGCTGGCGCGTTGGTTAAACCAAACGACATAACTAAGAACTCATAGTGCCCATACTTGGTCCTGAAGGCTGTCTTTGGTATATCCTCCTTCCTCACTCTAATCTGGTGATAATCGGATCTAAGGTCAATCTTCGAGAATACCCTAGCACCACTCAATTGATCGAATAGGTCATCAATGCGTGGCAAGGGATACCGGTTCTTAATGGTTACAGCGTTCAGTGTCCTGTAGTCAATACACAGGAGTACTGTCTCATCCTTCTTCGGTACAAATAGTATGGGCGCTCCCCAAGGTGAAACACTGGACCGAATAAAACCCTTCTCTAGAAGATCATCTACTTGCTCCTTCAATTCTACCAACTCCTTAGGTGCTAGCCGGTACACTGATGAAGTGATAGGCTCTGCTCCTGGAGTCAAGTCTATTGTGAATTCTATTTTTTGATCAGGTGATAAAACTGGAAGATCATCAGGAAATACATCCATAAACTCTGATATAACTCTTGGGTAACCTGACTCCCCTTCTACAGAGAGTACCCTAAGAGTAGGCTGAACACCTTGCTCTATAGCTCCCCGAAGAAATTCAAACTCTGAATAACCAGGCGGTCTAAATATAATCCGTCCAAGCCGGCAATCTAGGGTCGCATGGTACTGACTTAACCAGTCCATACCAAGTACAACATCATAATCCGGCATGGAAAAGATCAGAAATTGGGCTCGCATCTCTCTTCCACAGACTACTACCGAACAAGATCTACAGATGTCACTAACTAGGATAATTCTACCCCTCGTGAGAATTCTCTTAGTCTTCGAAAGTGGTGCGGTAGCTACTCTATGAGTGGCTACGAAGCTAGCAGCTATGAATGAATACGATGCTCCAGAATCAAATAAAGCTACAACAGGTAATAAAGCTACTAATATAGTACCTGCTATAACCTCTCCTACAGTAGCTTCCTCCTCAACAGCCAATGTGAATGCCTGTCCTCGTCCCTGAACTGGACCTCTCTGCTGGCGAGCCTGCTGGAATAGTACTGCCTGTGGTGCCAATGGTGGTCTCTGCTGATACCCTCCTGGAGCTGGTGGTCTTACTCTTCCAATTCCCTTCTGTGGTGCTCCCAATGCTGGATAAGCTGGCCTTGGTGTTGGTAAAGCTGGTCGATTTATCCTTGGTGCTCCCTCTCGGCGCTCAGAGCAGTCCTTGGCTGGATGCTGGTTGGATCTACAAATCAGGCATAGTCCCAACTTGCGTATGCATTTCCTCTCAATATGGCCTACCTTGCCACAATAGTGATAAGTAGGAAGGGATATGGCCCTAGGTGCTGCTCTCTGAGGTAGATTCCTCTGGGGCCATTTTGTAGATTCCCCATGTGATGCCCTGGGTGGTGCTGATGTGAATGGCCGCTTCAGACTTGACTCCCTCCTTGTGATGTGCTCCATACGTCGTGCTGCAGCAAGGACGTCGGTGTATGATGTAGGTGCAACAGATCCGATCAACCTCTGGAGTTCAAACCCGAGTCCGTCGAAGAACTTCTCCGTCTTCTCTTCTTCTGTCAGAATTAGAGAAGGGACGAAGCGACTCAGACGAATGAACTCAGCATTATATTCTTCTACCGACATATTGCCTTGAATAAGGCGGTTGAACTTGTCTCGAAGTTTCGATCGAGCAATAGCTGGGATATACATCTCCTGGAAGAGTCTGGAGAAATCTTCCCAAGTGACTCGATCATGTCCGAGCCTCCTCACTTCAGATAGCCACCAATGGTGCGCATTGTCCGTCAGCTGCATCCTGACGGCAGTCATCCATCGCTCCCTTGGAAGTTCAGCTGCTTCCAACTGGTGTTGTGTGTTTGTGAGCCACTCGTGAACTTCAGTTGGCTCTTCCTTGCCAGAAAAGGTATGGGACTTCAGCTGGCAGAAATCAGTGATAGATCCCGGGGATGGTCGCCTAGCTGGTGGGTTCGCTTGCTCCAATGCGGTTACTAGGCTGTTTCTCAAGTTCTTCGCCTCATGACGCTGAGCCTCTTGTTGAATCTGCTGTTGAGCTTGCATCATGGCATAAAATATTTGAAACATCTGTTGCCCGTCCATGGCTTGCCCTGGTGGAAAAACAGGCATTAGTGGAGTGAACTGCGGCGGAGGTGGGATGTCATCACGCCGAACTTTGAAGTATGCTGGCCTGCTTGATTGCTTTGAGCTGATTGTCCTATATCTTCTGGTGTCACCCCCTCCTGATAGGCGACCAAAACATCTTGTGGTGTACCTAAGGGATTCTTGTCACCAGTTCTTGGATCCATTACTCTGTATTAAAAAAAATTATGAGAACGCACAGAAGAATCAAGACAGGATGCAAATCAAGCAATTAATTCGAATATGATATACCGAGATCAAAAACGATTCAAATCAATGGATGAGATCCAAAAACTTATCCTATCCTTATTGCAGGTTTGCTCGATCCCTCAGTTGAAACCGAATAATTTAGTCGTGGACCTGCATGGGCCACCACAAAAACTATGTCACGTCCCAGTCCTAAAATATCAAGGGACTAGCCACGTGGCAATGGCCAGCAGCACACAATAATGGGCAACCCAATTTAATGGACCCATCAATGTGTACTTAAGCTGTAAAACAATAATAAAAGATCTACTAAACATGTCACAATCTAATCTCATCCATGGAAGATAAATATGATCAACAACATAATGAAATAAAAACTAACAACAAGTCTCAATAAAGTAAATTGGGGAACAACCCGATAATAAGTCTGGATACAAAGATTCAACAGATCAGAAATTGAAAGAGTCTAATAATAGCAACTACTGAGTATAGATAACATATGCTCAAGAGAAATCTTCGGCGATCACCTCGTCCTCAGGGATCGGTTCAGCTCCAATGTCTTCTCCTGCTACTACTTCTGCTCCTGTCCCGTATACCTCGGGACAGAACTCCTCTGCTATACCTGGAGACATAATCCGGATCTAAGTCATCAAGGGACATAGCAAGGTACAAGAATAACTCAAGCCAAAATAAATGCAGTACAATAATAATGAAACAATAGGGTAAACTATGTAACCATCTATGTGAAATACAAGTGAGAGCATCACTAGTACTCAGGCTGAGACCGCTACAAGCTCTGTGTCGGGGAGCCGGTAGCAGTAATATCACATAATGTGCCTAGCTCCGATGTAGATTCTACGACCTCATAATAATAAATACATATATAAAATCAGCATGTAGCCTGTATGTTTCTCCCCACCCAATGTAATCATACGTCTCATGTCCACAACGTCTCATGTCCATGTCACGCAAGATCATAACTAATGCAGCAAGTCATATAAGTATAATGTCTATGTCACAAATCCTATAACCTATACAGAATCACCATGAATATCTTAGGAAGATTCTGTCTCATGAATAGTGTCAGGTGTTCTGGGTATGACGTACTTGATAATGCAAGCACGAGAATGTAAAGGGTTTCGATATCCATCTCTAGTGACGTTACACAACTCCGCGTATGGCGTTGGCACCCGAATATTATTCGGACGCTAAGTAATGTCACACGGTCCTAGGTTGAACAGATATAATATATAAATAAATCAAGGAAATAATATGTAACAAGAACTGCAAGTTTGGCAAGGTACACTTGCTTGGGGTTTGATTTTCAACTGCGGCTCTGGTATTCGTGAAATATTTAGAAACGTCTCCAGAATCTGTAATAAACATTACCATCAGGTTCAGAAGATATCAAATAGCTAGAATTGCCTGTCCTTGAGTCTAATTTGGACACAGGGACAAAAGTGACAGTTTATGGTCAAAGCGAGGTCCACAAGTGGCCCGTTTCGCACCAAAAAATGTGCCAGATACAATGTTCTATAAATTCGTCAAACTTAGTGTCTACAAGTCCAGAACAACGATATGAACCCAACGGAATTTCTAGAATTGAATTTCGATGAGCCGATCACAAAATCGCCCATCAAGTGGAACCGTGGGGCCCACGATACGCGATTTTGTCAACGTTCTCAGAATCGAACCAAACTTGGATCACAGGACCAGCGTATTGCTACGAGTCCGATGGCGCAAGTTTCGTTTCAATATGACATGCACACACAAAGTTACAACGAGTTTCAGAACAGGACAGATGTGGGGCGTCGACGAATACGCGTTGATTTCGGTGTGCACGCAAATCCAAATCAACTTCCGCAAAATCCCACATGTCTGTATTGACGGCGTGCACCTTTCGGTGAAGTTCGCACACGACCAAGTCATTCCGTTTAGCGGGGCGCACCCAGTTCTGGGGAAAATAAGGTAATTATTTTTCTGATTTTGGGTCGCAGTTTGCGATCGCCACAGGACGCGATACCCCGAACGAGTTGCACGGGTATCGAGAGTGTCACGCAGTCTACGCGTCACAGCAGACAAAACGAAAAATGGGACAACGAGGAGAGAGATACAGTCACCTGACAGGGCTCCGAAGAAGGCTGAAAACATGGGATTCCGCGAGGCGGCGCGACTCTCGGCCGGCGGCTAGGGCACGGCGGCGGCGGCTAGGGCTTCGTCGCCTTCGCCTGGGAAGGGTCGTCGGGGCTCGCGGAGGCGGCGGGGACGTCGGCGGAGGCGGGGACGTCGGCGGAGGCGGAGACGCTGGCGAGGGCGTCGGGAGGCGGCGGAGCACAGCGAGGGTGGGCCGGCGGTGGTGGAGAGGAGGGAAGAGGGTGGTGGCGGAGCTCTGGTGAGGGCGATGGTTTATATAGGGAAGGGGAGAGGGAGAGGGGGCCGAGCGAGGCGGGGAGTGGACGGGAGAGGTGGGGCGTCGTGGGCCAGCGGAGGCACGGGCCGGGTGGCCAGAAACCGCGGGGACGGGGGTTCGTGCGGGGGAGGGGATCGTGAGGGTGAGTTCGGGTCAGGTCGGGTCGGGTAGGATAGGACCCGATCCGTTAGGGTTAGGTTTGGGTCTAGACCGGTCCGGTTCGATTGGACCGGGTTCAGTCCGGTTTGAGCCCGGTTCAACCCTGTTTATTTTGGTTTTAATTTAAACTTGGTTTTTATGTCTTTAAAAATGGTTCCGGGGTCCAATAAATTCCAAAAAAATTACCCTATGTCTAATATTTTATTTTATACCCAAAAATATTATTTTCGTAATATTTAATACTTAAAACATTTAAGTCAGAAGAATATTTAATTTAATTATTTAAAAATCGCAGAAAAATCCCAAAATTCATTTTTAATATCCGAAAAATCCGGGTGTTTACAATTATCCCTATCATCATCCTCGTCATCACCATCATCATTTAATCATCATCATAATCATCACCATGATCACCCTAATCATTGACCTAATTACCACCCTAACCATAATTATCATTATCACCTTAATCCTTATCACCATCATCCTCATTACCCTCGTCATCGTCGTCATTATGGACTCGTCACCCTTGCTGAAGACAACATGTAGCAATCACCTCCCCCCCGATTCCCGTGCCTGTGCACGCTGACCCCGAGGATATTAGATTATTCTATGCAACTTCCGGAGCAGAATATTGGGACTACATAGATTCTTGCCAGGCAAGTATACCTTGCCAAATTGTTTACAGTATTTTGCATGCTTATTATATTCATGTATATTCATTACATGTGTTGTTTCTTTCAGTCATTACTATATATTAGATATGTTGACACACACTTGACACTTAGTATCATAGAGGACAATCAGTAGGCGTATGGGCTATAACCACTCTGGTAAACCGTAGTAACTAGCACGCACTATGGTAGTCGTGTCCGATGGTCGCTACTTCCGCGGTATGTCGATTGATGGTGTCACGATGGTCGCTACCCCCACGGTATGACGGCTGATGATGTTCTAGACGTGTGTGTGAGTTGTGAGATTAGATAGAGTAGCCTACCCTGCCCATACGTCGAAAAGTTGTCCTCATTTGCATTCATATAGATTGTCTTGTACAGCGTACTTATATATTTTTAAACATTATGCATGTTTACTGTATTCAATTGGCTTGCTTCGATGTATCTTGTTACGTCCCTCTGAGGACCTGGTCCCTTGCCAGGTATAGACGACCATGAGTATCCGCAGGAGTACGGAGCGGGACCTGACGCTTTACTTTCTGCCGATGAGACCTTACCCACTGAGCATCATTGATTAGCTCTAGCGATGGATCCTTTAGCTGACACTCTTATATTATCACTTTATTTTATATAGGAGATTTTACTTTTCTCTCTTATTTTAGTTTGGATATAGTCATTGGTAGTGGATTTGTCTCCACCCGACTATCATTTATGGATTATTCAGACTTTTTATTTTAGTCTAGTTATATTCTTTTCTGTGACTAGTTGTGTAGATGAGATTAGTATTTCTGTGACTTGTGATAATATAGATACCACATGTGAGTTTTATTTATATTACAGCGTACGTGTGTATTATGGTATCCATATATTGGAGTTGCCATATACATACGGCTGGCATGCTTACGTGTTCCTAGTCCTACTTATTTTGGGACTGGGCGTGACAGAATAGTTGGATAGTTGGAGCTAGAGTTGGATTATATTTGGGGCAGTTTGAGAATAATTGGAATGATACATCTTGGTTGGAACATTCGAGCGGGCAAGCGAGCGTGCATCCGTGCACGAGTATCACTTGGGCGCTTTGTCAAGCAAAGCGTGCAGTTGTGGTTTGAAATCGAACAACTGCATCGGCGAGGGCATTGTGCCACAGTTGGGGCATTATGCCATGGAGTTTCATAGCGAGGGGTGTTGCACCAATTAGAATATTATGTCGAGAAGGGCATAGTGTCTATGGGAATAACTGGAGATTTATGCCTTGGGCTATCTGTTGGAGAATGGTTATGGATAATTGGATGGATATTTGGTTGGATGAGTCTAGGATCGTTTGGTGGGACGAGAATGTTCGATCCTCTCATCATACCTACTTGGTGTCTGCATCGGTCACGGACAACCTGTGTTGCACAGGGTTTCGTCTCCTCGAATGGGATAGGCTCCGGAGCACCGGAACCGTTCGGCCATGGAGGAGACAATGGTAACGTGCCTTGGGCACGGTGCTGGTAGTTCGATACGACCAGGCGGGCTAGCTCCTCGGTCTGGCTCGGGTAGAACTGTAATTGATCAGTCTGATCAAAGTCCTTTATGGCTTGGCCAGTAACTTCATATAGATAAGAGTTGGTTTGCTTTGGTTTGGTTTGTGCTTTCGCGTAGGCGGCGGCCACCTTGCCTCGGCAAGAGTGTGCATATCAAGATTGGATTATAAGGTTTGGATTGATGATGGATATTGAGACTTGGATGATGGTACGATAGATTCACGTGTTGCTTGGGTTTGAGTAGGACGGTTGCATGCTAGTTTCCTTCGAGTTGGCTATATTCTGCTTGTCTATTAGCTTGAGTTGAATGCTTGCAGTGCTTAACTTGCTTTACATCTTTCCTTAACATGTCATACCCTATGCCATGAAATGAATCTAGGATTTAACTAGAAAGATCACCATATAACTGTTAGTATTCACTATTTTACTTAGTGTCGGTTTAGACGAGTGGGTTACCCCGCTCACCAGTACGGCTGTGTACTGACCCATATTTGTGGGCATTATTTCAGGTACGTAGGTGTAGTGGCGCTGCTTGGATATACGGGATAATGTATGAACGGTAAGTACCTTTGTGGGCTAAGAGAAAGAGCAAGAGTATTGCATTAGCCTTTGTGGCATTCTCCTGACCCTATCGAGAGCTTCGATGTACCCTATCGAGAGCTTCGATGTGTATACTCTGATGTGTGCTTGGTACACAATACTTGACTTTCGTTGCAACTTGGTCGTTTTGATGATAAATTTGGTGTTTGACAACATCGCCTTGTGCGAGCGCAACTCCAGGCTCGTACGGCATCACGTCCCGATGAAAACGATTGTCCTGCGGGAGCGCTGCAACGTGGTGATTCACGTTCAGCGGGGACTATTGAGCTTGCGGGAGATTGGGGCGTGACATATTGGTATCAGAGCGCTTGGTTCATTTCTTCGGAATTGGTCCTTCGCTTCATCACAAACTCTAAATAGCTTCCGCTTGTCGTTTAGCTCTTGGCTCTACTCGGTGTCGCATTGGATGTTTCATGCAATAAGTCTATATATTGCTGTTTGTGGATGAATGTTGTTTTTCGTTACGTTGCTTTTGTTGGTTTTCGGTAGATCGCTTAGCATCATAGGGCGTTGTTGCATTCGTGCAATAAGTTGTTGGGCATTGTTGCATTTGTGCAGCAAGTTGAAAGGTGTGTCGTTGCTTGGGTTTGGCTTATCATTCGAAGAGTTTCTGGTTACATCAGTGGATCAGTTGGTTGGCAGACGAGATTGGTCATGCGGTATGTTGTGAGTAGAAGCATCGGATGAGAATGGATCGTTGCACGAGTTGCTCGTGTAACGAATAGTTGGATGGAGTTTAATTTTTGGCTGGGTATATCACATAGGGCATTGGCTGTGCAGGTTTAAGTTTGGCTTGGGAATATCAGGATAGTGTTGCACGAGTTGCTCATACAACAAATGTGAGGAACATTTGGGTATTGGGTTGGATTACTTGGAGGAGATCATTGCACGGGTTGCTCGTGTAGCAAAAATATCGGACGATTTGAGAAATAGAGAGAAGTATTAAGAATGGAACATGGCACAAGCTACATAGCGAGATTGACAAAAGAGTTAGATGGTTCACATGTTGGCTGAGTTTCATGTCAGACTTGAGTTAGGGATGGCAGGATCACGCATAAGGGATGGCTCGAACGGATCTTGAATCAGTGCAAAGGAATTGCAATGCGAGTAGCGACTTAATTCGGAGTGGTATATGGGATACCACATGGTGAGCAAGACATTAAAATATGTTGGATAGACCTCAAAGAAATTGCCGCAACGGACACGGGTAACAGGAATATAAGTTGGTTGGTGCACATCGACTGAGTTAGGAAGAATGGAAAATGGAGCAAGCAAATGTGAGTTAAGCAATCGAGAACGGACTTGTGCAAATGGAAGTATTGTTGGACTTGAGAGATGGACGAGATCGAAACGAGCAATAGGAATGAGTGTTTGGAATTGGAAGGATTGAGGCGGACAAAGTATTTGAAACAGTTGAGATAGTCAGATGGGAAGCTGAATATCAGAGTTCGCTTGCATGATTTGGAAGTTCGGTAGAGCATTCATTGATGCAAAGAGAGTTGAGCATAAGAAATGAACAGTTGGGATACGCTTGAGCGAGTGATGGGTGAATCAAAGGAATAACGAGCACGGACTACGAATTTTGGAAACACATTGGCGTTGTTGGTTGAGCAATGAAATATGATCTCGTTTGGAGGGGCAATGCAAGGGATTCGTACGGACTTAAAGGATTTTGGATATTGGCGCTCGGGAAGTTTGACTCAAGTTTAGCGAAAATAAAATTTTTGGCAAAATGGGGCATCGGTGATAGACGAATTCTTCGGAAGACGTGAATGATCATGAGGCAAGTCTAATCGATGTTAAGTCAGATTGGAAGTTAACACTTGCAGTACTGAGACAAATTGAGGCAACAAGTAAAGGCAAAATGGATTTGAGATTTATGTTGGAACTGTGCACGAGGCATTGAGAGTATGTGGACTAATCGGAACATAGAGAAAAATCAAGACAGGCTAAGGAATGGAACGAGAGCAAGGATTGTGGCGGATGGACTTTTGAGGATAGCTAAACTAGAGAGCAACGTTGAAGCAAATTACTATGCTGCTCAAGCAAGTTGGACGTGCACTGTGAAACACGGCAAACGGATAAGAAATTGGAGCAAGTCTTTGGTTTCGAGAATCATTGCAAGTGCTAGTACGAGAAGTCGAACATGGCAGTTCAAAAAATTTGATGGAAGCCCTTGAGAGTCAGTCCGTAATAATGCCTTCTGTCCATCGAGGATAGCATAGCATCCATATTGATTTCGAGCCGGAGTTTGCTTGTTTTAATTGATGGAAGACGGTTTCAACGAGCGCAATTCTCGATTTGTAGCTTGGATAGATAATAAGACTCTAGGTGGTTAAGCGGCATTTGGTTGACAGATCGTCAGAGGTAGTGCATGAAGTGCTCAGATTTGGAAGTTCGCTCGAATGGAATGGTTGGATTATGGCTCGGATTTGCAGAGAAGATATAGCATGGTTCGTAGTAACTGTCCATCATGATGACTTACAATTATCGAGCGTAGCTTCGGGACAGCTGATCCTAGCGACTTGACCGTCAAATCAAAGATGAATATTGTAGACCCATAGAACGACCCTTGCGACGGCGCATTTGGGAATGCGTCGAGGGTGGATGTGAGTAGTGTGTTGGAGATTTGCCTAAGTGACTGAGTGTTGGATTTGAGAGATCCTTGGGATAGCCTTCAGCTGTTGAGGCAGCCGAAAGATTGAAGCGATGGTGGGAATGGCCTAAGTCAACTAATGAGATTCAGAGTCGCAGATTTTTGAAGATGGCATCGCCTCTGACTCGTCTTGCCTCGGAAGGGAATAACATTCATATGAATTGACGACTGTGAAACTAGCTTGTGAAGTTAAAGCAGCGGCTCGCTCAGATCAAATTATTGCAATACTGGAAGGGACAGATGTGCCTCAGATCTACAAGATGCATCAAAACTTAGTCTGGGATGCGTGCTCGTACAGAAGGCAAAGCTGATATCCTATGCTTCGAGGCAGTAGAAGCAGCGCGAAGAACTATTCCATGCACAACCTAGGAATTGTGGCGAATGTGTCCACGTTGAAATCGTGGCGACACTATCCCCATGGCGTGGCGGCAAAATCTTCGTGGATCACATGAACCTCAATATAGATGTTCACCCAGTGAGGTATTGAGATTGAGGAAGAGGTGTTGGGCTAAGCTGATAAAAGGAAAGTTTGATATTTGGGTAAGTCGCCTAGCTGGGGTAGTATCAGTTGAAATGATCGTTCGGTACAAGAGATAATATTTGGAGATAGTGCATGCAGAACATGGTGCTAGTGTAGATTCAGAAATAGTTGGATGGATTGAGTTGGAGCACGAACTGAATCGAGTCAGGTGGGAAGATCGTCGGTAGGAAATCATCGTACTTGTGGATTAACGCTTGTGCGAATATGTTGGAATGAAAATCATGATTGGTTCACTTGGGAGTAAAGCGAATGAATGCCTCGGACATAAAGATACCCTTGTAACTTGTCCAAATTTGTTATTGCTAAGCACGACTGAAATGCATGTATTTCAGGGACGCCTTAAATATGTGTATGATCCAAAACTAAGCCATATGAGAAATTCGTATTTAGCTGCAAGGAGGATGTGGGAAAATGGAACTTGTGCGAGTGTTCAGCACGGAGTGAGATGCTGAGTATTGATCAACATAATATGAGTTGCATGGAGCACAGTTATGAATTGGGCAAGCGACATACTAGTAAAGAATGGATACTAGTATGGTTCGGGGACGGACCAAATTTCTAAGTGGTATATTATGTAACGTCCCGCAACCGCACGGTGCGTTACGCTGAGTCGGATTGAATGAGGCAATAGCTGGTTACATTTTGATTTGTTGGATTTGGGAACGAGTATTGATTTGAGTTGGTTTCATGTGCAGATCGCTAACGGAGTTCGATGGAAACAAGATGTTCGTTCAGAGTAGTACTGGGATAGCAGAAATTGGAGCGTTAATGCCATCTTCCTTAGTCCAATCGGTCGGATGATTTGGAGAGCATGACCTGCTCGCACGGTCATACCAATTGAGTAGATTGTGCTTTCCATCGGACAACGGGTTCAAGGGATCGGCCGTATCGGCAGGACAAGATGCTTAACAGAATCAACTCGGTGAGTGGGCTCTGTCCCTTCTCCTCTACTCCTTCATGCCTAATAATATGGAACACACGTAAAGGCTTGAACACTTGGACTGGAACTTGGAATTCACTACATTGTGGCGTGCATAGAGTGTATGTCGCTTGCTTGGATAAGTTTGTGGCTTGAATTGGTTTTCACGTTGAATAGTTGGATAGTTGGAGCTAGAGTTGGATTATATTTGGGGCAGTTGGAGAACAGTTAGAATGATACATCTTAGTTGGAACATTCGGGCGGGCGAGCGAGCGTGCATCCGTGCACGAGTATCACTTGGGCGCTTTGTCAAGCAAAGCGTGCAGTTGTGGTTCGAAACCGAACAACTGCATCGGCGAGGGCATTGTGCCACTGTTGGGGCATTGTGCCATGGAGTTTCATAGCGAGGGGTGTTGCACCAATTGGAATATTGTGTCGAGAAGCGGCATAGTGCCTACGGGGATAACTTGAGATTTGTGCCTTGGGCTATCTGTTGGAGAATGGTTATGGATAATTGGTTATGGATATTTGGTTGGATGAGTCTATGATCGTTTGGTGGGACGAGAATGTTCGATCTCTCGTCATACCTACTTGATGTCTGCATCGGTCACGGACAACCTGTGTTGCACAGGGTTTCGTCTCCTCGAACGGGATAGGCTCCGGAGCACCGGGATCGTTCGGCCATGGAGGAGACAATGGTAATGTGCCTTGGGCGCGGTGCCGGTAGTTCAATACGACCATGCGGGCTAGCTACTCGGTCTGGCTCGGGTAGAACTGTAATTGATCAGTCTGATCAAAGTCCTTTATGGCTTGACGAGTGACTTCATATAGATAAGAGTTGGTTTGGTTTGCTTTGCTTTGCTTTGGTTTGTGCTTTCGCGTAGGCGGCCGCCACCTTGCCTCGGCAAGAGTGTGCATATCGAGATTGGATTATAATGTTTGGATTGAGGATGGATATTGAGGCTTGGATGATGGTTCGATAGATTTACGTGTTGCTTAGGTTTGAGTAGGACGGTTGCATGCTAGTTTCCTTCGAGTTGGCTATATTCTGCTTGTCTATTGGCTTGAGTTGAATGCTTGCATTGCTTAACTTGCTTTACATCTTTCCTTAACATGTCATACCCTATGCCATAAAATGAATCTAGGATTCAACTAGAAATATCACCATATAACTGTTTGCATTCACTATTTTACTTAGTGTCGATTTAGACGAGTGGGTTACCCCGCTCACCAGTACGGCTGTGTACTGACCCACGTTTGTGGGCACTATTTCAGGTAGCAGGTGTAGTGGCGCTGCTTGGATATACGGGATAATGTATGAACGGTAAGTACCTTTGTGGGCTAAGAGAAAGAGCAAGAGTATTGCATTAGCCTTTGTGGCATTCTCCTTTGTGATATTTCATTTGGACCCTATCGAGTGTTTCGTTGCGTATACTCTGATGTGTGCTTGGTACACAATACTTGACTTTCGTTGCAACTTGATCGTTTCGATGATAACTTTGGTATTTGACAACATCGCCTTGTGCTAGCGCAACTCCAGGCTCGTACGACATCACGTCCCGATGAGAACGATTGTCCTGCGGGAGCGCTGCAACGTGGTGATTCACGTTCAGCGAAAACTATTGAGCTTGCGGGAGATTGTGACGTGACAGTAGGAATCAATGGTGGAGATCAGTCTACAAGTGATTTGTGCTAGTGATTCACCTAATGAAAGTTGTGACCCCTGCAGGGTCATAACATTGCGCTCTGTCGACTCGATCATCTTCATAATGATTCGCTATGTCGTCTGTGTTAATTGGATGAGCTCTGCAATGTTGCGCTCGAGCGCCTCAAAATGTGTCATAATGGTCAAGTTGTCCTGCTAGAGATCTATATGAGAAATCCTCCGTAGCAAGTCATCTCGAATAGACGCAATATGCTCATCAACGACCGCCTTGATTCGTGTTGTATCATGCGTATGTTGTGTGGCCCTCGAATATGCGTTAGTAGAGGGAGTCCTGAAGGTCTGCGTCGTAACATAGGCACAACAGCACAGCTCAGCACAGCACGTATTCTTTTTTTCAATTAAAACATGACACATTGCTTTAGTTTCTTAAAACCCACATTGGATCCGACAGCATGAATCAGGTGGCACTGAAGTAGGTTGTTGGCGTCAGCATCGTCGACACGAAAACCACCTGTGCCCAGTGTCGAGTTGTGCCCTCCTAAATTGCTTCCCACGTCGGCCTTACTCGACATACATCATACGCTGGTTGTGTCGAGCCCACCCTAGACACGAATGCAGTCCGAATGTTTTCGACCGGACCAGTCGAACCTACACCTCTACACAAACCCCTTCCTTGTGTAAGCTTAGGACCACCAGCAAAATACAAGATGCGGGAATATTTGTACAAGGGATTCAACAACGACAATAAACCCATTAGTTAACCCTAGTAATGTGTACCTGCAATTGAAAAAATTTTGTTAAAAAAAAAATTTTTAATACAAATTTATTATAAAAATTGTCATTCATAAGAATTGAACTCAAATAACCAAAAAAAATCTCTCACCTTAACCACTAGAGTTAGAGTTATTTAATTATAAATAAATTATATTAGATAATTAAATAGCTGATTTTTTTCAATAATTAATAAAATATTTCGGTAGTTATTTAATTATCTTATTATTATTATTTTAATTCGTTTAAATGGATAATATACATACGGCTTGGACAGCTCATTTTTTAGCCGTTTCCAAACCGCATTATGATAGTAGAGATGGATGATATGTAACTAATCTTTTTTTTTTTGCAATGTCCAACATAACGTACAAGACTTCGTGCACAGTATATTACATGTCTTTTGGACCCACTATCTACACCTTCCGCGGTTCGATGCCTATACCGTCCCCACCTAGCCATGAAAATTATACCTCTCCTCAAGCCAATTGAGTTCGGCAACTACTCCAAATTTATTAGAGTATATGACTTCTCTATTTACCATTATCTACAATATGAATTGCAAATGCAGATAAAGTTGTTAGTTGATTAGTGTCCAATGTTAGTTGTATTTTTCTATTGTGGATACTAATTTCAATAATAAAAAAATCGTGATGCCCAGCTGCTCCCCTGAAGGTATGAATACCAGTGGTGTTTGTATTTGACAATAGCCCCAAGTGAACAATCGAAAGAGTTGCAGTCATGGGGAAAGCAATACAAAAGAATGGATGCACTTCTGTTATTGCGGGCGAGGTTTCTGATCATCAGAAGAAAGCACCCTAATATATAACAGAGCACATGACCTTCGATTGTCCAATTAGATCCGTGGGCTAGAAATCAACGAATTGTACAAAATTTCCATGTCAATTACCATGTACATCTCAATGTTTTAATGTCATAATTCAGTACAGTGAATTCTAATTAAATTTCTTCACTGTTTACATTTCTTTTCTTTTATATGCAGCACAAATTGAGAAGGAAGCCAACCATGATAACACTATAACACGTTGGCAATTTCAAATTTCAAATTTCAAATTTCAAATTCAAATTCAAATTCAACAAGTGAATAAAATTTGATCCACTTTTGTACATTACAAGCATGGGACCAAAATTTCAACTTTTTAATCGGTCAAAAGGACCATCATCTGCAACTAGTAATTAGATCCATAATAACATTAGAAGCTTGAAACCGAAGTTCAACTGATCCAGATTCCATCACAAATACATCATACAGAAAAACTAGAATACAAATAATAATCTAATGCTTGAACACCACCACAAATGACTAGCAGCATAAAATATTCAAATTGTCAACTCTCGATAATTCATTCCCCAAAGCTATGTTTAAAATTCCCAAACCTCAGAATACTAATTGGGCAAGATAATAATGCTACTAGTCTATAACAGCAATATCACATGAAACAACACCAAGACATGATGATCTTGGCATGAGTCGGGACATCCTAGGGAGAAAATGCATCATGACGATACTTCCTAATCTTTACAATAGGGCACATTTAAATACATGGATATTTAACCAAAAATAAGAGAGAATTTCATCTTTAAGCAAATTCATGATCAAAACTGCTACATAGAGACAAATGCATGATCAGACAAATGCATGATCAAAACTGCTCGCCGAAGAATTTTATTGTAAAGAAAAAGGTCCTAGTTTCATCGTACTTTAAACTAGATTTCAAAGTGCCAAAATGTTGGGTGTCTGCATCCAGTTCTTGGAATCATAGTATAAGCGCACACAGATGTAAGAGAGAAAAAACATCATAAAATCAATAAATTATTTCTGACTTTGTGACAATTAAATTATAAAAATTATCAAAGCTCAGGAAGACAACAAGCATATAGCAGAGTAATCGGTGCATGCGTATATACTACTCTAGGAAACAAAGGCACTCCAAACATCGGTAACATCATTGTGTTGGAGTATCACCGTGCAAACCCCTCAAAAATAAACTAAGAATACATCAAATTGCATCTGGCCGTGTCCGTGCTGTGTTATGTTGTCGTGTGCATTTTTGCAACTTAGTTCACAGATACCAACTTATAACAGAGTAATCGGTGCATGTGCACGAGTATACTACTCTAGAAAACAAAGGCACTCACGAACATCGGTAACATCTGCATTGTCTGCATTGTGTTGAACGTGTATCACTGTGCAAACCCTCAAAAATACACTAAGAATACATCAAATTGCATCTGGCCGTGTCCGTGCTGGGTCATGTTGTCGCGTGTGATTTTGCAACATAGTTCACAGTACTATACCAACTTATGTAACACGGCCACGGATACTACAGAATAAGGACATGGCAACACGAACACACCACCTATCTTGTTATCCTAGCATAGTATGGAGTTGTCGGTGGAGGGCGTCCAATACATGTCCTACACAAAACAGTAAAATTTTGGAGCTTCCACTCTTCATAGATACCAAAACCCACTGCTCAGCATATCAATGTAGCTTTTGGTAACCTATGTTGCACAAAACGTACACACAATAGAGAGAGAGACATTTTCAAATAGGTATACAGGTAGTTACCTATGTTGAAAGAGCACGAGTATGGACACAATAGTGACATCATTTTTCAATGTCCATGCAACATACAGCTAAACACTTAAATAAATAAATAATCTTAGGACGAAGAAAAATCTATTAATTGTGATGAATATTAAATAATCGATAAATTAATAATTTATTGATTTATCGATTAATTAGTAACTTATTAATTTATGATGGTATTCCTTATTTTCTTAAATATTAGTCATTCTAGTTAGTGCTTTACAAACTAACAATTATATGTATTTGTTTAACCAAGTAAAATTCATAAATCTACTTATTTTTTCCGAAAACAGATTGTACATTGTTTAATATACTACATTATTCCTTTGTATGAACATTTAACCAAGCAAAAAATCTATTTAAATAAATGAAAGACAAGTAACACAGACATCATACATACGATTAGGAAACGAAATTAAGTTTTAAAGAAATTAACAATGAACATCTTACCATGTTAAGAAAAATTAGCGATAAAATTTAAGGTGACATCTTCCAAGAAACAAAAAACAAAGTTCGAGTCATATTTTAGGAAAGGCCCAATGGTCGAATCATATGCACCAATGTATATCAAAAAATTATTAATTTATATATTATGTGGGACCTATATAATTTTTTATTATGCATTATCTTATAAATTTTATGAATTATTAATTTAACACAGTATCCCCAAGTTGGGACCGGCCAAAATTAATTTAACCAAGGTTATTAAGTTATCGATGTTCTACTATAGTTGGAAAATGAAATCTTACAATTTGCAAACTGAATGCGAATTCAAGGACCACATACAACTTGGTGCTTTCAATTAAGAACACAATAATTAAAATCCCCTAAAAACATCAGAATACAGAAAAGTAACAGAATAAGAAGCAAGGGCACTATAAAACAGTTGGTGTCGGTGTTTGAAACATATTGGAAATGGCACACTCTAAAATACACTACGTTAATGAAAGTGGAGCAATATCCATATAGCTAACAGTGGTAACCCTGCAAAAATAGAGTACTGTACCAGCAATATGACATCAAGCCCTACGGAGATGATAGGTACCTTGTCATGTCAATATAGATTTTTGTTAAGCCATTTCTCATCCCAACTTGGAAAATTCTGAATTTAGCTAGAAGTAAATAGGAAACATAGTTAAGCAATGCTACAACCTGCTTTTCACTGACAAATATGACAAAATACAGGCACGACGACACAAAACAATAAATTGATTTCAGTGTGACCTAGGGCATAATACAGACATAGCACCAATTTTTGGAGTGTCAGTTCTTCCTAAGCTACTCGAGGTCATATTCAAAATCATGAACAAATTAATTCTAAAGTCAGATATACGAATCTAAACAAAGAAAGAAGAGATCAAATCACAACAGCCAGCATTCACAAAACTAAACAAAGAACAGACGTATCGTTCCAAACTAGAGTTAATTCATGAAAAATCGCTCATAAGTTCATATAAAATTCATAGCACAAATATTAAAGATCCAAAATACCAAAATACCAAAATCCAAACTTAAACTACGCCATTTCTCTACTTCTCGGAAGAGTTGGGTCCCCTCTTCTTCCCGAATCCAACAACTGCAACCAAATCAAAACCAACAAAACAAACCATTAGAACCCTAAAAAGAACTCCCAAATCGAAATCAACGAAAGACCCTAAATCGACGCGATTGTGCTCACCGGCGGTGACGAAGCGGCGGTTGTACTGCGCGCGCTTGTAGGCCCTTCCCCTCGGCTTCTTCTTCTTGTCGGCCTTCTGCGCCTTCGGGGTCTGTCCCCGAACCTTTCCGGCACGCGCGAGGGATCCGTGGACCTTTCCTGCGAAAATGATCAGACGGAGGAGAGTATCAATCACAAAATCCTAACTTTGAAGAAGAAGAAGAAGAAGAAGATATGGAGGGGGGAAATTTGTTCTTACCCATGGTTTGATTTCTAGGGTTTGGGTTTTGCTGAGGCGGCGCGAAGACGATTTAGGGTTTCGGTTGTGATAAAGAACAGGAGAAGACGGGATTGTGGGGTTTATATAGTATAGGCCTAGTTACGATACGATAGTGCCCTTAGTTGTAATAAAAACTATCGTTTTATTTTATTGGAATCGGTTAGTCCATGGCCTGTAGGGCTCGTCACATGCGATAATCAATGGGCCAAAAAATTTAAACAATTACCAAGAGAAGCCATACCACTATATAATGAGAAAAGAAAAGGGAGACTTTACTGTGATTTTTTCATAAAATAACTTTATTTATTTTTACTACTTAAAGCTGTTTATTAAATTTAACATGGGTAGTTAGGTATTAAGTGTGAGAATTTTTTTATAAAGAAAATTGTTATTTGCTCCTCTTGATGTAAAACATTAATGTATCTTGCTCTTTTCAAATAGTAAAAATAAAAAAATTATTGTTTTTCTCAAGTAGTAATTTTTTTTTTTCCGAATAGTATAAAATACGTGAAAGCCACATGCATATATACTATTATTAAAATAATGCAACAAGAAAGAGAGGGTAGAAAATTCAAATATTGTCTACAAAAAAAACACAAAAAAGGAAAAAAAAAAAAAAAAACATTCAAATGTCAAACAATTCAAGAAATATTCACTATACATGTTAGGATGAATAAATACTTGAAATACATGCTACAATAGGTTTTCATGGAGAAATAATATGATATTAATATAAGTGTGCCTAACAAAAATCTAATTTTGGTCAAAACAACTGGTGGAACCTCGTATCGTTTACATTGTTGTCTATTTTATCATATCTCTACTCTTGTAATGGAACTTATATTTGACTTAAAATTGAGCCATCTAAGACGTATGTACTATTTTTTTTTAGGAAGATTTTTTTTTTTTATTGCTTTTGTTTGATTCTTAGGAACGACAATATTTATAAAAAAAATTATATTTAAATTTATTTAACAATTTTTTAACGTACGTTACTAATAAAAATAAGAAGACAATTGTCATTTGAAACGTAATATTTGATATTAAATTTCCGACTCCAGCTCGAGGCAACACATGAGATGAACTTTAACCTAAAGTTGCATGCCGGTTTCTATTGGGCTCAAACTTGGGTTCTCGTTCTAATGGGAGTAGGATAATTAGGACAAACTTTGGCAAACAAAAGTACGCAATAAGAACAATAGGTCCAATAAAATTGTGGGTAAAAATAAGTAATTATTTATCACTGCACATTCAACTAGAATGACCCTGTATTTGGGCCGAACCCGATTTTTTTGACTAGACTTGGGCTGGCCTCGAGTAAACATAATCCATTTCCAAAGAAATACACAGCTAGCTGGGTTTGGACCAGAGCCCAGCCCATAAGCATATCAGACTCAGCCTAGAATACCCAATCATACTGCAGTTGTAAATTGTGCACTTCTATTTGCTTTGTAAAATAGTCGTTAATTTTTTTGCGATGTCCGATATAACCCACGAGATTTTATGTACACTACGTTATATGTATTTTTGGTCCACTATTCTCAAATTTTACTGACACATACCTACATTTTTTCTGCGATTCGATTCTGAAACCATTCTGCTAGCAAAGTGGTTATACCTCTTATTGCTGCTCAGAAGAACCAGTGCTTTGTAAAATAGTCAACGGGTTCCCCAACAGTTCGTCGACTCTACAATCTCTATTCTTGTGCAATGGTTTCAACTTATTCCTTGGAATAAAGGATATGTCGGTCATATGTCATAAGAATATACCCTTATCATTAGTATGATATATTCGTCCTATTTCCTTCTCAAAAATAAAGTACGCGTAGTAGAATTTTTTTTTCTCAAAAACTATATCAAGTTATGTAATCTTTATATAATTATATCCCAATCTAACTTTATTGGAGTGACGTTTGTTAATTTATATTCAGTCTGACTTTATATATAAATGGGATCTATAATATCTACCAGAAACGTTGTCCAAAACTATGTCAAATTATGTAATCTTTTAATTTTTTATGATTTTATATATGAATATATAAATAATTATATTTTTGTAAAAAAAATTTAAAATTATTTGTTAATAAATTATCAAGTATGAATTAAATTAGTTTAAAAATTACTATTTAAAATTACTAAAAATTAGATCGTTGATTATCGTTACTTTAAATATATCTCGTAACTTCTATTCCAACCCTTATGCTAAGGCTGGTATGCTAGCTTAGGTACCATTACTAAAGCTCAGTTGCCTAAAACATGTCAAAGAGTAGTTTTTTTTATCGGCCTACAAAACTCAATCAGTGTTGGAGTGGATAGAGTTATCAACCTAATTTCGGAATAAAATTGAATATTTTTATATATAATAAAAATATCTTAATTTATTTGGATTGAATATTTCTAAATATAATAGAAATATGCTAATAGATTTGGATTGAATATTCCTAGATATAATAGGAATATGTCAATGGATTTGGATTTGGATTTGGATTAGATATTCCTATCTATAATAGAAATATTAGTTGTGGGTTTGAAGCTATATATAGGTCTCTCATGGTCCTAAAATAAATTAACTAAAATGCAACTATTTAAAAAAAAATTGAAGTAAGGAAAGCTTTCGTCATCTGGGATGGCAAAAATATGAAATAATTTTTTTTATATTTGTCAAATTTTCACCAACTAAGTTAGCAAAAATCTAACAGTGATATTTTTGTTGTTTGGTTTATTTTTTATTTTTATTTTTATTTTTTGTGTTGATTTTTTGGGGTTTGATTTTTATTTTTATTTTTTGAAAAAAGAGTGTTTTTTTAGTTTTATTAATTTTAGTTTTTTATAAAATATTTGTTGTAGCAATAAATTTTTTAAATAAATTAGAAAAAAAATTAAAATTTAACATCTAAAATAAAATATTCTATTATTGAACATCCAAAAATTAAAAAAAAAATCTGCCGTAAGAAAATCACATCTGTCGTCGAGCAGACTTCGAGCAGCCATAATTATTTTTTTGGAAATCGTTTTTCGCCAAATAATAGGTCAATTTGTATGTTTTCGACGAGAGTAATACAATTCGTGTAGAAAGAATTTTCATCTGAAACAAGACGCACATGTTACAGACAAAAGTATAAAATTTAAAACTTTAAAATATCATAACTTTTGACTGATAGATCGAAA
Organism: Iris macrosiphon; assembly: GCA_036927795.1. Classification (NCBI taxonomy): domain Eukaryota; kingdom Viridiplantae; phylum Streptophyta; class Magnoliopsida; order Asparagales; family Iridaceae; genus Iris; species Iris macrosiphon. The sequence goes on along the minus strand of JAYESA010000013.1, from coordinate 29,715,769 downwards.
TAAGGTCCACCTTATGCCAAAATGACCATAACGAAAAGTACTATAGGATAAACAGTTTCATTTGGCAGACTTCGATAAAATTTAGAATTATAAAAAAATGATGTTTCGACCTCCAAATTTTACTTTCGGTAATTTTATAATCGCAAAATATATTCTTTTGTTTATTTTTTATTTTTTTCATTATAAAATTATCTATTTATAAATAAATTTTTAATCGTAATAAGATCGATTTAACTTTCGATTACGGTAGAAACTTTAAGGGTCTGTTTGGCAATTGTGGTAGTAGCGGTTGTGAGATATTTTTAGAGTACCGATTATGAGGGTTCGTTACTGTTTCAAAAATAAACAATCGGTTCAAAATTATCCCAAAATCGGTGAAAATATTGTTACCAACAAAAAATAAATTTGACAATTTTGCCAACTCAGTTAGCAAACTATTTCGTTATTGTTTCAAACTCTTTCGTTTTTCCTAATTTATTTACAAAAATTATAGGTATAACAAATTTTTTGCAAAAATAAATCAAATAATAAATAAATAAATAAACCAAATAAACCAAATAAAACTAAAACCAAAACTACAAAAGAAAACCCAAACAAAAACAAAAAGAAAAAAACCAAACAAAAAAACCAAATAAAAGCCATAAGAAAGAAAGAAAAAATTCCTGTACAACAAATTTCTCAGGAAAAAAAAAAATCTGTACAACAAAAAATACACAAAAAAAATCAAACCCAACTATTCCAAAAAACAAAACCTAAAAAACTAAAAACAAAATAAAACAAAACCCAAAACAAAAAAATCAACAGAAAACCATCCGAACCGGAGTTGCTAAATTATCGTCAACTGGGTTGGCGAAAATTTGGACAAGTCCAAATTTTTGCCAACTCAGCAACTCAGTTGGCAAAAATATGACATGATGTATTAAAATATAATTTGTTGAGTTATGGAAGATATTAAAATATAATATGTTGTATTTTTGCCATCCCATATGGCGAAAGCTTTCCTAATTTAATTTTTTTTACAAAATAGTTGTCTTTTAGGTAATTAATATAAAAATATTATCTGTACAACAAATTTTCTGATTATAATTTGAGAAATCAAATATCCATACCATGGAGGTATTGGCATTCTTCGGACTAAGCTAATTTTAAACCCAGTTTAACTAACTTTAAATTCAATTTAAAATAAAATTAAAAAAAAAGAAAAACGTTCTTGATAAAGGCGTTTCCAATAGCTCCAGTGCCCTTTGTAAGGGCAGCTGTGATTTGTTTAAATTTTTTACTTTTTAAATATCAAAAATCCTAGAGGAACTCATGAGTTCTTTATTTTTAAAACTCAGCCATAAGGAACCGTTGGATTAGATGCATCTCATCCCTTGTTAAAGACCTTAATAGAAAATTTTCAAGAACCTAAATAGAAAATTACATCCATGTGTTGTATCTAGGGGTAAGCATTCGGTTCCAACCGAACCGAATAATCGAAAATCGAATTGGACTGAAACAGAATAAGCAAAACCGAAACCGAATCGAAATGGCCCATAATCGAACCAAACCAAACCTTGTTGGGAACGAAACGCGAAAACCGTTTCCCAAACCAGAGAGTACCTGAGAGAGAACTGAGCAAAACGCACAAACCAAAAAATACCAAACACAAATCGCAGACACAGAAATTTTTACGTGAAATCCAGATGGAAAAACTACGGGACGATCGGAGTCCAAGCCTGAAGAACCTCCACTAATAGAATAAAGATATTACACCCTCAACAAGCTTCTCACCGATCCAACACGGATCACCGCAACTCTTTGGAACAGAAAATAGATTACAACCACGAAGAAAAAAGACAATGAGAAATACTCCATATGGATCTCCTTCTCCGAAACGGCCTCTAATTCTTCTTTCTTCTCTCCAAATTTGCAATGGCACTCTTGCCACCTTTTTTCTCTTTTTTATTTTTTTCTCATATTGTTATATATTGCATGAGGCTTTATATAAACCCTTGCATGATTTAGGGTTTCCATATGAAAATCTATATAAGGAAGCCAAAAATATTTATAAAAATTCAATTACATTCAATCATATATTTAATGGAAATCAAATCATAAATTAGCTTACCATAAATTGAAAATCCAATTATATGGAAAGTTAATAAATGAAAGATCCAATCATAAATATATAATTAAAGACAAAGATGAAAATTCAATATAATATTTGTTTACCATAAATGTTCCAATACGCTGCACTCGATGCACTTTTCGAACTTTTTCGACACACGGATGGTGCTAATCGCACTCCGGGATATTCTTCACATAAGTTGGGAACCCCACCCACTCCAACAAATCTTTTCCTCCACAACTATGTAGAGGGGGTCGTCATCCCGACGATCCACCTGCAGTACTCAAAACTTTTTCCTTGGAAGAATCTTTGTGAACATGTCTGCTTCGTTGTCATCTGTATGAACCTTCTCAAGCGCCGCTTCCTTCTTTTCCATAATATCCCGTATCCAATGATAGCGGGTCTCAATGTGCTTGAACCGGCTATGAAATGTCTGGTTCTTCACAAGGTGTAACTGTAACACCCTGTTCCGCTCAAGCGGACTGCCGTCTCAAACGGCAATCGTGCAGCTGTCCCGACCCGCTTTGCCTCAATCAAGAAGCAAAGGATATCCAGACTTGTCCCTACAGGATCCGGCTTGGACTTTCAGAGGCTCGCTCAGATGTATCGCTCTACCGAGGCGAATCATCGCTAAGGTGGGTGGCTACGGTGAACTTGTCTTTGCTTAGCCAGCACATATAAAATCTGAAATATTTATGCTAGTTGCTAGGTGATTCACCCCCTGCATGCTAATAAATCCAACGCACCTAGCTAAGGGAATAATCCCAACTTGTATTGCTTGCTAGAACATGGAAATGAAACACTACTTACATTCAGACCCTCGCATGCTAAGTCCCTTAACGGTTTCATCTCTCGGCTTACCTTCGGGTCCGAGCAACGTCCCTGCTTATGTTTCTTAGAAACGCATGCTTGTCTGCTTGAATGTGCATTGTTTTCATCCTTACTCCGGGAGACTACTCAGTAGTCGTTCCGTGTATGATTGACCCTGCAAGTATCCGGGACCGTCAGGTCATCTAAGGCAATCCCCGAATCAGGGGAATGCACTAAGCAAGAATAAATACTGAACGTAAATCACCTTGAATGATAATCATGCTATGTATGCATCTGAACGAGGATCGTGTTATGTACTGATGGAATCCCAGCTCGTGAAGCAATATGCCTCGTTCAGACTAAGTTTAAGTTTCATGATTATCATGTCAAGCTATGGAATATGGATAGACCCTGACCTGCATTGTCGCGGACAGCTTGTGCACAAGGTATGTTATGTTGAGTCCCGCGGACGGCTACACCGGGGCACCGGAGCCGATCCGATCCGGACGGGACGTATGAGCAGTCGTATGTTATGGGGCAAGGTGTTATGCAGCGGGGCTCGCCACCTGCGTTGCATATCATTCTGTGTCTTGAGACTGTGAACCGTCCATAATGGCTACGCCAGCGACTTATGTTCATATAGATAAGTCATCCTCGCTTAGCGGCTATCCGCGTGCGAGTCATTGCATAGCATCAATGAATAACTTAATACCTGAACGATCATGTTATAAGAACCCTCCTGTTTGCATATGCTATGCTTCCTGAATGTTTATGCTTGCCCGTGCTTGAAATAACATGTTTTGCCTCAATGTTTGCCTTGGACAGGGAAGGAGAAATGGTAAGTTGGTAAGTCTCGCCGTGTTTCCTCAAACATCGCACGGCGCACTGCCCGACACGTTAAGCTATTCAATGTTTGCATGAAATTGATCCTAAGGCAACTAGAAAGATAACTTAATAGTTGTGCACGGAACCTGTATTACGTGTTTGGATTTGTCGAGCGGGCGAGTAGCTTCCCCACCAGTGCATTCAATGTACTGATAATCCACCAGTTTGATATGCAGGGTGCGGGAGAACCTCGTTCGGTGCGGACGCCTCCAACGTGCGTGCTAAGGCGTGGACATCACTCCGAAGCAACGGTGCGTCCGGGACTGAAGCACATATACAAGACATAAGTTGTGAACATCGCCTGACCATCGCCTGTACAAATCATTCCACAGTTGTAGCCACTTGGCACGCTTTTACTGTTTCAGAGAGAGAGGCTTGAGCGACTTGTAATCTCGGCTATACGCCGCCTGTAACACATGTTTATGTCAATAAAAAGAGCTTGCTTTACTTCAAACTTGTGTTTCAATGCTTCCGCTATATTTGTCAACTCAGAGAACTTGTTACCAAATCGCTATGCGTTCATGACTCCGCTGCACTCGGACAATCTGTGCGACTCTGTGGCTTAGAAATCTTATCGCCCGCCAATGAATCACGGCCTTGCACAGGCGCGGTTCACGCTCGTACGGCATCATGCCCGGATGGGTCAAGCGATCGTTCTGCGGGAGCGCTGGCGAGGGTGATTCCCGCCTAGCGGGAACGGCCGATTAGCCTGCGGGAGATCGGGGCATGACATGTTGGTATCAGAGCCTGGCTTCTACGCCTTTGGACTTCGATTCGATATCTCTGTTTCGAAAGCTCGTTCGTGGGTTATGTGCACGCTCTCTCTCAATGCCTCGATGGGATATTCCAACAATAAGTCTAAATACTTTCAAAATGCGTTTTGAATGTTATGCTTGCTTGTCTGGTTGTATGCTGCGAGTGGCCTTTGTGCCAACCTGTGCGGACCCTTCGAGAGTATCGCTAGTAGCTTGTCCGATTTTCACTAACTCTAAGTTTGGTTGAATGCATCTATTCGAGGGACGCCTTGAACTAGTGCACCATCCAAGACTTAGGAAAAAGGTGAAACTCGAGTGCTAAGACTTCGCTGTCACTAAGCTGGTTGACGTGTTCACGCTAGAAGTGCACTTCGAAAGTGCGCACGATCCAGTCTAAGCGATATGCTGATTTCGAAGCTTGTGCAAGTGAATATCCAAATGAACAAGTACAAACGACTTGTCTAGGATTGCCTCAACCCTAGATTACTGCTTGTCCTTAGTAAGTCTCGAGGACGAGACTTTTCCTAAGTTGGGTAGGATGTAACACCCTGTTCCGCTCAAGCGGACTGCTGTCTCAAACGGCAATCGTGCAGCTGTCCCGACCCGCTTTGCCTCAATCAAGAAGCAAAGGATATCCAGACTTGTCCCTACAGGATCCGGCTTGGACTTTCAGAGGCTCGCTCAGACGTATCGCTCTACCGAGGCAAATCATCGCTAAGGTGGGTGGCTACGGTAAACTTGTCTTTGCTTAGCCAGCACATATAAAATCTGGAATATTTATGCTAGTTGCTAGGTGATTCACCCCCTGCATGCTAATAAATCCAACGCACCTAGCTAAGGGAATAATCCCAACTTGTATTGCTTGCTAGAACATGGAAATGAAACACTACTTACATTCAGACCCTCGCATGCTAAGTCCCTTAACGGTTTCATCTCTCGGCTTACCTTCGGGTCCGAGCAACGTCCCTGCTTATGTTCCTTAGAAACGCATGCTTGTCTGCTTGAATGTGCATTGTTTTCATCCTTACTCCGGGAGACTACTCAGTAGTTGTTCCGTGTATGATTGACCCTGCAAGTATCCGGGACCGTCAGGTCATCTAAGGCAATCCCCGAACCAGGGGAATGCACTAAGCAAGAATAAATACTGAACGTAAATCACCTTGAATGATAATCATGCTATGTATGCATCTGAACGAGGATCGTGTTATGTACTGATGGAATCCCAGCTCGTGAAGCAATATGCCTCGTTCAGACTAAGTTTAAGTTTCATGATTATCATGTCAAGCTATGGAATATGGATAGACCCTGACCTGCATTGTCGCGGACAGCTTGTGCACAAGGTATGTTATGTTGAGTCCCGCGGACGGCTACACCGGGGTACCGGAGCCGATCCGATCCGGACGGGACGTATGAGCAGTCGTATGTTATGGGGCAAGGTGTTATGCAGCGGGGCTCGCCACCTGCGTTGCATATCATTCTGTGTCTTGAGACTGTGAACCGTCCATAATGGCTACGTCAGCGACTTATGTTCATATAGATAAGTCATCCTCGCTTAGCGGCTATCCGCGTGCGAGTCATTGCATAGCATTAATGAATAACTTAACACCTGAACGATCATGTTATAAGAACCCTCCTGTTTGCATATGCTATGCTTCCTGAATGTTTATGCTTGCCCGTGCTTGAAATAACATGTTTTGCCTCAATGTTTGCCTTGGACAGGGAAGGAGAAATGGTAAGTTGGTAAGTCTTGCCGTGTTTCCTCAAACATCGCACGGCGCACTGTCCGACACGTTAAGCTATTCAATGTTTGCATGAAACTGATCCTAAGGCAACTAGAAAGACAACTTAATAGTTGTGCACGGAACCTGTATTACGTGTTTGGATTTGTCGAGCGGACGAGTAGCTTCCCCACCAGTGCATTCAATGTACTGATAATCCACCAGTTTGATATGCAGGGTGCGGGAGAACCTCGTTCGGTACGGACGCCTCCAACGTGCGTACTAAGGCGTGGACATCACTCCGAAGCAACGGTGCGTCCGGGACTGAAGCACATATACAAGACATAAGTTGTGAACATCGCCTGACCATCGCCTGTACAAATCATTCCACAGTTGTAGCCACTTGGCACGCTTTTACTGTTTCAGAGAGAGAGGCTTGAGCGACTTGTAATCTCGGCTATACGCCGCCTGTAACACATGTTTATGTCAATAAAAAGAGCTTGCTTTACTTCAAACTTGTGTTTCAATGCTTCCGCTATATTTGTCAACTCAGAGAACTTGTTACCAAATCGCTATGCGTTCATGACTCCGCTGCACTCGGACAATCTGTGCGACTCTGTGGCTTAGAACTCTTATCGCCCGCCAATGAATCACGGCCTTGCACGGGCGCGGTTCACGCTCGTGCGGCATCACGCCCGGATGGGTCAAGCGATCGTTCCGCGGGAGCGCTGGCGAGGGTGATTCCCGCCTAGCGGGAACGGCCGATTAGCCTGCGGGAGATCGGGGCGTGACAGTAACCCCCCTGATTTTTCAAAATTTTAAAAACTGGATTTTTCACAATTTTCTGGAATTTTCTGTAATTTTTCTGTAAATTAAAATAGGGTTTTAATTATTCAATGATTTTTAAATGATAATAAATGATATTAAAATATTATAAAAATAATATTTTTGGGTGTAAAATGAAAAACTGGACTTAGGACAATTTTTCTGGAATTTATTGGGCCCCGGACCTATTTTTAATTACCTAAAAACTATTTATTTATTTATTAATTTATTTACTGATTTTTATTATAATTCTTTTATTATTATTATTCTTTTAAACCCTAAAACCCAGCCCATCGGCCCACTGGACCCGGCCCACCGGGCCCAGCCCCAACCCGGCCCAGCCCTGGCCTAGCGGGTCGGGCGGGTCAACCAGACCCGCTAGCCCACGCCCGCAACCCGCTCACCCGCTCACCCACGAACCCCAGCCCCCCGCGCGTCCCGGCCGCTCCGCCGCACGTCCCGGCCACGTCTCCGCCCAGGCCGCCCCCGCACGCCCCCACGACCCCCGCGACCTCCGCCCCGCTCGGCCCCGCTCCCTCTCCTCTGCCCTATAAATCCTCCCTCTCCCCTACCTCTCCGGTCACCCCCTCCGATCCGCCACCGCCCCCGCTCCGTCGACCTCCGTCCGCAGCCGCCACCCGCCGTGGCCTCGCCCCGCTAGCGCCGCGCTGCCGCCCCAGCCACCTCCCGCACAGCCTCCTCCCTCTTCTTCCTCCTCCTCTACTCCGCCGGCCGACCCGCCTCCGAACTACGACAGCGCCGCCTCCGGCTGCTCAGCCCTGCACCGTGCTCCGCCGACGTCGCCGCCCCTCGCCTGAGCCGCCCTCCGCCGGAGCTCTGCCGCGTACCCAAGCCCTAACCCTAACCCTAGCGCAGTATCCCCTGTGTCGGACACGGACACGGGACTCAGTGTTGTGTCGGACACGATCCAGACCCTGGTTTTCGTGTCCCTTTCAGGTGCGTGTAACTTTTTACTCTTAGCTCTGTTTTCGTTTTCGCAAATTGCGTTGCGAAGCCTGTATGACCCTCTCGGTGTCCGGACCAACCGTTCGGGGCATCGCGTCCTGTGGTGATCGTACACAGCGATCCAAAAACAGGAAAAACTAGACCCTGTTTCACCCCGGAACCGAGTACGCCCCGCCAAACGGGATGACTTGGTCACGCGCGGTCTTCACAGATATGTGCGTCTCGTCGATACGGACGTGTGGGATTTCGCGGAAGCTGATTCGGGTGTGCGTGCACACCGGAATCAACGCGTATCCGCGGACATCGTCCCATATCCGTACTTTCTGGAATGCGCCCTAACTTTGTGTACACACGTCGGATCAAGACGAAACTTGCGCCATCGGACTCGTAGCGATACGCTGGTCCTGTGGGTCAAGTTTGGTTCGATTCTGAGAACGTTGACGAAATCGCGTGTCGTGGGCCCCATAGGCCCCGCTCGACGGGCGATTTTGTGTTCGGCTCATCGGAATCCAATTCTGAAAGTTTCGTTGGATTCGTATCATCGTTCCTGACCTGTTGACACTAAGTTTGGTGAATTTGGAGACCTTTGACCCTGACGCGTTTTTCGGTGCAAAGTGGGCCTACAGGTGGACCCCGTTTTGGCCCAAAACTGCTGTTTTTGTCCTTGTCTCCAAATTGGACCCAAGGACAGGCGTTTCTAGCTGATTGATATTTTCTGGATCTGATGGTGATGTTTGTTTCAGCAACCGGAGTACCGCCTGCGAATCCAACCGAAGTCAGAGCCGCAATCAGAGCCGGCACCACAGGCAAGTGTACCTTGCCAAACCCTGCAGATTGCTAATTATTTTCTGGATTTAATTATGCAATAATAGACAAGTAAAGCTTGCCAAATCTCAGTAATTCTTGACATAGTATCTTAATGGATTTTTTGTGGAATTAAATATAAACTTGTTTTAACTGCTTAACCTAGGAAACGGGTGACGTGCTTAGTGTCCGATTATAGTCGGATGCCAACTCCGTACGCGGAATTGTGTAACGTCACATAGACATGGATATCGAGACCCGATAATGCGCATACTTGTCTTATCAAGTACACCAGAACCCAGGACACTTGACACTATTTCATGAGACAGAGTCTTCCTGAGACATTCAAGGTGATTCTATATAGGATGCATGTTTTATGACATAGACTTTACATTCTTAGACATTTGATTCATAGCTATCAGACTTGCTGCATTAGTTATAATCGTGCGTGACATGGACATGAGGCATCGTGGACATGAGACGTGGGATTACATTGGGTGGGGAGAGACACACAGACTACAGGCTGATATTATATATATAAAATATAGTATATTTCAGAGTATAATTCATAGTTATTGCCGCTACCGGCTCCCCGACACAGAGCTTGTAGTGGCTTCAGCCTGAGTTCTAGTGCTGCTCTCATATTGCATATCACTTAGCTGGTTACATAGCTAACCCTCTGCACTGTATTTATTTTGGCTTGTATTTTTTGTACCTTGCTGTCCCCTGAGGACCTGGATCCGGATTATGTCCCCAGGTACAGCTGAAGAGAATTACCCAGAGGTGTACGGTACCGGAGCACTCCTTGGAGCAGAACAAGGAACAGAGGACGAAGTAGTGGCCGAAGATTTCTTCTGAGCACCGGCTTCAACTACACAGTATTTCCATTTCCAGCATTTCATTTCCTGTCTTTTCTCCTTAAATGTAACAGAATAATTTCTCGGATTGTTTCCCGAGATAACCTTATTTGATATTGCATATTTATTTCCATTGCATAATTTCTGGCAATTAATCTGTGTTTATTCTGTGGATGGGATTAGAAATACCTGAGACTTGTAACATATTATTGCTAGACTACAGCTTAAGCATGCCCTGATGGATCCATTAAATTGGGTTGTCCATCGGTGCGTGCTGCTGGCCATTGCGTACGTGCTCAGTCCCTCGTCATTTTGGGACTGGGGCGTGACATGGTTTTTGTGGTGGCCCATGCAGGTCAACGACAAAATTGTTCGGTTTCAACTTAGGGATCGAACAGGCCTGCAATAAAAATAAGATAAGTTTTAGGATCTCATCCACTTGCTTGAATCGTTTTTGATATCTGTATCGTATTCGAACTAATTTGAACTTGCATCTTGCCTTGATTCCTGTGCGCCTCTTATTGGTTATTTTGGATACAAGGAAATGGACCCCCAAGAATACAACGAGACTCCCGTCGGAACACCACAAGCTACAGGTGTCACCTATGACGACGAAGTGACACCAGTCGGAGGAGTTTCCTCAACTCAACAAAGCCAGCAGGCAGGTCAACCTACCTCCCGATTCTGACGCGATGACATTCCACCTCCGCCGCAGTTCGTTCCACCAACGCCCGTACTCCCACAAGGACAGCCAATTGACGGGCAGCAGATATTCCAAATGATCTACGCGATGATGCAAGCTCAGCAACAAGTCCAACACGAGACTCAGCGTCGCGAAGCTAACTTCTGGAGGGACAGTATCGTAACTATACTGGAGCAGGCCAACCTACCAACTCGACGGCCAACTACAGGCTCAATCACTGACTTCCGCCAACTGAAGCCCCGTACCTTTTCTGGAAAAGAGGAGCCCACCGAAGTTCATGAGTGGCTTACCAATATACGACATCAACTTGAAGCAGCTGAGCTTCCACGGGAACGCTGGATGACTGCCGTCCGAATGCAATTGACAGGCAATGTGCACCACTGGTGGTTGTCTGAGGAGACGCGACTCGGACCAGACCGAGTCACTTGGGAGGAGTTCTCCAGACTCTTCCAGGAGATGTACATTCCTTCCATCGCTCGGTCAGAACTGCGGGACAAATTCAATTGCCTCACTCAGGACTCTATGACGGTGGAAGAATACAACGCAGAATTTATTCGTCTGAGCCGCTTCGCCCCCACCCTGATCCCGACAGAGGAAGAGAAGGCCGAGAAATTCTTCGACGGACTGAACTTCAAACTACAGAGACTCATTGGATCCGTCGCACCTACCTCCTACTCAGACGTTCTCGCTGCAGCCCGACGCATGGAACGCGTCACCAGGAGGGAGTCTCGCCACAAGCGGCCAATCACCTCAGCACCAGACAGAACATCACCAGGAGAATCTGCAAAGAGATCTCACACGCACCAGCCACCGAGGACAGCTTTGCAGACCCTTCCTACCTGTCACTACTGCGGCAAGATAGGCCATGTCGAGAAGGACTGTAGACGCAAGTTAGGATTGTGCCTGATTTGCGGCACCAATCAACACATAGCCAAGGACTGTCCCCAGCATCGAGATGGAGCACCAAGGGCAAACCAACCAGCTTCACCAGCACCGAGGCCACCTCTGGCACCTCAGGCGACACTCTTTCAGCAAGCCCAACAGCAGCAGAGGAATCTACCTCAAGGACGAGGACAAGCTTATGCGCTGACTGTGCAGGATGTTGATGCGAGTAAGTGATTCGTAGTTATCCGTTTTTAGTGTTGTTTAGTTCGTGCCTCTTGGTTCGTGACCTCAGCCCCAACCTAGTAAATTGCAACTTGTAATAACAACCTGGTTTTCATAAAAGTTATAGTTTTAACTAGATTTTCCTGGAAAGTGCAAACTTTCAATTGTTAGGGAAATGGTACTTCCCTAAGTATCTTGTGATTCATTTTCAAACGATGTTTGCGACCGCGCCATCTCTGTTGACCGGTTATTCTTTGATTGCGAGGACGCAATCCTCTTAAAGGGGGTAGATTGTAACTCCCGTGATTTTTCAAAAATTTAAAAACTAGATTTTTCACAATTTTCTGGAATTTTTTGTGATTTTTCTGTAAATTAAAAATAGGGTTTTAATTATTCAATAATTTTTAAATGATAATAAATGATATTAAAATATTATGAAAATAATATTTTTGGGTGTAAAATGAAAAACTGGACTTAGGACAATTTTTCTAGAATTTATTGGGCCCCGGATCTATTTTTAATTACCTAAAAACTATTTATTTATTTATTAATTTATTTACTGATTTTTATTATAATTCTTTTATTATTATTATTCTTTTAAACCCTAAAACCCAGCCCATCGGCCCACTGGACCCGGCCCACCGGGCCCAGCCCCAACCCGGCCCAGCCCTGGCCTAGCGGGTCGGGCGGGTCAACCAGACCCGCTAGCCCACGCCCGCAACCCGCTCACCCGCTCACCCACGAACCCCAGCCCCCCGCGCGTCCCGGCCACTCCGCCGCACGTCCCGGCCACGTCTCCGCCCAGGCCGCCCCCGCACGCCCCCACGACCCCCGCGACCTCCGCCCCGCTCGGCCCCGCTCCCTCTCCTCTGCCCTATAAATCCTCCCTCTCCCCTACCTCTCCGGTCACCCCCTCCGATCCGCCACCGCCCCCGCTCCGTCGACCTCCGTCCGCAGCCGCCACCCGCCGTGGCCTCGCCCCGCCAGCGCCGCGCTGCCGCCCCAGCCACCGCCCGCACAGCCTCCTCCCTCTTCTTCCTCCTCCTCTACTCCGCCGGCCGACCCGCCTCCGAACTACGACAGCGCCGCCTCCGGCTGCTCAGCCCTGCGCCGTGCTCCGTCGACGTCGTCGCCCCTCGCCTGAGCCGCCCTCCGCCGGAGCTCTGCCGCGTACCCAAGCCCTAACCCTAACCCTAGCGCAGTATCCCCTGTGTCGGACACGGACACGGGACTCAGTGTTGTGTCGGACACGATCCAGACCCTGGTTTTCGTGTTCCCTTCAGGTGCGTGTAACTTTTTGCTCTTAGCTCCGTTTTCGTTTCCGCAAATTGCGTTGCGAAGCCTGTATGACCCTCTCGGTGTCCGGACCAACCGTTCGGGGCATCGCGTCCTGTGGTGATCGCACACCGCGATCCAAAAACAGGAAAAACTAGACCCTGTTTCACCCCGGAACCGAGTACGCCCCGCCAAACGGGACGACTTGGTCGCGCGCGGTCTTCACAGATATGTGCGCCTCGTCGATACGGACGTATAGGATTTCGCGGAAGCTGATTCGGGTGTGCGGGCACACCGGAATCAACGCGTATCCGCGAACATCGCCCCGTATCCGTACTTTTTGGAACGCGCCCTAACTTTGTGTACACACGTCGGATCAAGACGAAACTTGCGCCATCGGACTCGTAGCGATACGCTGGTCCTGTGGGTCAAGTTTGGTTCGATTCTGAGAACGTTGACGAAATCGCGTGTCGTGGGCCCCATAGGCCCCGCTCGACGGGCGATTTTGTGTTCGGCTCATCGGAATCCAATTCTGAAAGTTCCGTTGGATTCGTATCATCGTTCCTGACCTGTTGACACTAAGTTTGGTGAATTTGGAGACCTTTGACCCTGACGCATTTTTCGGTGCAAAGCGGGCCTACAGGTGGACCCCGTTTTGGCCCGAAACTGCCGTTTTTGCCCTTGTCTCCAAATTGGACCCAAGGACAGGCGTTTCTAGCTTATTGATATTTTCTGGATCTGATGGTGATGTTTGTTTCAGCAACCGGAGTACCGCCTGCGAATCCAACCGAAGTCAGAGCCGCAATCAGAGCCGGCACCACAGGCAAGTGTACCTTGCCAAACCCTGCAGATTGCTAATTATTTTCTGGATTTAATTATGCAATAATAGACAAGTAAAGCTTGCCAAATCTCAGTAATTCTTGACATAGTATCTTAATGGATTTCTTGTGGAATTAAATATAAACTTGTTTTAACTGCTTAACCTAGGAAACGGGTGACGTGCTTAGTGTCCGATTATAGTCGGATGCCAACTCCGTACGCGGGATTGTGTAACGTCACATAGACATGGATATCGAGACCCGATAATGCGCATACTTGTCTTATCAAGTACACCAGAACCCAGGACACTTGACACTATTTCATGAGACAGAGTCTTCCTGAGACATTCAAGGTGATTCTGTATAGGATGCATGTTTTATGACATAGACTTTACATTCTTAGACATTTGATTCATAGCTATCAGACTTGCTGCATTAGTTATAATCGTGCGTGATATGGACATGAGACATCGTGGACATGAGACGTGGGATTACATTGGGTGGGGAGAGACACACAGACTACAGGCTGATATTATATATATAAAACATAGTATATTTCAGAGTATAATTCATAGTTATTGCCGCTACCCGGCTCCCCGACACAGAGCTTGTAGTGGCTTCAGCCTGAGTTCTAGTGCTGCTCTCATATTGCATATCACTTAGCTGGTTACATAGCTTACCCTCTGCACTGTATTTATTTTGGCTTGTATTTTCTGTACCTTGCTGTCCCCTGACGACCTGGATCCGGATTATGTCCCCAGGTACAGCTGAAGAGAATTACCCAGAGGTGTACGGTACCGGAGCACTCCTTGGAGCAGAACAAGGAACAGAGGACGAAGTAGTGGCCGAAGATTTCTCCTGAGCACCGGCTTCAACTACACAGTATTTCCATTTCCAGCATTTCATTTCCTGTCTTTTCTCCTTAAATGTAACAGAATAATTTCTCGGATTGTTTCCCGAGATAACCTTATTTGATATTGCATATTTATTTTCATTGCATAATTTCTGGCAATTAATCTGTGTTTATTCTGTGGATGGGATTAGAAATACCTGAGACTTGTAACATATTATTGCTAGACTACAGCTTAAGCATGCCCTGATGGATCCATTAAATTGGGTTGTCCATCGGTGCGTGCTGCTGGCCATTGCGTACGTGCTCAGTCCCTCGTCATTTTGAGACTGGGACGTGACATGGTTTTTGTGGTGGCCCATGCAGGTCAACGACAAAATTGTTCGGTTTCAACTTAGGGATCGAACAGGCCTGCAATAAAAATAGGATAAGTTTTAGGATCTCATCCACTTGCTTGAGTCGTTTTTGATATCTGTATCGTATTCGAACTAATTTGAACTTGCATCTTGCCTTGATTCCTGTGCGCCTCTTATTGGTTATTTTGGATACAGGGAAATGGACCCCCAAGAATACAACGAGACTCCCGTCGGAACACCACAAGCTACAGGTGTCACCTATGACGACGAAGTGACACCAGTCGGAGGAGTTCCCTCAACTCAACAAAGCCAGCAGGCAGGTCAACCTACCTCCCGATTCCAACGCGATGACATTCCACCTCCGCCGCAGTTCGTTCCACCAACGCCCGTACTCCCACAAGGACAGCCAATTGACGGGCAGCAGATATTCCAAATGATCTACGCGATGATGCAAGCTCAGCAACAAGTCCAACACGAGGCTCAGCGTCGTGAAGCTAACTTCTGGAGGGACATTATCGTAACTATACTGGAGCAGGCCAACCTACCAACTCGACGGCCAACTACAGGCTCAATCACTGACTTCCGCCAACTGAAGCCCCGCACCTTTTCTGGAAAAGAGGAGCCCACCGAAGTTCATGAGTGGCTTACCAACATACGACATCAACTTGAAGCAGCTGAGCTTCCACGGGAACGCTGGATGACTGCCGTCCGAATGCAATTGACAGGCAATGCGCACCACTGGTGGTTGTCTGAGGAGACGCGACTCGGACCAGACCGAGTCACTTGGGAGGAGTTCTCCAGACTCTTCCAGGAGATGTACATTCCTTCCATCGCTCGGTCAGAACTGCGGGACAAATTCAATCGCCTCACTCAGGACTCTATGACGGTGGAAGAATACAACGCAGAATTTATTCGTCTGAGCCGCTTCGCCCCCACCCTGATCCCGACAAAGGAAGAGAAGGCCGAGAAATTCTTCGACGGACTGAACTTTGAGCTACAGAGACTCATCGGATCCGTCGCACCTACCTCCTACTCAGACGTTCTCGCTGCAGCCCGACGTATGGAACGCGTCACCAGGAGGGAGTCTCGCCACAAGCGGCCAATCACCTCAGCACCAGATAGAACATCACCAGGAGAATCTGCAAAGAGATCTCACACGCACCAGCCACCGAGGACAGCTTCGCAGACCCTTCCTACCTGTCACTACTGCGGCAAGATAGGCCATGTCGAGAAGGACTGTAGACGCAAGTTAGGATTGTGCCTGATTTGCGGCACCAATCAACACATAGCCAAGGACTGTCCCCAGCATCGAGATGGAGCACCAAGGGCAAACCAACCAGCTTCACCAGCACCGAGGCCACCTCTGGCACCTCAGGCGACACTCTTCCAGCAAGCCCAACAGCAGCAGAGGAATCTACCTCAAGGACGAGGACAAGCTTATGTGCTGACTGTGCAGTATGCTGATGCGAGTAAGTGATTCGTAGTTATCCGTTTTTAGTTTTGTTTAGTTCGTGCCTCTTGGTTCGTGACCTCAGCCCCAACCTAGTAAATTGCAACTTGTAATAACAACCTGGTTTTCATAAAAGTTATAGTTTTAACTAGATTTTCCTGGAAAGTGCAAACTTTCAATTGTTAGGGAAATGGTACTTCCCTAAGTATCTTGTGATTCATTTTCAAACGATGTTTGCGACCGCGTCATCTCTATTGACCGGTTATTCTTTGATTGCGAGGACGCAATCCTCTTAAAGGGGGTAGATTGTAACCCCCCTGATTTTTCAAAATTTTAAAAACTGGATTTTTCACAATTTTTTGGAATTTTCTGTGATTTTTCTGTAAATTAAAAATAGGGTTTTAATTATTCAATGATTTTTAAATGATAATAAATGATATTAAAATATTATGAAAATAATATTTTTGGGTGTAAAATGAAAAACTGGACTTAGGACAATTTTTCTGAAATTTATTGGGCCCCGGACCTATTTTTAATTACCTAAAAACTATTTATTTATTTATTAATTTATTTACTGATTTTTATTATAATTCTTTTATTATTATTATTCTTTTAAACCCTAAAACCCAGCCCATCGGCCCACTGGACCCGGCCCACCGGGCCCAGCCCCAACCCGGCCCAGCCCTGGCCTAGCGGGTCGGGCGGGTCAACCAGACCCGCTAGCCCACGCCCGCAACCCGCTCACCCACGAACCCCAGCCCCCCGCGCGTCCCGGCCGCTCCGCCGCACGTCCCGGCCAAGTCTCCGCCCAGGCCGTCCCCGCACGCCCCCACAATCCCCGCGACCTCCGCCCCGCTCGGCCCCGCTCCCTCTCCTCCGCCCTATAAATCCTCCCTCTCCCCTACCTCTCCGGTCACCCCCTCCGATCCGCCACCGCCCCCGCTCCGTCGACCTCCGTCCGCAGTCGCCACCCGCTGTGGCCTCGCCCCGCCAGCGCCGCGCTGCCGCCCCAGCCACCGCCCGCACAGCCTCCTCCCTCTTCTTCCTCCTCCTCTACTCCGCCGGCCGACCCGCCTCCGAACTACGACAGCGCCGCCTCCGGCTGCTTAGCCCTGGGCCGTGCGCCATCGACGTCGCCGCCCCTCGCCTGAGCCACCCTCCGCCGGAGCTCTGCCGCGTACCCAAGCCCTAACCCTAACCCTAGCGCAGTATCCCCTGTGTCGGACACGGACACGGGACTCAGTGTCTTGTCGGACACGATCCAGACCCTGGTTTTCGTGTCCCCTTCAGGTGCGTGTAACTTTTTGTTCGTAGCTCCGTTTTCGTTTTCGCAAATTGCGTTGCGAAGCCTGTATGACCCTCTCGGTGTCCGGACCAACCGTTCGGGGCATCGCGTCCTGTGGTGATCGCACACCGCGATCCAAAAACAGGAAAAACCAAACCCTATTTTACCCCGGAACCGAGTACGCCCTGCCAAACGGGATGACTTGGTCGCGCGCGGTCTTCATAGATATGTGCGCCTCGTCGATACGGATGTGTGAGATTTCGCGGAAGCTGATTCGGGTGTGCGTGCACACCGGAATCAACGCGTATCCGCGGACATCGCCCCATATCCGTACTTTCTGGAACGTGCCCTAACTTTGTGTACACACGTCGGATCGAGACGAAACTTACGCCATCGGACTCGTAGCGATACGCTGGTCCTGTGGGTCAAGTTTGGTTCGATTCTGAGAACGTTGACGAAATCGCGTGTCGTGGGCCCCACAAGCCCCGCTCGACGGGCGATTTTGTGTTCGGCTCATCGGAATCCAATTCTGAAAGTTCCGTTGGATTCGTATCATCGTTCATGACCTGTTGATACTAAGTTTGGTGAATTTGGAGACCTTTGACCCTGACGCATTTTTCGGTGCAAAGCGGGCCTACAGGTGGACCCCGTTTTGGTCCGAAACTGTCGTTTTTGCCCTTGTCTCCAAATTGGACCCAAGGACAGGCGTTTCTAGCTGATTGATATTTTCTGGATCTGATGGTGATGTTTGTTTCAGCAACCGGAGTACCGCCTGCGAATCCAACCGAAGTCAGAGCCGCAATCAGAGCCGGCACCACAGGCAAGTGTACCTTGCCAAACCCTGCAGATTGCTAATTATTTTCTGGATTTAATTATGCAATAATGGACAAGTAAAGCTTGCCAAATCTCAGTAATTCTTGACATAGTATCTTAATAGATTTCTTGTGGAATTAAATATAAACTTGTTTTAACTGCTTAACCTAGGAAACGGGTGACGTGCTTAGTGTCCGATTATAGTCGGATGCCAACTCCGTACGCGGGATTGTGTAACGTCACATAGACATGGATATCGAGACCCGATAATGCGCATACTTGTCTTATCAAGTACACCAGAACCCAGGACACTTGACACTATTTCATGAGACAGAGTCTTCCTGAGACATTCAAGGTGATTCTGTATAGGATGCATATTTTATGACATAGACTTTACATTCTTAGACATTTGATTCATAGCTATCAGACTTGCTGCATTAGTTATAATCGTGCGTGATATGGACATGAGGCATCGTGGACATGAGACGTAGGATTACATTGGGTGGGGAGAGACACACAGACTACAGGCTGATATTATATATATAAAATATAGTATATTTCAGAGTATAATTCATAGTTATTGCCGCTACCGGCTCCCCGACACAGAGCTTGTAGTGGCTTCAGCCTGAGTTCTAGTGCTGCTCTCATATTGCATATCATTTAGCTGGTTACATAGCTAAGCCTCTGCATTGTATTTATTTTGGCTTGTATTTTTTGTACCTTGCTGTCCCCTGAGGACCTGGATCCGGATTATGTCCCCAGGTACAGCTGAAGAGAATTACCCAGAGGTGTACGGTACCGGAGCACTCCTTGGAGCAGAACAAGGAACAGAGGACGAAGTAGTGGCCGAAGATTTCTTCTGAGCACCGGCTTCAACTACACAGTATTTCCATTTCCAGCATTTCATTTCCTGTCTTTTCTCCTTAAATGTAACAGAATAATTTCTCGAATTGTTTCCCGAGATAACCTTATTTGATATTGCATATTTATTTCCATTGCATAATTTCTGGCAATTAATCTGTGTTTATTCTGTGGATGGGATTAGAAATACCTGAGACTTGTAACATATTATTGCTAGACTACAGCTTAAGCATGCCCTGATGGATCCATTAAATTGGGTTGTCCATCGGTGCGTGCTGCTGGCCATTGCGTACGTGCTCAGTCCCTCGTCATTTTGGGACTGGGGCGTGACATGGTTTTTGTGGTGGCCCATGCAGGTCAACGACAAAATTGTTCGGTTTCAACTTAGGGATCGAACAGGCCTGCAATAAAAATAAGATAAGTTTTAGGATCTCATCCACTTGCTTGAATCGTTTTTGATATCTGTATCGTATTCGAACTAATTTGAACTTGCATCTTGCCTTGATTCCTGTGCGCCTCTTATTGGTTATTTTGGATACAAGGAAATGGACCCCCAAGAATACAACGAGACTCCCGTCGGAACACCACAAGCTACAGGTGTCACCTATGACGACGAAGTGACACCAGTCGGAGGAGTTTCCTCAACTCAACAAAGCCAGCAGGCAGGTCAACCTACCTCCCGATTCTGACGCGATGACATTCCACCTCCGCCGCAGTTCGTTCCACCAACGCCCGTACTCCCACAAGGACAGCCAATTGACGGGCAGCAGATATTCCAAATGATCTACGCGATGATGCAAGCTCAGCAACAAGTCCAACACGAGACTCAGCGTCGCGAAGCTAACTTCTGGAGGGACAGTATCGTAACTATACTGGAGCAGGCCAACCTACCAACTCGACGGCCAACTACAGGCTCAATCACTGACTTCCGCCAACTGAAGCCCCGCACCTTTTCTGGAAAAGAGGAGCCCACCGAAGTTCATGAGTGGCTTACCAACATACGACATCAACTTGAAGCAGCTGAGCTTCCACGGGAACGCTGGATGACTGCCGTCCGAATGCAATTGACAGGCAATGTGCACCACTGGTGGTTGTCTGAGGAGACGCGACTCGGACCAGACCGAGTCACTTGGGAGGAGTTCTCCAGACTCTTCCAGGAGATGTACATTCCTTCCATCGCTCGGTCAGAACTGCGGGACAAATTCAATTGCCTCACTCAGGACTCTATGACGGTGGAAGAATACAACGCAGAATTTATTCGTCTGAGCCGCTTCGCCCCCACCCTGATCCCGACAGAGGAAGAGAAGGCCGAGAAATTCTTCGACGGACTGAACTTCAAACTACAGAGACTCATTGGATCCGTCGCACCTACCTCCTACTCAGACGTTCTCGCTGCAGCCCGACGCATGGAACGCGTCACCAGGAGGGAGTCTCGCCACAAGCGGCCAATCACCTCAGCACCAGACAGAACATCACCAGGAGAATCTGCAAAGAGATCTCACACGCACCAGCCACCGAGGACAGCTTCGCAGACCCTTCCTACCTATCACTACTGCGGCAAGATAGGCCATGTCGAGAAGGACTGTAGACGCAAGTTAGGATTGTGCCTGATTTGTGGCACCAATCAACACATAGCCAAGGACTGTCCCCAGCATCGAGATGGAGCACCAAGGGCAAACCAACCAGCTTCACCAGCACCGAGGCCACCTCTGGCACCTCAGGCGACACTCTTTCAGCAAGCCCAACAGCAGCAGAGGAATCTACCTCAAGGACGAGGACAAGCTTATGCGCTGACTGTGCAGGATGCTGATGCGAGTAAGTGATTCGTAGTTATCCGTTTTTAGTGTTGTTTAGTTCGTGCCTCTTGGTTCGTGACCTCAGCCCCAACCTAGTAAATTGCAACTTGTAATAACAACCTGATTTTCATAAAAGTTATAGTTTTAACGAGATTTTCCTGGAAAGTGCAAACTTTCAATTGTTAGGGAAATGGTACTTCCCTAAGTATCTTGTGATTCATTTTCAAACGATGTTTGCGACCGCGCCATCTCTGTTGACCGGTTATTCTTTGATTGCGAGGACGCAATCCTCTTAAAGGGGGTAGATTGTAACCCCCGTGATTTTTCAAAAATTTAAAAACTAGATTTTTCACAATTTTCTGGAATTTTTTGTGATTTTTCTGTAAATTAAAAATAGGGTTTTAATTATTCAATAATTTTTAAATGATAATAAATGATATTAAAATATTATGAAAATAATATTTTTGGGTGTAAAATGAAAAACTGGACTTAGGACAATTTTTCTGGAATTTATTGGGCCCCGGATCTATTTTTAATTACCTAAAAACTATTTATTTATTTATTAATTTATTTACTGATTTTTATTATAATTCTTTTATTATTATTATTCTTTTAAACCCTAAAACCCAGCCCATCGGCCCACTGGACCCGGCCCACCGGGCCCAGCCCCAACCCGGCCCAGCCCTGGCCTAGCGGGTCGGGCGGGTCAACCAGACCCGCTAGCCCACGCCCGCAACCCGCTCACCCGCTCACCCACGAACCCCAGCCCCCCGCGCGTCCCAGCCACTCCGCCGCACGTCCCGGCCACGTCTCCGCCCAGGCCGCCCCCGCACGCCCCCACGACCCCCGCGACCTCCGCCCCGCTCGGCCCCGCTCCCTCTCCTCTGCCCTATAAATCCTCCCTCTCCCCTACCTCTCCGGTCACCCCCTCCGATCCGCCACCGCCCCCGCTCCGTCGACCTCCGTCCGCAGCCGCCACCCGCCGTGGCCTCGCCCCGCCAGCGCCGCGCTGCCGCCCCAGCCACCGCCCGCACAGCCTCCTCCCTCTTCTTCCTCCTCCTCTACTCCGCCGGCCGACCCGCCTCTGAACTACGACAGCGCCGCCTCCGGCTGCTCAGCCCTGCGCCGTGCTCCGTCGACGTCGTCGCCCCTCGCCTGAGCCGCCCTCCGCCGGAGCTCTGCCGCGTACCCAAGCCCTAACCCTAACCCTAGCGCAGTATCCCCTGTGTCGGACACGGACACGGGACTCAGTGTTGTGTCGGACACGATCCAGACCCTGGTTTTCGTGTTCCCTTCAGGTGCGTGTAACTTTTTGCTCTTAGCTCCGTTTTCGTTTCCGCAAATTGCGTTGCGAAGCCTGTATGACCCTCTCGGTGTCCGGACCAACCGTTCGGGGCATCGCGTCCTGTGGTGATCGCACACCGCGATCCAAAAACAGGAAAAACTAGACCCTGTTTCACCCCGGAACCGAGTACGCCCCGCCAAACGGGACGACTTGGTCGCGCGCGGTCTTCACAGATATGTGCGCCTCGTCGATACGGACGTATAGGATTTCGCGGAAGCTGATTCGGGTGTGCGGGCACACCGGAATCAACGCGTATCCGCGAACATCGCCCCATATCCGTACTTTTTGGAACGCGCCCTAACTTTGTGTACACACGTCGGATCAAGACGAAACTTGCGCCATCGGACTCGTAGCGATACGCTGGTCCTGTGGGTCAAGTTTGGTTCGATTCTGAGAACGTTGACAAAATCGCGTGTCGTGGGCCCCATAGGCCCCGCTCGACGGGCGATTTTGTGTTCGGCTCATCGGAATCCAATTCTGAAAGTTCCGTTGGATTCGTATCATCGTTCCTGACCTGTTGACACTAAGTTTGGTGAATTTGGAGACCTTTGACCCTGACACGTTTTTCGGTGCAAAGCGGGCCTACAGGTGGACCCCGTTTTGGCCCGAAACTGTCGTTTTTGCCCTTGTCTCCAAATTGGACCCAAGGACAGGCGTTTCTAGCTTATTGATATTTTCTGGATCTGATGGTGATGTTTGTTTCAGCAACCGGAGTACCGCCTGCGAATCCAACCGAAGTCAGAGCCGCAATCAGAGCCGGCACCACAGGCAAGTGTACCTTGCCAAACCCTGCAGATTGCTAATTATTTTCTGGATTTAATTATGCAATAATAGACAAGTAAAGCTTGCCAAATCTCAGTAATTCTTGACATAGTATCTTAATGGATTTCTTGTGGAATTAAATATAAACTTGTTTTAACTGCTTAACCTAGGAAACGGGTGACGTGCTTAGTGTCCGATTATAGTCGGATGCCAACTCCGTACGCGGGATTGTGTAACGTCACATAGACATGGATATCGAGACCCGATAATGCGCATACTTGTCTTATCAAGTACACCAGAACCCAGGACACTTGACACTATTTCATGAGACAGAGTCTTCCTGAGACATTCAAGGTGATTCTGTATAGGATGCATGTTTTATGACATAGACTTTACATTCTTAGACATTTGATTCATAGCTATCAGACTTGCTGCATTAGTTATAATCGTGCGTGATATGGACATGAGACATCGTGGACATGAGACGTGGGATTACATTGGGTGGGGAGAGACACACAGACTACAGGCTGATATTATATATATAAAACATAGTATATTTCAGAGTATAATTCATAGTTATTGCCGCTACCGGCTCCCCGACACAGAGCTTGTAGTGGCTTCAGCCTGAGTTCTAGTGCTGCTCTCATATTGCATATCACTTAGCTGGTTACATAGCTTACCCTCTGCACTGTATTTATTTTGGCTTGTATTTTCTGTACCTTGCTGTCCCCTGAGGACCTGGATCCGGATTATGTCCCCAGGTACAGCTGAAGAGAATTACCCAGAGGTGTACGGTACCGGAGCACTCCTTGGAGCAGAACAAGGAACAGAGGACGAAGTAGTGGCCGAAGATTTCTCCTGAGCACCGGCTTCAACTACACAGTATTTCCATTTCCAGCATTTCATTTCCTGTCTTTTCTCCTTAAATGTAACAGAATAATTTCTCGGATTGTTTCCCGAGATAACCTTATTTGATATTGCATATTTATTTCCATTGCATAATTTCTGGCAATTAATCTGTGTTTATTCTGTGGATGGGATTAGAAATACCTGAGACTTGTAACATATTATTGCTAGACTACAGCTTAAGCATGCCCTGATGGATCCATTAAATTGGGTTGTCCATCGGTGCGTGCTGCTGGCCATTGCGTACGTGCTCAGTCCCTCGTCATTTTGAGACTGGGGCGTGACATGGTTTTTGTGGTGGCCCATGCAGGTCAACGACAAAATTGTTCGGTTTCAACTTAGGGATCGAACAGGCCTGCAATAAAAATAGGATAAGTTTTAGGATCTCATCCACTTGCTTGAGTCATTTTTGATATCTGTATCGTATTCGAACTAATTTGAACTTGCATCTTGCCTTGATTCCTGTGCGCCTCTTATTGGTTATTTTGGATACAGGGAAATGGACCCCCAAGAATACAACGAGACTCCCGTCGGAACACCACAAGCTACAGGTGTCACCTATGACGACGAAGTGACACCAGTCGGAGGAGTTCCCTCAACTCAACAAAGCCAGCAGGCAGGTCAACCTACCTCCCGATTCCAACGCGATGACATTCCACCTCCGCCGCAGTTCGTTCCACCAACGCCCGTACTCCCACAAGGACAGCCAATTGACGGGCAGCAGATATTCCAAATGATCTACGCGATGATGCAAGCTCAGCAACAAGTCCAACACGAGGCTCAGCGTCGTGAAGCTAACTTCTGGAGGGACATTATCGTAACTATACTGGAGCAGGCCAACCTACCAACTCGACGGCCAACTACAGGCTCAATCACTGACTTCCGCCAACTGAAGCCCCGCACCTTTTCTGGAAAAGAGGAGCCCACCGAAGTTCATGAGTGGCTTACCAACATACGACATCAACTTGAAGCAGCTGAGCTTCCACGGGAACGCTGGATGACTGCCGTCCGAATGCAATTGACAGGCAATGCGCACCACTGGTGGTTGTCTGAGGAGACGCGACTCGGACCAGACCGAGTCACTTGGGAGGAGTTCTCCAGACTCTTCCAGGAGATGTACATTCCTTCCATCGCTCGGTCAGAACTGCGGGACAAATTCAATCGCCTCACTCAGGACTCTATGACGGTGGAAGAATACAACGCAGAATTTATTCGTCTGAGCCGCTTCGCCCCCACCCTGATCCCGACAAAGGAAGAGAAGGCCGAGAAATTCTTCGACGGACTGAACTTTGAGCTACAGAGACTCATCGGATCCGTCGCACCTACCTCCTACTCAGACGTTCTCGCTGCAGCCCGACGTATGGAACGCGTCACCGGGAGGGAGTCTCGCCACAAGCGGCCAATCACCTCAGCACCAGATAGAACATCACCAGGAGAATCTGCAAAGAGATCTCACACGCACCAGCCACCGAGGACAGCTTCGCAGACCCTTCCTACCTGTCACTACTGCGGCAAGATAGGCCATGTCGAGAAGGACTGTAGACGCAAGTTAGGATTGTGCCTGATTTGCGGCACCAATCAACACATAGCCAAGGACTGTCCCCAGCATCGAGATGGAGCACCAAGGGCAAACCAACCAGCTTCACCAGCACCGAGGCCACCTCTGGCACCTCAGGCGACACTCTTCCAGCAAGCCCAACAGCAGCAGAGGAATCTACCTCAAGGACGAGGACAAGCTTATGTGCTGACTGTGCAGTATGCTGATGCGAGTAAGTGATTCGTAGTTATCCGTTTTTAGTTTTGTTTAGTTCGTGCCTCTTGGTTCGTGACCTCAGTCCCAACCTAGTAAATTGCAACTTGTAATAACAACCTGGTTTTCATAAAAGTTATAGTTTTAACTAGATTTTCCTGGAAAGTGCAAACTTTCAATTGTTAGGGAAATGGTACTTCCCTAAGTATCTTGTGATTCATTTTCAAACGATGTTTGCGACCGCGTCATCTCTATTGACCGGTTATTCTTTGATTGCGAGGACGCAATCCTCTTAAAGGGGGTAGATTGTAACCCCCCTGATTTTTCAAAATTTTAAAAACTGGATTTTTCACAATTTTTTGGAATTTTCTGTGATTTTTCTGTAAATTAAAAATAGGGTTTTAATTATTCAATGATTTTTAAATGATAATAAATGATATTAAAATATTATAAAAATAATATTTTTGGGTGTAAAATGAAAAACTGGACTTAGGACAATTTTTCTGAAATTTATTGGGCCCCGGACCTATTTTTAATTACCTAAAAACTATTTATTTATTTATTAATTTATTTACTGATTTTTATTATAATTCTTTTATTATTATTATTCTTTTAAACCCTAAAACCCAGCCCATCGGCCCACTGGACCCGGCCCACCGGGCCCAGCCCCAACCCGGCCCAGCCCTGGCCTAGCGGGTCGGGCGGGTCAACCAGACCCGCTAGCCCACGCCCGCAACCCGCTCACCCACGAACCCCAGCCCCCCGCGCGTCCCGGCCGCTCCGCCGCACGTCCCGGCCAAGTCTCCGCCCAGGCCGTCCCCGCACGCCCCCACAATCCCCGCGACCTCCGCCCCGCTCGGCCCCGCTCCCTCTCCTCCGCCCTATAAATCCTCCCTCTCCCCTACCTCTCCGGTCACCCCCTCCGATCCGCCACCGCCCCCGCTCCGTCGACCTCCGTCCGCAGTCGCCACCCGCTGTGGCCTCGCCCCGCCAGCGCCGCGCTGCCGCCCCAGCCACCGCCCGCACAGCCTCCTCCCTCTTCTTCCTCCTCCTCTACTCCGCCGGCCGACCCGCCTCCGAACTACGACAGCGCCGCCTCCGGCTGCTTAGCCCTGGGCCGTGCGCCATCGACGTCGCCGCCCCTCGCCTGAGCCACCCTCCGCCGGAGCTCTGCCGCGTACCCAAGCCCTAACCCTAACCCTAGCGCAGTATCCCCTGTGTCGGACACGGACACGGGACTCAGTGTCTTGTCGGACACGATCCAGACCCTGGTTTTCGTGTCCCCTTCAGGTGCGTGTAACTTTTTGTTCGTAGCTCCGTTTTCGTTTCCGCAAATTGCGTTGCGAAGCCTGTATGACCCTCTCGGTGTCCGGACCAACCGTTCGGGGCATCGCGTCCTGTGGTGATCGCACACCGCGATCCAAAAACAGGAAAAACCAAACCCTATTTTACCCCGGAACCGAGTACGCCATGCCAAACGGGATGACTTGGTCGCGCGCGGTCTTCATAGATATGTGCGCCTCGTCGATACGGATGTGTGAGATTTCGCGGAAGCTGATTCGGGTGTGCGTGCACACCGGAATCAACGCGTATCCGCGGACATCGCCCCATATCCGTACTTTCTGGAACGTGCCCTAACTTTGTGTACACACGTCGGATCGAGACGAAACTTACGCCATCGGACTCGTAGCGATACGCTGGTCCTGTGGGTCAAGTTTGGTTCGATTCTGAGAACGTTGACGAAATCGCGTGTCGTGGGCCCCACAGGCCCCGCTCGACGGGCGATTTTGTGTTCGGCTCATCGGAATCCAATTCTGAAAGTTCCGTTGGATTCGTATCATCGTTCATGACCTGTTGACACTAAGTTTGGTGAATTTGGAGACCTTTGACCCTGACGCATTTTTCGGTGCAAAGCGGGCCTACAGGTGGACCCCGTTTTGGTCCGAAACTGTCGTTTTTGCCCTTGTCTCCAAATTGGACCCAAGGACAGGCGTTTCTAGCTGATTGATATTTTCTGGATCTGATGGTGATGTTTGTTTCAGCAACCGGAGTACCGCCTGCGAATCCAACCGAAGTCAGAGCCGCAATCAGAGCCGGCACCACAGGCAAGTGTACCTTGCCAAACCCTGCAGATTGCTAATTATTTTCTGGATTTAATTATGCAATAATGGACAAGTAAAGCTTGCCAAATCTCAGTAATTCTTGACATAGTATCTTAATAGATTTCTTGTGGAATTAAATATAAACTTGTTTTAACTGCTTAACCTAGGAAACGGGTGACGTGCTTAGTGTCCGATTATAGTCGGATGCCAACTCCGTACGCGGGATTGTGTAACGTCACATAGACATGGATATCGAGACCCGATAATGCGCATACTTGTCTTATCAAGTACACCAGAACCCAGGACACTTGACACTATTTCATGAGACAGAGTCTTCCTGAGACATTCAAGGTGATTCTGTATAGGATGCATATTTTATGACATAGACTTTACATTCTTAGACATTTGATTCATAGCTATCAGACTTGCTGCATTAGTTATAATCGTTCGTGACATGGACATGAGGCGTCGTGGACATGAGACGTAGGATTACATTGGGTGGGGAGAGACACACAGACTACAGGCTGATATTATATATATAAAATATAGTATATTTCAGAGTATAATTCATAGTTATTGCCGCTACCGGCTCCCCGACACAGAGCTTGTAGTGGCTTCAGCCTGAGTTCTAGTGCTGCTCTCATATTGCATATCACTTAGCTGGTTACATAGCTTACCCTCTGTACTGTATTTATTTTGGCTTGTATTTTTTGTACCTTGCTGTCCCCTGAGGACCTGGATCCGGATTATGTCCCCAGGTACAGCTGAAAAGAATTACCCAGAGGTGTACGGTACCGGAGCACTCCTTGGAGCAGAACAAGGAACAGAGGACGAAGTAGTGGCCGAAGATTTCTCCTGAGCACCGGCTTCAACTACACAGTATTTCCATTTCCAGCATTTCATTTCCTGTCTTTTCTCCTTAAATGTACCAGAATAATTTCTCGGATTGTTTCCCGAGATAACCTTATTTGATATTGCATATTTATTTCCATTGCATGATTTCTGGCAATTAATCTGTGTTTATTCTGTGGATGGGATTAGAAATACCTGAGACTTGTAACATATTATTGCTAGACTACAGCTTAAGCATGTCCTGATGGATCCATTAAATTGGGTTGTCCATCGGTGCGTGCTGCTGGCCATTGCGCACGTGCTCAGTCCCTCGTTATTTTGGGACTGGGACGTGACACAAGGTGAATAGCACTCTGACTATCGTAAGCAAAGGATATTGCTCTTGCTTTATGTAAACCCCCTGAATTTTCAAAATTTTAAAAACTGAAGTTTTCACAATTTTCTAGAATTTTATGGGATTTTTCTGTAATTTAAAAATAGGGTTTTAATTATTCAATAATTTTTAATTGATATTAAACAGTATTAAAATATTATGAAAATAATATTTTTGGATGTAAAATGAAAAACTGGACTTAGGGCAATTTTTTCTGGAATTTATCGGACCCCGGACCTATTTTTAAAACACCTAAATTTATTTATTTAATTATTTACTGATTAATAATATTATTATTAATATTATTATTATTAATTATTATTATTTTTCTAAACCGGCCCGGCCCATTTCCTCCAGCCCAGCTCGGCCCACGAGCCCGCGGCCCATAACCCATTACCCAGCCCACTCCCCACCGGGTCGGGTCGGGTCCGCCCGC
The DNA here is from genome assembly GCA_036927795.1 of Iris macrosiphon. NCBI lineage: Eukaryota > Viridiplantae > Streptophyta > Magnoliopsida > Asparagales > Iridaceae > Iris > Iris macrosiphon. Next base: position 29,686,199 of record JAYESA010000013.1, on the reverse strand, counting down.
CGCCCGACCGGCTACCCGGGGACCCGTCTTCCCCAGTCTCCCTCTCCCCCGCACTTCCCGCCGCCTCGCCCGGCCGCGCGCCGCTCGGCCGCGCCCACGTCCACCCCACGACCTCCGCCTCCCCCGCTTGGCTCCGCCTCCCACGGCCACGTCCCCGCCCATCTCGGCCCCCAACCGCCTCCGGCCACCCCTTTAAAACCCCTCCTCCTCCTCCCCGATCTCCCCCTCAGCCACCGCTCTCCACCGCTGCCACCGACGCCGCGCCGTCGCCAGCCTCCGGCGCCACCCCCGCACCGCCTCGCCGCCCTCTTCCTCCCCTCCTCTTCGTCTCCGGCAGCGTCGTCGGCAGCACATCGAGCACAGCGCAGCCGCAGCAGCGTCCAGCGCAGCCGAGCGCCACCTCCGGCGCCGCCGCGAGTCCCCCAGCCACGCCGCGTCCCCTCCGCCCCTCGCCTCCGGCCCCTCCGCCGTTGCCGCAGCCGTTCCAGCCGCCGGAGCCCGCCGCAGCACCGGAATACCTAACCCTAACCCTAATTCCTATTTTTCCTGTGTCGGACACGGACACAGGACACAGTGTCCGTGTCGAGTCGGACACAGCGAAACCCTGATTTTTCAGCGGGGTTCAGGTACGCGTAACTTTTTGCTCGTAGCTCCGTTTTAGATTCTGCAAATTGCGTTGCGAAGCCTGTATGACCCTCTCGGTGCCCGGATAAACTGTTCGGGGCATCGCGTCCTGTGGTGATCGCACACCGCGATCCAAAAACAGGAAAAAACCAGACCCTGTTTCACCCCGGAACCGATTATGCCCCGCCAAACGGGACGACTTGGTCGCGCACGGTCTTCACAGATACGTGCACCTCGTCGATACGGACGTGGAGGATTTCGCGGAAGCTGATTCGGGTGTGCGTGCACACCGGAATCGACGCGTATCCGCGGACATCGTCCCGTATCCGTCCTTTCTGCAATTTACCCTAACTTGGTGTACACACGTCGGATCGAGACGAAACTTGCGCCATCGGACTCGTAGCGATACGCTGGTCCCGTGGGTCAAGTTTGGTTCGATTCTGAGAACGTTAACGAAATCGCGTGTCGTGGGCCCCACAAGCCCCGCTCGACGGACGATTTTGTGATCGGCTCATCGAAATTCAATTCTGAAAGTTCCGTTGGGTTCGTATCAGCGTTTCTGACCTGTTAACACTGAGTTTGGTGAATTTGGAGACCTTTGACCCTGACGCATTTTTCGGTGCAAAGCGGGCCCACTTGGGGACCCCGTTTTGACCCGAAACTGTCGTTTTTGCTCTTGTCTCCAAATTAGACCCAAGGACAGGCGTTTCTAGCTGATTGATATTTTCTGGATCTGATGACGATATTTGTTTCAGCAACCGGGATGCCGCCTGCAAATCCAACTGAAGTCAGAGCCGAAATCAGAGCCGGAACCACAGGCAAGTGTACCTTGCCAAACTCTGCAGCTTGCTATTTATTTTCATTGACTTGTTTATACATCAGTGGACAAGTAAAGTTTGCCATTAGTAGTAATTCCTGTTCTAGAACTTGCCCGAATTCTTGTTTAAATGCATATAAACCTGTTTAACTGTTAAAACCTAGGACCGAGTGGCGTACTTAGCGTCCGATTACCAGTCGGGTGCCAACTCCGTACGTGGAGATGTGTAACGTCATATAGAGATGGATATCGAGACCCGATAATTCTCGTACTTGTCTTATCAAGTACTCCAGAACCCAGGACACTTGACACTATTCATGAGACAGAGTCTTCCTGAGACATTCATGGTGATTCTGTATAGGATACAGGACTTGACAGTGATATTTTATAGACATTATGACTTGCTGCATTAGCTATAATCCCGCTGACATGGACATGAGACGTTATGGTCATGATATGCGTGATTACATTGGGTGGGAAGAGATACACAGGCTACAGGTTGATGTTATATTATGCCGGCGTCTTAAGTCTCACTAGGAGCTGGAAAACTACATGATATCACTGCTACCGGCTCCCCGACACAGAGCTTGTAGTAGTTTCAGCCTGAGTTCTTGTACTGCTCTCATGTTGCATATCACTTAGCTGGTTATCTAGTTTACCCTATTGCTTATTTATTGCTGCACTGCATCTATTTTGGCTTGTATTTTCTGTACCTTGCTGTCCCCTGAGGACCTGGATCCGGATTATGTCCCCAGGTATAGCCGAAGAGATCCATCCAGAGATATACCGTACAGGAGCACTTCCAGGAGCTGTACCAGGACCGGAAGACGAGCTCGCACCAGAGGACTTCTCCTGAGCATTGGCCGTATGTAGTCAGTTATTTCTATTTCTAGTTGTTTATTTCCTGTCTATTTGTATCTGTGTACCAGACATATTCTCGGATTATTTCCTGAGATATTTATTGAGATCAGCTTATTTTATTTGCATTACCCTGTCTTTATCTGTGTTTATCTGTTGTGGATGAGATTAGAATAACCTGAGTCTTGTAACATTTTACTGTTAGACTACAGCTTAAGCATGCCCTGATGGATCCATTAAATTGGGTTGTCCATCGGTGCATGCTGCTGGCCATTGCCCACGTGCTCAGTCCCTCGTCATTTTGGGACTGGGGCGTGACATGGTTTTTGTGGTGGCCCATGCAGGTCTACGACTAATTTGTTCGATTTCAACTCAGGGACCGAACAGGCCTGCAAATAAGATAGGATAAGTTTTAGGATCTCATCCACTTGCTTGAAACGTTCTTGATATCCATATCGAACTAATTCCTTGACTTGCATCCTGCCTTGATTCCTGTGCGCCTCTTATTGTTTATTTTGGTTGCAGGGTTATGGATTCACGAGCAAACAACGAGACTCCCATAACGTCACAACGAGATGCTGAGGTAACCAACGAAGATGAAGTAACACTAATGGATGGAGGACAATCAGCTCAACAATATACCTCGAGAGTCCAGCGCGATAACATTCCACCAACGGCGCCAGTTACTCCATCAATGCCCATAATTCCACCAGGGCAGGCCATGGACGGACAGCAGATGTTTCAAATGGTCTATGCAATAAAGCAAGCTCAACAAGAGGCTTTGAGTCACAGCCTAATAACTGCACTGGAGCAGGCTAACCTACCAACTCGACGGTCAACAACGGGATCTATCACCGACTTTCGCCAGCTGAAGCCCCGTACATTCTCAGGCAAGGAAGAGCCCACTGAAGTTCATGAGTGGCTTACCAACATTCAACATCAACTAGAAGCAGCTGAACTTCCAAAGGAACGTTGGATGACTGCCGTCAGAATACAGTTGACAGATAATGCACATCACTGGTGGCTATCTGAGGAAGCACGGCTCGGACCAGACCGAGTCACTTGGGAAGAGTTCTCTAGACTCTTTCAGGAGATGTACATTCCAGCTATCGCTCGATCAGAACTTCGGGACAAGTTCAATCACCTTACTCAGGATACTAAGACGGTGGAAGAGTATAACGCTGAGTTCATTCATCTAAGTCGCTTCGCTCCAACATTGATCCCGACAGAGGAAGATAAGGCTGAGAAATTCTTCGACGGACTAAACATTGAGCTACAGAAATTAATTGGATCCGTTGCACCTACCTCGTACTCTGACGTCCTTGCTGCAGCACGACGCATTGAGCGCGTCATCAGGAGAGAGACTAGTCTGAAACGGACTTCCACTTCAGCACCACAGGAAGAAGCTGCAAAAAGACCTCATGTACACCAACCACCAGAAGCATCTCCGCAGACAATACCTGTTTGTCCATATTGTCGCAAGCGAGGCCATACTGAAGACGAGTGCAGACGAAAGAAGAGATTATGCATAGTTTGCGGATCCAGTCAGCATTTATTAAAGGAATACCCTGAGCGTCGAGACAGAGCACCAAAGGGTAACCAGCAAGCGTTACCAGTACCGAGGTCAGCCTCTCCAGCATTGGAAGTACCGCAAACGGAAGTTCAAGGAGTCATACCACCAGCTTCAGGAGGGTATCAGCCGAGGCCACCCCCGATACCCCAGGCACTACTCTTCCAGCAGGCTCAACAGCAGAAGAATCGACTGCAAGAACGCGAGCAAGCTCCAGCGAAGACCGTGGAGAACGCGCAGACTCGTGGAGTAGCTGATGCGCGTAAGTGATTCGTAGTTATCCGTTTTTAGTCTTGTTGTAGCTCGTGCCTCTTGGTTCGTGACCTCAGCCCCAACCTAGTAATTTGCAACTTGTTAATAACAACTGGTTTTCATAAAAGTTGTAGATTTTTGCTTTAACTAGATTTTCCTGGAAAGTGTAAACTTCCAATTGTTAGGAAAATGGTATTTCCCTGAAGTCTCTTGTGATGTGCTTTCAAACGATACCTGCGACCGTGTCATCTCTGCTGACCGGTTATTCTTTGATTGTGAGGACGCAATCCTCTTAAGGGGGGTAGATTGTAAACCCCCTGAATTTTCAAAATTTTAAAAACTGGATTTTTCACAATTTTCTGAAATTTTCTGGGATTTTTCTGTAATTTAAAAACAGGGTTTTAATTATTCAATGATTTTTAATTGATATTAAACAGTATTAAAATATTATAAAAATAATATTTTTGGATGTAAAATGAAAAACTGGACTTAGGGCAATTTTTTCTGGAATTTATCGGACCCCGGACCTATTTTTAAAACACCTAAATTTATTTATTTAATTATTTAATTATTTACTGATTAATAATATTATTATTAATATTATTATTATTAATTATTATTATTTTTCTAAACCGGCCCGGCCCATTTCCTCCAGCCCAGCCCGGCCCACGAGCCAGCGGCCCATAACCCATTACCCAGCCCACTCCCCACCGGGTCGGGTCGGGTCCGCCCGCCGCCCGACCCGCTACCCGGGGACCCGTCTTCCCCAGTCTCCCTCTCCCCCGCACTTCCCGCCGCCTCGACCGGCCGTGCGCCGCTCGGCCGCGCCCACGTCCACCCCACGACCTCCGCCTCCCCCGCTCGGCTCCGCCTCCCACGGCCACGTCCCCGCCCATCTCGGCCCCCAACCGCCTCCGGCCACCCCTTTAAAACCCCTCCTCCTCCTCCCCGATCTCCCCCTCAGCCACCGCTCTCCACCGCTGCCACAGACGCCGCGCCGCCGCCAGCCTCCGGCGCCACCCCCGCACCGCCTCGCCGCCCTCTTCCTCCCCTCCTCTTCGTCTCCGGCAGCGCCGCCGGCAGCACATCGAGCACAGCGCAGCCGCAGCAGCGTCCAGCGCAGCCGAGCGCCACCTCCGGCGCCGCCGCGAGTCCCCCAGCCACGCCGCGTCCCCTCCGCCCCTCGCCTCCGGCCCCTCCGCCGTTGCCGCAGCCGTCCCAGCCGCCGGAGCCCGCCGCAGCACCGGAATACCTAATCCTAACCCTAATTCCTATTTTTCCTGTGTCGGACACGGACACAGGACACAGTGTCCGTGTCGAGTCGGACACAGCGAAACCCTAATTTTTAAGCGGGGTTCAGGTACGCGTAACTTTTTGCTCGTAGCTCCATTTTAGATTTCGTAAATTACGTTGCGAAGCCTGTATGACCCTCTCGGTGCCCGGATAAACTGTTCGGGGCATCGCGTCCTGTGGTGATCGCACACCGCGATCCAAAAACAGGAAAAAACCAGACCCTGTTTTACCCCGGAACCGAGTACGTCCCGCCAAACGGGACGACTTGGTCGCGCACGGTCTTCACAGATACGTGCGCCTCGTCGATACGGACGTGTGGGATTTCGCGGAAGCTGATTCGGGTGTGCGTGCACACCGGAATCGACGCGTATCCGCGGACATCGCCCCGTATCCGCCCTTTCTGTAATTCATCCTAACTTGGTGTACACACGTCGGATCGAGACGAAACTTGCGCCATCGGACTCGTAGCGATACGCTGGTCCTGTGGGTCAAGTTTGGTTCGATTCTGAGAACGTTGACAAAATCGCGTGTCGTGGGCCCCATAGGCCCCGCTCGACGGGCGATTTTGTGATCGGCTCATCGGAATTCAATTCTGAAAGTTCCGTTGGGTTCGTATCAGCGTTTCTGACCTGTTGACACTGAGTTTGGTGAATTTGGAGACCTTTGACCCTGACGCGTTTTTCGGTGCAAAGCGGGCCCACTTGGGGACCCCGTTTTGACTCGAAACTGTCGTTTTTGTCCTTGTCTCCAAATTGGACCCAAGGACAGGCGTTTCTAGCTGATTGATATTTTCTGGATCTGATGGCGATATTTGTTTCAGCAACCGGGGTGCCGCCTGCAAATCCAACTGAAGTCAGAGCCGAAATCAGAGCCGGAACCACAGGCAAGTGTACCTTGCCAAACTCTGCAGCTTGCTATTTATTTTCATTGACTTGTTTATACATCAGTGGGCAAGTAAAGTTTGCCATTAGCAGTAATTCCTGTTCTAGAACTTGCCCGAATTCTTATTTAAATGCATATAAACCTGTTTAACTGTTAAAACCTAGGACCGAGTGGCGTACTTAGCGTCCGATTACCAGTCGGGTGCCAACTCCGTACGTGGAGATGTGTAACGTCACATAGAGATGGATATCGAGACCCGATAATTCTCGTACTTGTCTTATCAAGTACTCCAGAACCCAGGACACTTGACACTATTCATGAGACAGAGTCTTCCTGAGACATTCATGGTGATTCTGTATAGGATACAGGACTTGACAGTGATATTTTATAGACATTATGACTTGCTGCATTAGCTATAATCCCGCTGACATGGACATGAGACGTTATGGTCATGATATGCGTGATTACATTGGGTGGGGAGAGATACACAGGCTACAGGTTGATGTTATATTATGCCGGCGTCTTAAGTCTCACTAGGAGCTGGAAAACTACATGATATCACTGCTACCCGGCTCCCCGACACAGAGCTTGTAGTAGTTTCAGCCTGAGTTCTTGTACTGCTCTCATGTTGCATATCACTTAGCTGGTTATCTAGTTTACCCTATTGCTTATTTATTGCTGCACTGCATCTATTTTGGCTTGTATTTTCTGTACCTTGCTGTCCCCTGAGGACCTGGATCCGGATTATGTCCCCAGGTATAGCCGAAGAGATCCATCCAGAGATATACCGTACAGGAGCACTTCCAGGAGCTGTACCAGGACCGGAAGACGAGCTCGCACCAGAGGACTTCTCCTGAGCATTGGCCGTATGTAGTTAGTTATTTCTATTTCCAGTTATTTATTTCCTGTCTATTTGTATCTGTTGTACCAGACATATTCTCGGATTGTTTTCCGAGATATTTATTGAGATCAGCTTATTTTATTTGCTTTACCCTATCTTTATCTGTGTTTATCTGTTGTGGATGAGATTAGAATAACCTGAGTCTTGTAACATTTTACTGTTAGACTACAGCTTAAGCATGCCCTGATGGATCCATTAAATTGGGTTGTCCATCGGTGCGTGCTGCTGGCCATTGCCCACGTGCTCAGTCCCTTGTCATTTTGGGACTGGGGCGTGACACTTTAGCCAAATTTTCTGCAACAGCTTCTTCATCCACAACAACTCCTTGCAAGCCTCTGTTACCGCAATATACTCTGCCTCTATCGTTGACAAGGCAACACACTTCTGCAACCGCGACTGCCAAGATACTGCTCCACCAGCAAACATCATCACATAGTCCGAAGTCGATCGTCTCGTATCTACATCTTCAGCCATATCAGCGTCGGTATACCCAACCAGCTTTGGCTCATCACTACCAAAAGAAAGTCTCCAATCGACAGTACCCTGAAGATATCGTAGAATCCACTTGATCCCACTCCAATATATCCTTCCACGATTGGAAGTATACCTGCTAACTGTGCCAACTGCACGAGCGATGTCTGGCCTCGTACACACTATAGCATACATAAGAGTCCCCACAACTAAGACATATGGAACCCGCTCCATATCTTCCTTATCGTCCTCAGTAGATGGACAATGTTCCTCAGTGAACTTAAAGTGAGCCGTAAGAGGGTTACTCACTTTCTTTGATCCGTCCATCCCAAAATGCTGAAGTACCCGATGAATGTACTTCTTTTGGGACAAGTGTAGCAGCTTGGACTCTCTTCCCCCTCTCTCTCTCTCTCTCTCTCTCAGCTGATCTACATCCTAAGAATAGTCTTCGATGTGCCCAAATCTTTCATAGAGAAGGTCGTGCCCAATTGGCGCTTCAACTCTATTATCCTAGTGGCATTCCGACCTACCAGTAGTATATCATCAACATAGAGCAGTAAAATAATAAAATCATCCTCGGCAAAGTATCTCACAAATATACAGTGGTCCGCCATCGTCCGCGCGTAACCATGCTCCCCCATAAATGATTCAAACTTCCTGTACCACTGTCCCGGAGCCTGCTTCAGACCATACAAGCTCTTCCTCAACTAGCAGACCAAGTGTGACTTGCCATTCTCACATAATCCCTCTGGCTGCTCCATGTACAACTCCTCCTCAAGATCACCATAGAGAAATATCGTCTTCATGTCCATTTGCTCGACTTCCAAGTCAAAACTGATTGCCAATGCTAGCACCATCCGAATAGACGACTACTTGATGACTGGCAAAAAGATCTCATCATAATCTACATCTTTTCGTTGATCATAGCCTTTAACTACCAGTCTCGCTTTGTATCGAGGGCAAGTAGCATCATCTGTCTGCTTCACTTTGAACACCCATCGATTCTTCAAAACCTTCTTGTCCTTTGGCAACCGTACCAGATCATAAGTAGAGTTGGCCTCCAAGGAACTCATCTTCTCCTGCATGGCCGCCATCCACTCCTGCCTGTGTTTGTCTTCCATAGCCTCTGCAAAACTTTCGGGTTCTCCACCGTCAGTCAGTAGCACATACTCACCCTGTGAGTATCTCGTAGATGGTCGACGCTCTCTATCGCTCCTCCATAATGGAACCACTGGTGCTGGCTTTATACCAACAATCTTCTCCTTAGGAACTGCCTCCTCGGTATGCTTATCCTCCTAAAGATCACCCTGGCCACCATCAGCAGGCTGATGATCAAGGTTGGGAGCAACTTCATGTATTGGCTCTCCTATTACTGGATCCTCTACGATGTCCTCTATAAATTGCTCGAAGCAAAATTACTCTAACTCAAGCAATTCCTCAGCCTCAGAAGATATCTCGGAATGCTGAGTGTTGGTCATGGTCTGATCCTCGACCAATACCACATCCCTGCTTTTGTAGAGCTTTCTTTCCACTGGGTTGTAGAGTCTATAGCTAAACTCATCCCGACCGTAGCCGACAAAGATGCATTGTCTCATCTTCGGCTCAAGTTTGTATCTCTCATCCTTCGGTACATGCACGAAGGCCTTGCAACCAAACACATGCAGGTGATTGTATGCCGGCCCTTTGTCATACTATAAACCCCCTCACCCAAAATAGATATTTTGTGTATATTTTATATTATTATAGATATTTAATTTCTTTAGAGTATTTTGTTATTTAATTAGCAAATGAAATTTTTGATATATTTACTTATATAAATATTCATTTAGAATTATTTTAGGTTATTTTAGATTTTTGGAGATTTTTCTAGAATTTTTGGTAATTAAAACTTAGAAAACATAAATTTCTAGGACTTCTATGATTTACTATACGACCATACTTGCATATCGTTCCTACCAAATATTTATTTTAGTTTAAAATATTTAATTATATTTTTTTGTAATTTATTTAGAATTTTAAGAAATTTATTTAGATTTTTTAAATTATTTAGGATTTATTTGGATATATATAGTCTTAATATTAGATAGATGCTAATTTAGTGTTAATAGATATTAATAAGATTTTATAAATTATTTTTATTATCTTTAATTATATTTAAGATTATAAATTATTGAGATAAATTCAAACTCTATTTTAAATTAATTCAAATCCTGAACCTACTAGGAAATCAACTTCATGCATATCCTATCCTTATTTAAATTCATCATAATCCTATCCAAATTAACCAATCCTAGTCGTATTTAATTAAGTAGTGTCCACCATTATAAATACCTCATCCTTCATATTTTTCTTTCCCAAATTCCTCTCTTTTTCGTCCAAAAATAGTCAAAATTCGTCATAAATTCAGCCTCATTTTCTAGACGAATTAAAAAGACGATATCTCCTAGCTCCGGACTCCAAACGCGCTCTAGTTTTTTTTTGTTAGAATGATAATGAGGTTAAATTTCTGATTATATAAATTGTTTTTCTAAATTATTAGTATTAAATTCTGAAAAATTCGTAGAGCATAGCATATCCGAAAATAGACGTGTTTCGATGTATTCGCAATTTCGGAAGAATCAGGAATCAGAATCATGAACCGTTTAAAGTTTCGGAAAGCTAATATCGAGATAATCGACATATATTTTTCCCAGAATTTATTTTGAAGTATTTATATACTGTTAATTCTGTAGAACTTCTAAGTTAGAATTTAACCATCGGTGCACAATACAAAATTTGTATGTGCCATAATTCCCAAACGAATTTGAATTTGGACGAGCCGTAAATTCCAGCATATTTTTGAAGCTGAAATCTACAGGAAATCATGCATAAAAATTGAGTTTGTGTCGGTTGACTTTTCAGTCAACAGATCGTCTCGATTTGCGTGCCATGAGTCTCGAGTTGATAAAATTTAGTTTATTTGGACAAAATTTAGGAATTAACATAAAAATCAGAATAATAAGATTAAAATAGGATTTTAGAGTAATTTTCCAGAATTAAATAAATTAAAATAAATTATCTTTTGACGTGATAAATTTGTAATACATAGGCTATTTGGACTGTGACTTGGACTCTGATTCATACCAGCAGCAGGACCCCAGGCAAGATACCTTGCCAAATTGTTACAGTATCTTTACATGCTATTTATATTTCTTTATATTTATTACATTTCTGTTTAGTCTTGCATGCGTAATTTTCTTTCAGTCATTACTATATATTAGATATGTTGACACACACGTGACACTTAGTATCATAGAGGACAATCATTAGGCGTATGGGCTTTTAACCACTCTGGTAACACCGTAGTCACTAGCACGCACTATGGTGGGTCGTGTCCGATGGTCGCTACCCCCGAGGTATGTCGATTGATGGAGTCCGAGGGTCGCTACCCCCGAGGTATGTCGGCTGATGATGTTCATGGACGAGTGCATGAGTTGTGAGGCTTAGATCGAGTAGACTACCCTTGCCCATACGTCAAAAAGTTGTCCTCATTTGCATTCATATAGATGGTCTTGTACAGCGTACTCATTTATTTTCAAATTATATGCATGTTTACTGTATTCAAGTTGGCTCGTATTTTCTGTATCTTGTTACGTCCCTCTGAGGACCTGGTCCTCTGCCAGGTGTATCTGTTCTTGAGTATTTGCAGGAGCGTAGATTTGGATGGTTACATAGGTTTCGAGGATGTCTTCTCTTCGAGCCGTGATTGATAGCTGGTATTCTTATATAGTGTTTATTGTGTTGTACTCATATTGTAGTTGCTCTTATATTCGAGTTGGTAGTGGATTTGTTTTCATCCAACTATCATCCTTAGATACTTCTTATTGAGATCTAGTTTCATAGATACTGGTTATTTATTTCTATATGATTTTGACGGATGAGATTTAGATTTTACCCTGTGACTTGTATTATATTTTATACCACTTGTGGATTTTATATTCATATTACAATGTACGTATGGATTTGGTTTCCATATATTGGAGTTGCCATATCCATGCGGCTGGCATGCTTACGTGTCCTAGTCCTACGTACTTTTGGGACTGGGGCGTGACCCATACTACACTTTGTTAGGCACATCACCCTGCAAAGGAGCACTAGGAGATAAATTAATAATATAAGCAGTTGTGTAAAGAGCATCACCCCAATAGCTGTCCGACAAGTTTGCTTCTGACAGCAAACACCATACCCTCTCCATCAGTGTCATGTTCATCCGCTCCGCTACACTATTGAGCTGAGATATCTTTGGCGGAGTCTTTTTGGTATCCTATCCCTTGCTCTCTACAGAATGCATCAAAGGGACTAATATATTCGTCGCCATTGTCCGACTGAACATATATCAGCTTCTTGCCCGTTTTTCTTTCAACGGAGGCCTGTAACTCCTTGAAAGTGGGCATCATATGATCTTTGGTCTTTAAGGCATAGACCCAAACATTTTTATAATAATCATCAATAAAAGTTACAAAGTAAGAGGCTCCACCAATGGATTTTACCTTCATAGGATCGCAGACATCCGAGTGAATCAACTCGAGCAACGCCGACTTTCTTAAACTTGAGTGACTTTGGAAAGATACCATATTTTGTTTTCCTGCCAAACAGTGCGTGCACCTCTCCAATTTTTTAGACTTTAGCCCTTGAATCAGCTTTATGTTCACCAAGTAGCTCATCCCCTTCTCGTTGATATGGCTGAGCCGTCTATGCCACAACTCGGTAGATGCATCAATAGTTGCGTGTACCTCATGTGCCCCCATGTGCACTCCCTTCCATATAGTAGAGTCCGGACATGTTGCTTCCTCTAGCAATCACCATCGAATCTCTGGAAAGCTTCCACTGACTGTTCCCGAAGAGATTGAAGAAACTCTCATCATCCAACGTTCCAACCGACACCAGGTTGAAACGGATATCAAGGACATGACGATTGTCTTTCAGAACAAGAACTGCACCCATCTTTGTCCTCAAATGCATATCTCCAATGGCAACTACCTTCGACATATCTCTATTTTCCATCTTCATGATACTCCACAGTCGCCTGTTGTATAAGTAGCAAATAGTGCCATGTTATGAGATACGTAGGCTAAAGCACCTGAGTCCACCAGCCAAGAGTTGTCATCGCAGGCGAGGTTCATAACTACCTCATCACCTACAATGATCAGATCGTCCCCATGTGTCGAGGCCACCGCTGTAGTATTCTCGCCCTGCTTCCCCTTGTCGCCCTTCTTCTCTCTCTTCCAAGCGAAATAGTTCCGCTTGATGTGACCCTTCTTGCCACAATGGTAACACTCTGAGCCCTCGTACCGACCCTTGGACCTTCTCCTGCTTTTGTCTCTACCACCGCCTGGACCCTTGTTTTATCTCTTCCGTGGCTCTCTGAAACAAGTACCTCTGAGTGGGGTGTAGATGAAGTGGCCTGAGAACGTCTACGCATCTCGTCATTCAGTACCCCGCTCTTGGCAAACTCCAGACTGACCACGCCTTCCGGAGCAGAAGCGATCATAGACACTCGTACGGTCTCCCACGAGTCTGGCAATGTACACAGCAACCATAGTCCTTAAACCTCGTCGTCGAACTTGACTCCCTTCGAGGATAGCTGGTCAACCATGCCCTGAAACTCACTCAAATGATCCCTAATGGACACTCCATCTTTGTACCTCAGACCCATCATTACCCAGATCAGGAATAATTTATTTATCCCGATCTTCTTCGAATATAAATTTTTTAGCTTATCCCACAGTGTCCTCGCGTGCTCAATACTGGCAATGTAGTTGTACACGTTCTTGTCAACGAACTGCGTGATGTACCTACACACCTGTATATGCTCGAACTTCCAGTTCTCTTCGGATTTGTCACTGGGCCTCTCGGAAGCAAATATCGACAGATGCTTCTTCTTGACAAATAGCAGATCCTTCATCTTGCTCCTCCAGTAGTTTTAGTTAGTATCGTTCAGGTTTACCATGCACACCGGCTTCACGTCCATCTCTCCTCCCTGGTTTGTCTGTCAACTCCTGACACCCTTCTAAAATTTCAGAACCTGGCTCTAATACCACACTATTGGGAACGAAATGCGGAAACTGTTCCCCAAACCAGAGAGTACCTGCGAGAGAACCGAGCAAAACACACAAACAAAAAAATACCAAACACAAATTGCAGACACGAAATTTTTTACGTGAAAAATCCAGATGAAAAAAATTATGGGACGATCGGAGTCCAACCCTGAAGAATCTCCACTAATGGAATAAAGAGTTTACACTATCTACAAGCTTCTCACCAATCCAACACGGATCACCGCAACTCTTTGGAACAGAAAATATATTGCAACCACGAAAAAAAGACAATGAGAAATACTCCAAATTGATCTCCTTCTACGAAACGGCCTCCAATCATTCTTTCTCCTCTCCAAAGTTGCAATGGCACTCTTGCCACATTTTTTTCTCTTTTAATTTTTTCTCATGTTGTTGTATATTGCATGAGCCTTTATATAAATTCTTTCATGAATTAGGGTTTCGATATGTAAATCTATATAAGTAAGCCAAAATTATTTATGAAAATTTAATTACATTCAATCATATATTTAATATAAATTAAATCATAAATTAGCTTACCATAAATTAAAAATTAAATTATATGGAAAGTTAGTATATGAAAGATCCAATCATAAATATATAATTAAAGTTAAATATGAAAATCTAAATAATATTTGCTTACCAGAAATGTTCCAATATACGGCGCTCGATGCACTTTTCGAGATTTTTCGACACACGGATGACGCTCGTCGTACTCCGGGGTATTCTCCACATAGATTGGGAATCCCATCCACTCCAACAAACCCAACCGAATTAAATCAATTCGTTTTCGGTTTATTTGATTTTTTTGGTTTATTTGCACTTTTTTTTGTTAATATATATAATAACTAAATATACCTAGATATATTTAGTATATCTATATATATTAAGGGTAAACGGGAGATGAACCATAATGCTCATATTCCTAAATGAGTCATGCACATGTGGACAAATATGAATAGAAGAATATATATATATATATATATATATATATATATATATATATATATATATATATATATATACTAAAATTTTCTATTCAGTTTCGGTTTTGGATCGAAACAAAAAGCCAAAGCCGAAATCGAAACCGAAACCGAAACCGAATAAAAAAATTTAGTATTTTCAAAACCGAACCGAAACAAAAAGCCAAAACCGAAATCGAAACCGAAACGGAATAAAAAAAATTTAGTATTTTCAAAACTGAACCGATTTTTTTTAAACCGAACCGAAACTCTTATTCGATTCGATTTTCGGTCAAAAACTAAATAATGCTCACCCCTAATTGTATCCCTATTGAAAGATCTTATTTGACTTTTTGTAATTGAATAATTCAGCGCCCTTAGTAATTAAGGACTCCTCTTAATTTTTATTTTTATTTAATTCTTATTTTTTTAATGTTGTGGGAAGATAGGTAGATACAATATAAAAATTATATATATAAAGGATTAAAATATAAACAAAAAAATGAAAAAAAATTTAGCAAACGTCCATACTAAAGACATTTTAGGCTTAGGATACGCATTTTATTTATTTTTATTTTCTTTAAATTTTTTGTCAAAGAAAAAGAAAACGTCTATACTAAGAACATTTTTAATATTAATTCTGAAATAAAATAAAACACTCTTATGACGATTGTGTTTTCTTCTTGCAAATAGTTCCAACTTTTTGTTCTACAAGCAATATAGTGTAAATTCAGTTCTACGTAGAAAATTTTCTGAAAAAATATTGATCCATTTTAAACAGATTGGCGAGCAAATTGTAGAATATTTTCTTAACATTTAGCTTATTTGTTCCAATAGTTAGATTCTTAGCATGAATGGTCTCTTGGCAATTTTTTAGAACTTCGTTAGTGCAAAGGGGTCAGATATGTAGAATGCCTCAAGTCCGTTTTTTTTGTAAGTAAAATGAACTAAAAAAGTTACACTCAAATTTGATTTTTTTTTCCCCCTTTGGTTTGAAGATGGCAGGTAGGTTTTGCAATTAGAGGAAAGAAAACAAAACTAATTAGCTCCAAAACAAAACTAAGGAACACCAAATCTGTGATGACTTTATTATTAGTCTTCCATTTAGGACGCCTAATTAATTTTGCTCTTATTAGATACAAAATTTGGCAATAAAGTCACACCAACTAGTGTTCCTTCTTCCCTCCAAAAGACAGCTACAGTGCTGATATCAATTCTCACCAGTTTGATAGATAGTTAGTGTAAAAAAAAAAAAAAAGAAAAAAGAAAAAAAGAAAAAAGAAGAAGAAGATAGCTCTTTCAATAACGTTTGAAAGCACTACGAGTGATCCTTATTGTTACCGAGAAAAGATATAAGATTCAGATTAGATGACAAAAAATCAATAAATTGAATCACAGAGGCGTATTATTCTTTTTATTTATTAATGTTGAAAGTTTGAGACAGTGAACCCATAAGACGTGCAATACAGTATGCAAACAAAATCTCGTGTGAAATGTCGGGCAAAAAAAAAAAAAAAAAACTTTTGATAGCACCTTTTAATCTGTTTTAGAAAATCATCCCAATTTTGAATTTATTTCACTATTTTTTTTACAAGTTGTTGTTATCAAATATATTTCTGGATCTTTCAGAAAATTCAACAAAAACAATCATGATAATAAATTGAGTTATTTGTATTTCCCCTTCGAATCCAAAAACGTAACTCTGTTACCCCCAACCCAATTTTAATTTTATTAGTACAACCCCTCCAATTCATACATTTTACAAAGGGCTAACTAGAGTTTAGACCCTGGATTTTATACCAGCTTAGAGTTTAAACCCTGATTTGTCCAATTAGAAAGTTTAGACCAGAGTTTTTTATTATTTGTTTTATTTTTTTCGGTATACCCTCCCTCCCTCCCTCCCTCCCTCCCTCCTGACAATGAAACATTCTTATATAGACTAGGAAGGGTATAATGAAAAAATTAAAATTAAAAATATAAATATAAATTCAGGACCTAAACTTTCCAATTGGACATGTCAAGACTTAAAACTCTAAGCTGGTATAAAATCAAGGGGCTAAACTCTAATTAGCCCTTTTACAAATGTTATTTCAATTTATGGGGGGATACAAATAACTTATAAATTTCTCACCCAGTCTAACTAGCAAAAACAGTAAAAACAAATTGACAAAAAAAATTCATAAAATTTTCAAACCTGATTGATGTCAAATATGAATATGACACTTAAATTTAATTTTTATGTTTAAGTCCTTAAAATTTTCCATTTAAACCCTTAAAAAAAGGCAATTTAGAATTTAGATTTTGGATTTATATCAGCTTAGAGTTTAAGTCATGATATTTTCATTTAGAAAATTTAGATCCTGAATTTTTTATGTTTTGTATCAATTTTTTTTTTCTATTTTATCCTCAACATGAGTACAATTGCAACAACCAATCCATGTTAAAAAAATAAGAATATAATATATTTAAAAATTTTAATTGGACATGTTAGGACTAAAATTCTAAACTAATATAAAATTCAGGATCTAAATGCTAATTAGTCCTTAAAATAAAAATAAAAAAATGACATACATCTAATCCAACAGCTTCTCATCGCGGAATTTTACAAATTAGTAACTCATGTATTAATATAAACGAACGGCATGCAGCACTTTGGAACCATACATAGATAAATTGATGGAACAATGCTAGTTTGTCAACCGTTGATATTGCTTGGTCTTTAATTTGGTACACGCTAAGTATCTATATTATTATTATTACTTGCTCGGAATGTTTCTTGTAACTCAATTTTGTTGGGAACACTAGAAAAGAATTAACAAAAATTCCGAACGCTGAGCTAACTTGCAACGTACAATTCCACTTCGGCAGGGCACACGGAAGATTCTGGTGGGCCCGCCCATGTCAGAATGCCGGTGGGACACGCGTCAAGTCAGCAGTAGCTGATGCCACACTCTTTCTAAAAATCACAGGACGACGCGGTAGTGTGCCCAAGAAGAATACCTCTATATATAAGTTCCTCTCCTCTCCGTTGTAGCAAACAAACCAAAAACCTAATTCTCAATAGACAATCCATTCCCATGGAAGAACAAGAAGAGGAGTTCCTAGAAGCTGACGTCATGTTCGCACAGTCCTCCGACACCACCCACAGTAGAATTCGCAGCACCGTCGTCCCTTTGCAGGAGAATGGACCGCAGCGGACACCGGAGAAGTCCGCACCGGTCGAGGTGCCGGCTAGAGAAGATATGAGCCGCTCTTGGAAGCTGATCAGTTTCGCGTACCGAGATTACGACGACCGCGGCGGCGGCGGCTTCTTGCCGCCGCACATTTTGGTGGAGCGGAGGGCCCGAGATCGGAAGATGGCCTGCTCGATGTGTACCGGACACGGGAGGACGCTCAAGGGCCGGGACCTTCTGTATGTTAGGACTTCCGTTCTCCGGATGACCGGATTCTATGAAATATGAAAACATAGGGGGATCAACAATGTTTCATTAATTTTAGGATTATATATCATCTCGCTAAGCTTTTTGTAACAGAGTGATATCGACCCAACAATTGTTATAGGAATACAGGAACGGACAACTGCTCCATAGCATGAATTTGAAAGAGGAGGTTCAACTTCAAAATGTAATGAAAGACTAAAAGCTTTCCATACGATAGAGTTTGTCATAATTTGTCCAATTTGAAAGTTTAGATTTGAAATTTTTGTTATTTGTTTCATTTTACCTTTATACCTTCTCTATTCTATATAAAAAAAATTTATTATAAAACATGGAAGAAAATGTATAATGAAAAAAAAATTGATAAAAATTCAGGATCTAAAGTTTCTAATTGGACAATTCAGGACTTAAACTTTAAGCTGGTATAAAATACAGGATCTAAACTCCAATTAGCCCTTAAAATTTTGTTGTTCCTCCACAATGATTTCTCTCTCTGTATCGAATCATCAAAAAATAAAAAATATGAAAAAAAAAGTAAAATATGATGTAAATATGCATAAAGAAATTGAAAGTTATAAATTTCGAAGGGGACGAGATATAAAATTGATAAAATTCTTTTAAAAAGAACAAAAATATTTAACTCAGAGTGGGACAACTGTCCCTATTTTTTCATTGCATCAAATACTATACAATGAAGTCCAAAGGTATTTTGCCTTTATTTTTCAGACTGACAGTATATTACATGCTTACTTCATCTTTTATAGTATATAATAAAAAAAGTTGATTTCATGATTTTTTTTTTTCTTTCAAATATGTCCTCACCTAACTTTACGTTAGATTGTTCAATAAATTTAATGATGACAGCTAGGTAATTAAATATAAGATTTTTTTTAAAATGTAATTTGTTCTTCTAATACCTTTTGCTCTTTCCAAATAGAAAAAATTAATACGTGGTTAAAATAC
The DNA here is from genome assembly GCA_036927795.1 of Iris macrosiphon. Taxonomy (NCBI): domain Eukaryota; kingdom Viridiplantae; phylum Streptophyta; class Magnoliopsida; order Asparagales; family Iridaceae; genus Iris; species Iris macrosiphon. The sequence continues at coordinate 29,667,074 of JAYESA010000013.1, read as the reverse complement.
ATACAACGTATGTGAATATATGTAAAATATTTTTTTCTTTCTGATATTAATATAAAATTATTTAAATATATTTAATTTAAAATTTATTATATTTATTTTTATATTTTAATTAGAATTTGTTATATATTTGATTATATTTTAATTATAATTAGTTATGGGTATATTTCTATTTTTAATAAAAAGTCTTGAAAACAGTTAGCTACATATTATTATCTAATTATAAAAAAAAATCACTTATAACTCATGTGGTTAAGATGAGAGGTATTATCCCTGGTTGGCTGAGTTCGAATTCATGTGTACTTATAACATTTTAAAAAAAATTCAATAATTTTTTATGTAATATTTATTTTTTAAAATAATTAATTGATGATATATATATATATATATATATATATATATATACAACTTAAATTGCTCACTTTTGAGTCGTTTTGAAGCCTCATTATATTATGGATGGAATATGAAAGATGGAATATATATATATATATATATATATATATATATATATATATATATATATATATATATATATATATATAACTTTTTTCCCCTTTCCTAGGACTGGCCGTCAGCCCCCTACGTTGGTTTTCCTCGGCTGCCATGTCGGGCCATCATCCCCTGAGAGGTTCTCTCCTCCCCCCCCCCTCCGACTCCCGCCTCTGACTCCCTCCCCGCCCCCAGCCCCTCTTCGCCCTATGGCCTCCCCCGCTCTGGTTCGCTCCTTCGTGGAGATTGTAAACCCCCAGAAATTTTTCAGATTTTAAAAATAAATTTTCTAGAATTTTTTGTGATTTTTAACTAATTAAATCAATTATTTTATGGTATTAAGTATTTTTAAATAATTTTATTAAATATTAAAATATTATGAAAATAATATTTTTGGGTGTAAAATGAAATATTAGACAAAGGTTAATTTTTCTGAATTTTATTGGACCCCGAAAATATTTTTAAAGACCTAAAAACTAAATTTTTATTAAACCAAAATGAACCCAGTTTATTTTTGAACCAAACCAACCCGAACCGACCCTGAACCGACCCGGTCTAGCTGAACCCAATCCATTGCCTAACGGATCGGATCGGATCGGATCGGATCCGAAACTGAACCCGACCCGACCCGCCTACCCTACCCGCTGCTACAGTAACCGCCCCCGAAACCCTCGCCGGCCGTTTCGAATTTCGGTCGTTTCTCCGACAGAGCTCCGCCTCCTCCGTGGCGGCTTCACCCCCTCTCCTCCGTCGATAACGCCTCCGCCTCCCCGCGGCGGTTACTCTCGCCCTCGCCTTATAAAAACCTAGCCCGATCACCGCTGCGACCACCACAGCTGCCACCTTCCTCAGCCACCACCTCGCCGTGCCTCGCCCTCACATCCCGTCCTCCGCTCCACCCGACCTCCGCCGCCACGACCAGAGTCCATCGTCTTCCCCGACGAACCCCTCCGCCATCTCCGTCCACCAAAACCACCGCCACCATTACCGTAAGCCCCCAGAGCTCCACCGTTCCTCCTCCTCTCCAACACCGCCACCGTCACCCGCTGCACCACCGTCCTCCGCCTCTCTCCCCGACCGGCAGCCACCGTCTCCCCAGCCCCTCGATCGACCAGACCCCGAGCTCCACCGCTCCACCTCGACCGGCCCACGACCCTCTCGCCTCCAGCCCTCGAGCTCCGGCTTCCTCTGCTTTCCTTCTCTGCCCAGCCCGACAACAGCTGCAGCGGCTAGCCTCCGCCTCGATCTCGTCGACAGCAGCAGCAGCGGCAGCGGCCAGCTCCGCCTGAGCCCGCCGCCAGCGCAGCTCGGCGCCTCCGCCTGAGCCACCTCCGCCCGAGAATCCTCCTCCTCAGACGAAGCCCTGGCGCCCCCAGCCGTAGCACAGTGAGAAACCCTAACCCTAGCCACCGCGTAGTGCCACATCGCGAGGATAAAATTTTGGTTTCTGCGGAGCCCTGTTCAGGTAGTTGTTTCTCTCTCCTCGCTGCCCCATTTCTTATTTCGTCTGCTGTGATGCGAACCCTGTGTGACCCTCTCGATACTCGTACAACCCGCTCGGTGTGTCGCATCCTGTGGCAATCGCGAACTGCGATCCAAAATCAGGAAAATATTTGCCCTATTTTTCCCCGAAACTGAGTGCGCCCCGCCAAACGGGATGACTTGGTCGTGTGCGAACTTTACCGAAAGGTGCGCACCGTTAATACGAAAGTGTAAGATTTTACAAAAGTTGATTTGGATGTGCGTGCACATCGAAATCAACGCGTATCCATCGACAACGCCCCGTATCGGTCCTGTTCTGGAACTTATTGTAACTTCGTGTACACACGTCGGATCGAAACGAAACTTACGTCATCGGACTCGTAGCAATACGCTGGTCCTGTGACCCAAGTTTGGTTCGCTTCTGAGAACGTTGACAAAATCGCGTATCGTGGGCCCCGCGGCTCCACTTGACGGGCGATTTTGTGATCGGCTCATCGGAATCCAGTTTTGGACATTTTATTTGGTTCGTATCTTCATTTTGGACTTGTTGACACTAAGTTTGATAATTTTGGAGAACATTGTCTCTGACACGTTTTTCGGTGCGAAGTGGGCCACAAGTGGACTCCGCTTTGACCAGAAACTGTCATTTTTGCCCCTGTGTCCAAATTAGACAAGACAGACATTTATAGCTATTTGATGTCTTCTGAATCTGATGGTAATGTCTATTTCAGCAACCTGAGGAGTACCTGCAGAACCCGCTGATACCAGAGTCGCAGTTGGTAACCAAAACCCAGGCAAGTGTACCTTGCCAAAACTTGCAGTTCCTGCTTTATATTGTAGTCTTATTTTATTCATATATTGTACATGCTTAACCTAGGATCGTGTGATATTACTTAGCATCCGAATAATATTCGGGTGTCAACACTGTAAGCAGAGTTATGTAATGTCACCTAGAGATGGATATCGAGACCCTTTATATTTTCGTGCTTGCCTTATCAAGTACGTCATACCCAGGACACCTGACACTATTCATGAGATAGAATCTTCCTGATATATTCATGGTAATTCTTTATAGGATACAGGTTTATGACATATACTTTATTCATGCCTAGATCTCATTATGACTTGTTGCATTAGATATGATCTTGCGTGACATGGACATGAGACATCGTGAACATGAGACATGTGATTACATTGGGTGGAGAGAGTTTTACCATACAAAAGGCTGATTATATATATATATATATATATATATATATATATATATATATATATATATATATATATATATATATATATATTACTTTACTGGATGTGCCTTAGACTCTGATACAGAGCTTTGGCACATTTACTGGCCCTTCGAGAAAATACTGCTATGGATTTTCCCGACACAGAGCCTGTAGTAGTTTCAGCCTGAGTATGAATAAAGCTCTCACTTGCATATCACATAGATGGTTACATAGTTTACCCTATTGATTTAATTATTGCTGCACTGCATTTATTTTGGCATGAGTTATTTTGTACCTTGCTATGTCCCCTGAGGACCTGGATCTGGATTATGTCCCCAGGTTTAGCGGAGGAGATCTATCCCGAGGTGTACGGGACAGGAGCAGTCTTTGGAGCAGTACCAGAACCCGAGGACGAGGTGATCGCTGATGATTTCTTCTGAGTATATGCATATTCTATACTCAGTCATTTCTATTTTAGACTCTTTATTTCCAGTCTATTGAGTTGATGTATCAAACTCATTATCAGGTTGTTCCCCGACTTATATTTTATTGAGACTTGATATTGCTTTATATTCTGATATTGTGTATTCATTTCTGTGGATGAGATTAGTAGACCCTTATTATTGTACTACTGCTTAAGTATATCCTGATGGGTCTATTAAATTCGGTTTGCCCATCGGTGTGTGCTGCTGGCCATTGCCCTGTGTCTAGTCCCTCGATATTTTAGGACTGAGGTGTGACAAAGATCATGTCCGGTGGTGTGCCACAGGCGGATCCCAGCCCTGATCCGATCGTTGCCCATGCACCTTTTCTCTTTGAGGGTGCCCCTACTGCCCGATTCAGTTAATTTAAAGAAGCTGCGCTGCTCCTCCCCCTTCATCTTGCTCTGGTTGGGAAGTTTCTGCACTCTATGTCATCGATGAACGCGATCAGACGGGCTTTTGGCCCTTATGGCTTCGCCGGGCAGGTGCGAGTGGGGATTTTAGATGCTCGACATGTCCTCATTCGCCCAGCTCGTGAGGTAGATTTTATATTATTGCGCTCCAAGGAGCTGTGCTTTGTCGCCTGGGACCCGATAAATATTTTCAAGTTGACGCCCGACTTCTCTCTAAAGAGGAAAACTCCCATGGTACCGATTTGGGTGTCCCTCCCGGACCTCCCTCAGCGTTTGTTTGCTAAAACAGTGTTAATTTTTATCTCCCGTGGTTTTGGGGCTCCCCTAAAAATTGACCATCCTACTTCATCTCAATAGCGGCCTAGTACTGCCCGTGTGTTAGTTGAAATGAACACCAGCCGTCCACTCCCAGAGAGGGTCCGCATCGAGCTTCCTGGGTATAGAAGTTATTTGAATCCGCTGGTGTTTGAATCTAAGCCTTTGTATTGCTCTGGTTGCTTTCACCAGGGGCATCCGATCGATCAATGCTCTTTATCCCAGAAGGCGCTCCCCACTTACGTGGAAGGCCTAGAGAAGAGCTCTGTTGCGAGTATCCCTTTCAAAGCTCTGTCCTCGCGATGCAAAGTTGGGAGTAGTTCCAATGGCACCTCAGGTCCTCAGGTTAAGCCCACAACCTTTGTGCCGAGGGCGGAAGCCAGAGGCTTCTTGGCCATGAAGCAGAAGGCATCTTGTGTTGTTAGCGACCCGAGCGTATCACAGAGAGTGAGCGAGACTTCCAATCCTAAGAGACCCTCAGCTGCAGCCTCGGATGCATAGCTTGCCTCAGGATTGAATCTATCTTTAGAGAACATGTCTCTAGAGGCCCACTCTATGGAGGCTTATATCACAATAGTGGATCAATTAGCTCAGTTTTGAATTCCTAGAACTATTCTAAAGATTTACTGGGAGAGCAGGAGACTCAGATGAACAACAATACCAGGGAAGTGGTTGTGGTTGCCCCAGTGGAAGATGGCTTTGTCGGGTCGGAGTGTGTTCTCGAACTGCACAATAAGTTGTCCTCCCTTGGCGAGGTGGTAGACCCTGACACTGGCCGAGAGCACGGAAGAGAATCCTATAGTCCTTTCGAGCCACATACGTGATGTCACTCCCCATTCCTAATATACGTATTTGGAACATATTAGTTTTTTTTGCTTATATTATTTGTTGCTTGCATGTTAATTAGGTTGCATGTCATGGAGACTAGTCCCATTCTTTGGTTCAATTAGACCCATGATTTAATTGTTGGGTTGGTTTGATTATGAGTTGAACCCATGGTCTAAACCTCAAACCCTAGCTATATAAACTAACTTATTTCTCTATCTTCCCTCATTCTTCATTTTTCTCTCTTTCTTTTATTTCTAGGCAAGTACACCTTACACTACATGAAGAAACCTCTTGATTTTTGATTCTTGCTCTTTTCTTGCATTTTATTAGTCTATTATGTGCTTATGATAATTCTAAACACTTTTAGTACTTGGAGTTTTCGATTTTGATGGGTGGATTTGTGTGGATCTACTTTTCTAACTTAGGGTTTTATGGGTTCTTTGAGTTTTTGGTGGTTTTGATCTACTAAAATATTATATTTTGAAAAATAGTTTTTGAGATGGATGGAGCACTTTATTTCAAGCATTTTAGCTTTTGGTTCACTCAATTCGGAATTAAAATAAAGTTTTTATGAAGAAAATAAATTTTTAGTTTTGGAGCTTTTGCCATGGCTGAACCTGCTGTTTGGGACGATGAAGATTTCATGCGGCCAGCACCATATGCGACAGAGAGTGCTATGTGGCATAAAAATGCTATGTGGCCTAAACTCCTTGCCGCATACCAGCATGTGTCCATCTCTTTTGGACGTATGACTGACTAATACACATGTGTTCTGAAGGGACTCTTTGTGTTTATTCGCAGAACGAATGAGAATTTCGCTAAGTCTAAAAAGCACCTATGCGGCAGGACAGACCATGCGACAAGACAAGCTATACGGCCGAGTCTCTTTTGGACGCATAACTCTGTTTTGCCCTTACTCAAAATTCTACAATTTTGTTCTTTCCTCTGACATACTTTATGGCTTATCACATCAGTCACATCAGTCACTTTTCTGACACGTATTTATTACCCTCATTTCTGTACTTAAACCGAAGAGTGAACTTTGACTTACTATATGCAGCAATGTCTCATATGAGGCAACTGATCCTATGTGGCCTAGACCTATGCAATAACTGATCATATGCGGCCTAGACCTATGTGCAACTGATTCTATGCGACAGCTGATACCCATGCGGCCTTGATCCTTATATGCGCATGCGGTCCTTTGCACACGTTTTATTGGACTGGTTTTATTTGAATATTCCTTTGGACTTTATGGTTTGTATCAACGACTTGGATGACCACAAGAGTATTAGACCCATCTATGCGTCATGATCCAACCACTTGTATCCGTGTTGATACACTTACTACGTGCTATATGTTCCTACACGATTATTTTACATATTTACACTAAGGTGTACCTATGCGCTACGTGACATGTGATATAACTCAATCTCCAGCATGAACATACGAGTTAGTCAATGACCAAGCGTGGCTAGGATTTGTTGATTATTATAACACCCTGGGGTAAATCCAAATTCAACTATCAAGTGACAAAGTGGATTCGTATCTAACATGGCCGTACTATGGTATGTCATATAAGAGAAATACCATGTGACTACGCCATGTGATTCCACTTAACAATAGTGTCAACTAGGCAACTAAACTTGTAGAGCATTGGAAAGGAATATAATATCGAGATTGTGCCTAACTAGCCACCTCCAGTCATCTAAATTGGGGTGTGCAGGCTAGTCCCCATGGATATTGTTTAAGTCCTTATTAGTGGATGACAATATCCGACTATTATATTATATTATGTGTTCTATGTGATCTTAGCACTGTAGCCTTGCGAGGTACAGGTGCACAATACTATGTGCTATGAGGCTATTTATGGCTCGGCTAACCCTGCTAGTATTTATTTCGATTTGAGGATTCCTATATTCATAATATCCCCCAGATAACCCGGACTCTATCTAATAAGCCGTACAAGTGATTGGCCTATTATGTAACTGACCTTATTTGTGTATTGTATCTGTTGTCAAATAGTCTAGGAACATGGTCTATCATGGTACGATGGTCTAACCCTTGTCCTTGTTTGGTTTTAGGGTTAGATTATTGTGTCACGATAGGCTATGAACCGAAACTACGAGACAGAACTATATATATATATATATATATATATATATATATATATATATATATATATTTCCTAACCTGAATTTATTTTTTTATTCATGCTTCCTTTATGGTACTTGCTATTTGGGGTCTAACCTTACTGGTTTTGTATGGCCAGGTTTAGAGCCAGCACCCGAGGATCAAGCGTATTTCCTGTAAAACCCCATAATTTTAAACATTATATTTAATTAATTAATTATTGAATTTATCTATATTATTTCGTAGTTAATTAGAAAATATATATTATTGATTTAATTACCTAGATAATTAATCATTTAAAAATTTTGCACAAAACTATTATTATAATTTTTGGGATCCTTGTGGAAGAGTGATAGATTTTTAGAATTTATTTCTGGGTACAAATATTATTTTTTGGATTTATATACCTTAAATATATATACAAATAAATAAATAGTATAATAATAACAATAATAATGTTAGTAATAATAATAATTATAGAAATAGTAATAATAATAAGTAATAGTTATAATAATAATAATAGTATTAATAGTAATAATAATATTAATGTTAAAGAAAAGAAAAATAAATAGATAATAAAAAGAAAAGAAATAGAAAAAGAAAAAAAAAGAAAAAAAGGAATTCTATTAAAACACTTAATCCTAATTAAACCCTTAAACCATCCCTTAACAACTAACCCAGCCCTAAGCTAACCCCCCCTGCGCGCGGCCCAGCAGCGAAACCCCCCCCGCTTCATTCTCTCTCTCTCTCTCTATATACATATGTTATGATCCCAAACCTTAACCCTAAACCCAATCCCCAGGTCTGCGCCGCCGACCGCCACCACCAGAACGCTGCGCCTCACCGACGATCGCTGCAGCAGCTGACCGTCCGTCGCGCGACCCCGTGGATATCCGCAAGAGGAATTGACAGCGACGACCCCTCCTTCACACATCATTTTCTGTCGCATCGCTCACTCAAATTTGAATCCATTTTCGCCGGTATGATCACCACCTATCCCCCTATAAACCCTGTTAATTAGTTTTATTCGAGCATCGTTATTAACTAGGTAAAAATCGACGCCAAGTTGAGAAAAAACTATACTTTTAAACTGCTTTAAAATTGTTCCAACGACCTATGTTTCGAGGCCGATATCTCCCAACGTAGACATCCAATCGAGATCTATCTTTTTCTGTGTAAAGTCCATATAATCGAGATCACTTTCTGTTAATTACATTATTTTTAATTTGTGTTAAATGCAGAAATAAATTAAGTTAAAAACTCATAAAAAACTTATTTTCGAAACATAAAAACTTATGATACGGAATACGTCCCACTAAACGGGACCGCCTCATCACATACCAATTGCACCAAAATGCGCATATGGTATGTCCTGACATGTGGGCTTTCGCAAAAACTGATTTGGACGTGTGTGCGCGTCAAAATTACCACGTATCCGTAAAAAGGCCCCATATCGTAACTTCTGTAAAATATCACCCCATTTAGTATACACTCGTCAGAATGTGACAAAACTTGTGCCACTGGATTCATGATATCACGCTGGTCCTGTGACCCAAGTTTCACTTAATTCTGAGACAGTTGACCAAGCCGCCTATTTGCGGGCCCAGGGTTAACTTTAAGGGCAAATTTTTGTTCGGCTCACCGGAATCCAAAATTGGACATACCGTTGAGTTTGTAATAATGTTTAGAATTTGTTTGACCTATAATTAGTCCCATTTAGAGACCTTTACCCCTGGCACACATTTTGGTACAAGGTGGCCCATATATGGACCATCTTTGATCCAAAATTATCGTTTTGCCCCTATATCCAAATTGGATGAAAGTGTAGTATTTTTTAGCTGTCTCGCTTATTCTGGGAATATTGGTGATGTCTATTTCAGCATTCGAAGATGTTCATTCTGAGGCCATAGTTCTGACCCCTTGTGCTTGATATATGAACGTTTATACTTTGCAGCTTTCTTACCAGACAAGTATACCTTGCCAAATTATTTACAGTACTTTACATACTTATTAAATTTTTATATATTCATTGCATGTGTATTTTTTTCAGTCATTACTATATATTATATATGTTGACACACACCCGACACTTAGTATCATGGGAGATGAGGACAATCAGTAGGCGTATGGGCTATAACCACTCTGGTAAACCGTAGTAACTAGCACGTACTACAGTAGTTGTGTCGCGATGGTCGCTACCCTCGCGGTATGTCGGTCAATGGTGTCACGATGGTCGCTACCGTCGTGGTATGACGACTGATGATATTCTAGACGTGTGTGTGAGTTGTGAGATTAGATAGAGAAGCCTACCCCTGCCCATACGTCAAAAAATTGTCCTCATTATGCATATTCATATAGATTATCTTGTACAGCATACTTATATATATTTTTGTCTATTATGCATGTTACTGTATTCAATTGGCATTCTTCTATGTATCTTGTTATGTCCCTCTGAGGACCTGGTCCCTTGCCAGGTATAGACGACCAGGAGTATCCGCAGGAGTACGGGCCAGGACCTGACGCATTATTTTCTGCTGAGGAGGTCTTACCTGCTGAGCATATTTGATTATCTCTAGCGATGGATCTCTTAGCTGATACTCTTATATCATCATCTTATTTTATATTGGAGATTTACCCTCCTCTTTCATTTTATTATTGCTATAGTCTTTGGGTAGTGGATTTGTCTCCACCCGACTATCATTTTTGGATTATTCAGACTCATTATTCTGGTTTAGTTATTTCTTTACTATGACTTATTTTATGGATGAGATTAGTATATTTTGTGACTTGTGATAATATATATACTACATGTGAGTTAATATTCATATTACAGCGTACGTGTGTATCATGGTATCCATACATTAGAGTTATCATATACATACGGCTGGCATGCTTACGTATTCCTAATCCTATGTATTTTGGGACTGGAGCGTGACATATTTTTGTGGTGGCCTATGCAGGTCGAGTTAGCCGTTTCGGTTATGTAACTGTACCGAGCGGGCCTGCACCTAGGATTCGAGTTTTAGGTCTCATCCACACTTAACTATAACTCACCTTCCTTCCAACATGTCCTACTTAAGTGCTTGCATCCTGCTTGATTCATGTACTCTTTCTAATCCTCCGTCCATCTCTTGTAGAGAGATGAATTTGCGTAACGGGCATGCCACCACCGGGGACAACGTGTCTCCAGAGGTCAACGGCCAATCACCAAGAGAGGCCTCAATGACTCCTCTTCTTCCGGGACCAGATGGACTGACTAACAATCCAATTCCATTAGCTCCTCCCATGGTGCCTAATGGGACTTTTCCAGCTCCACTAGCACCGCAGGATATCCAGGCGCAACTGTTCCAATTCTTCCAGATGATAATGTAGGAACATAATCAGCAGGCAGCCGCACATGCTATAGAGCAGGGGCAGTAAGCGGTGGAGCAGAGGCTAGAATTTCTGGCAGTACTTGAGAGAATGGCTCCACTTGCCCATGCACCAACCCAGGCACTAGTTTCAGTACCGCAAGCTCAGGTTGGTTTATTCAAGGACTTTGTACAGATGGGCCCCAAGCCGTATAAAGGCATTGAGAGTCCAGAGGAGACCACAAACTGGATTGCCAACACCAAGAAGTTGTTAGAGGCATCACAACTACCTACAGATCTATAGATGATAGGCGTAAGGACTCAGCTAGAGGGTAACGCTCATCACTGGTGGGAATCAATGGAGCGCCAATTGGGTACGTGTCAGACTTGGGAATAATTCTTAGAGTGCTTCAAGAGGAAGTACTTTCCGGACACTGTAAGGGATGTGTTGTACGATCAGTTCCTCCATCTGGAGCAGGGGAACAAGACAGTCGACGAGTATGATGCAGAGTTTAGCCACCTCAGTAAGTATGGCACTGTCCTAATACCTAGTAACTTGGAGAAGGCTAAGAGGTTTCACCGCGGCTAACTCAGAAGCTCCAACACTACACTAGCTCACAGTCCCTTATACCGAGTTATTGACAGAGGCCAGGATCCAGGAGGCCATCAATAAGGGAAACAAAAATCAACAGAGAATTCACCAATGACTAGTAAGGACACAGCCAGGAGGACCCATTATACACCTTTTGACACGCCAGCAACCATATAGTGCCGCACCATATCTAACCAAGGAGCACCGTACTTTTCACTTTTATGGTAAGATAGGTCATATTCTAAGAGATTGTCATCGTCGATTGAGGAAGTGCATGCTATATGGCTAAAGTCACCACCAAACCCGAGAATGTCCTCAGCAGACCCAGAGGTCTATGGATTAGTATCAGGAACACCGCATACACCCTCAAGTATAGGATACCAAAGGGACCCACCAATGCTTCTACAGTCAGCCCAAATAGAGGAGGCTAGACCCCAGCTGAACGACCAAGGACAAGGCCAAGCACTCATTATGACAAATATGGGAGCGCAGACACAGGAAGCCGTAGATAAATGTATGACCTTTTAGTTATATTTGTCATTGCATACTTATAACCCCATTGTGACACGAGATCTTAGGTGTATAAATAGACGTAGAATTATATATATGGTGGTTTAGCAGTTATGAGGATATGTTGATATTTTAACTAGGTGATATACCCGCGATGCAAATGGATGACGCGAGTAGCAGTAGTAGTATTCTTTTCCTATCACCACCTCGCCCCCTTGGGTGGTTCATCTTCCCTTCTATATCCATTCCTTATCTCATGCTTAATTCTTCCTATCGTAGTCGCATCTTTTCGTGCCATTAGGAATTGTTTGATTTACTTCAACCTCACCCTTATTTTGTTAGTTAAAACATAAATGTGTTGGTAATAATTGATAACTAAAGAATGAGTTTATAATGATAACCCTTATATATAAGCACTATAGCAATATATATATCCTCTTATTATTTATTTATTTTTAAAATCTTAAGTAGCGTCCTTTAGTCTAATAGGAATTAGTTAGATTGTTGAAATAGTTAATACTCCTAATAGTTTATAAAGTTAGTCAAGACCTGAATTGTTACCCTAAAACTTAGACTAAGCTTAAGAAAGAGTTGAATGCACTTGTTACAAACTGATGACTATGACAAATCGCTGGCGAGGTAGCAACAGCTGCAGCTAGACGATTATGGCAGAGTAGTCGAATTACTTGCAGCCATATTGGCCAGGTGGCGTGGCAGTATTAGACTACGATACTTGACGATTATGAAAAAAAAAATTATGGTTACGAGATTTCAGACAGGTATCCCAAAATTCTCGATCCAATGAATATAGTCGCCTTACAACCTAGGCAATAGCCTCGAAGAACTTTTGACTACTAGTAAAATTCTTGTAAGTTGGGTAGTATGGACGAGTTAGAGGATAATAGAATAGTGTATGGACAATAAATGAGAAAAGTGTTATAATGACTGACTATGACCTTTTAGGAAGCACTGCTAGATGGCAATTAAGTGTAATAGCTATAGCAATTTATTATGAATATGTGTTAGTGTCAATTTCGAGGACAAAATTTTTGTAAGTTAGGTAGAATTTAAAACCCCATAATTTTAAACATTATATTTAATTAATTAATTATTGAATTTATCTATATTATTTTATAGTTAATTAGAAAATATATATTATTGATTTAATTACCTAGATAATTAATCATTTGGAAATTTTGCACAAAACTATTATTATAATTTTTGGGATCCTTGTGGAAGCGCGATAGATTTTTAGAATTTATTTCTGGGTACAAATGTTATTTTCTGGATTTATATACCCTAAATATATATACAAATAAATAAATAGTATAATAATAATAATAATAATAATAATAATAATAATAATAATAATAATAATAATAATAATAATAATAATATTAGAAATAATAATAATTATATAAATAGTAATAATAATAAGTAATAGTTATAATACTAATAATAGTATTAATAGTAATAATAATATTAATGTTAAAGAAAAGAAAAATAAATAGATAATAAAAAGAAAAGAAATAGAAAAAAAAGAATTCTATTAAAACCATTAATCTTAATTAAACCCTTAAACCATCCCTTAACAACTAATCCAGCCCTAAGCTAACCCCCCCGCGCACGGCCCAGTAGCGAACCCCTCCCCCCCCCGCTTCCTTCTCTCTCTATATATATACATATGTTATGATCCCAAACCCTAACCCTAAACCCAATCCCCAGCTTTGCGTCGCCGACCGCCACCACCGGAATGCAGCACCGCGCCGGTGATCGCTGCAGCAGCCGACCGTCCGCCGCGCGACCCCGTGGATATCCACAACATAAATTGACAGCGATGACCCCTCCTTCACACGCTGTTTTCTGTCGCATCGCTCGCTCAAATTCGAATCCGTCTTCGCCGGTATGATCATCACCTATCCCCCTCTAAACCCTGTTAATTAGTTTTATTCGAGCAGTGTTATTAACTAGGTAAAAATTGACGCCAAGTTGAGAAAAAAACCATACTTTTAAACTGCTTTAAAACTGTTCCAAAGGCCTATGTTTTGAGGCCGATATCTCCCAACGTAGACATCCAAATCGAGATCTACCTTTTTTTGTGTAAACTCCATATAACCGAGATCACTTCCTGTTAATTATATTATTTTTAATTTGTATTAAATGTAGAAATAAATTAGGTTAAAAACTCATAAAAACTTATTTTTGAAACACAAAAACTTGTGATACGGAGTGCGTCACACCAAACGGGACCGTCTCATCGCATACCAATTATACCGAAAGGTACGTATGGTATGTCCTGACGTGTGAACTTTCGTGAAAACTGATTTGGACGTGTGTGCGCGTCAGAATCACCCCGTATCCGTAAAAAGGCCTTGTATCGCAACTTCTGTAAAATACTACCCCATTTAGTGTACGCTCGTCAGAATACGGCAAAACTTATGCCACTGGATTCATGGTATCACGCTAGTCCTGTGACCCAAGTTTCACTCAATTCTGAGACAGTTGACCAAGCCGCCTAATTGCGGGCCCCTTGGTTGATTTTAAGGACGAATTTTTGTTCGGCTCACCGGAATCCAAAATTGGATATACCGTTGAGTTTGTACTGACATTTAGAATTTATTTGACCTATAATTTATCCTATTTAGAGAACTTTACCTGTGGCACGTATTTTGGTGCAAGGTGATATGGACCCCACTTTGACCCAAAATTATCGTTTTGTCCCTGTGTCCAAATGGGATGAAAGGATAGTATTTTTTAGCTATCTCGCTTATTCTGGGAACATTGGTGATGTCTATTTCAGCATCCGGAGATGTTCATTCTGAGGCCATAGTTCTGACCCCTTGTGCTTGACATCTGGACGTTTACACTTTGCAACTTTCTTACCATGCAAGTATACCTTGCCAAATTGCTTATAGTACTTTGCATGCTTATTACATTTTCATATATTCATTACATATATGTTTTTTTCCAGTCATTACTATATATTATATATGTTGACACACACCCGACACTTAGTATCATGGGAGAGGAGGACAATCAGTAGGCGTATGGGCTATAACCACTCTGGTAAACCGTAGTAACTAGCACGCACTATGGTAGTTGTGTAGCGATGGTCGCTACCTTCGCAGTATGTTGGTCGATGGTGTCATGATGGTCGCTATCCTCGCGGTATGACGGCTGATGATGTTCTAGACGTGTGTGTGAGTTATGAGATTAGATAGAGTAGCCTACCCCTGCCTATACGTCAAAAAATTATCATCATTATGCATATTCATATAGATTATCTTGTACATCGTACTTATATATTTTCTGTCTATTATGCATGTTACTGTATTCAATTGGCATGCTTCTATGTATCTTCTTATGTTCCTCTGAGGACCTGGTCCCTTGCCAGGTATAGAGGACCAGGAGTATCCGCAGGAGTACGGGCCAGGACCTGACGTATTATTTTCTGCTGAGGAGGTCTTACCTTCTGAGCATCTTTGATTATCTCTAGCGATGGATCTCTTAGCTGATACTCTTATATCATCATCTTATTTTATATTAGAGATTTACCCTCCTCTCTCATTTTAGTATTGCTATAGTCTTTGGGTAATGGATTTGTCTCCACCCGACTATCATTTTTGGATTATTCAGACTCATTATTCTTGTAAACCCCCTCACCAAAAATAGATATTTTGTGTGTATTTTATATTATTATATTTATTATAGATATTAAATTACTTTAGAGTATTATCTTAGTTAATTTGAAAATAAATTTTTTAGTATATTTACTTATCTAAATATTTATTTAGAATCAATTTTAGGCTATTTTAGATTTTTGGAGATTTTTCTAGAATTTTTGGTAATTAAAACTTAGGAAACATAAATTTCTAGGACTTCTATGATTTACTATACAACCATACTTGCATGTTGTTCCTGCCAAATATTTATTTTAGTTTAAATTATTTAATTATATTTTTCTGTAATTTATTTAGAATTTTAAGAAATTTATTTAGATTTTTTAAATTATTTAGGATTTATTTGGATATATATAGTCTTAATATTAGATAGATGCTAATTTAGTGTTAATAGATATTAATAAGATTTTATAAATTATTTGTATTATCTTTAATTATATTTAAGATTATAAATTATTGAGATAAATTCAAACTCTATTTTAAATTAATTCAAATCCTGAACCTACTAGGAAAGCAACTTCATGCATGTCCTATCCTTATTTAAATTTATCATAATCCTATCCAAATTAACCAATCCTAGTCGTATTTAATTAAGTAGTGTCCACCACTATAAATACCTCATCCTTCATATTTTTCTTCCCCAAATTTCTCTCTTTTTTGTCCCAAAATAGTCAAAATTTGTCATAAATTCAGCCTCATTTTCTACTAGTTATGACGAATTAAAAAGATGATATCTCCTAAATACGGACTCCAAACGCGCTCCAATTTTTTTTGTTAGAATTATATCAAGGTTAGTTTTCTGAATATATAAATTATTTCGGTAAATTCAGAACCTATTTTTCCAGAATATTCTGAAAGTGTCAGCTGTCCAAAATTAGACACGTTTTCGTATTTTCGAGATTTTGGGAGATCCCAAACTCGGAATTACGAACCGTTTGAAGTTTCGGAAAGCCGACATGATAAACTTCCAAAAAAGCATTTTTTCCAGAATTTATAATATAATTTTATTCTACTGTAAAATTTGTGCAACGTAGACGTAAATAGAAAACCACTAAAAACTGTCATCTGTGTCCCCTTGTGGCCATAACTTTTAACCGACTTGTGATTTTATAAAATTATCGATTCCAGTGTTCATGTAGCACTAAAATATATATAATTCTACACACAAATCAAGATTTGAGTCGGTTGACCTTTTGGTCAACGGATTGCCTCGATTTGCGTGCCATGGATCACAAATTCGTAAAGTTAACTTTCGTTGGACCAAAATTAGGGTTTAACAATAAAATCAGATTATAATAAGATTAAAATACTAATTTAGGTTATTTTATTGAGAGTTAAAATAGATTAAAATAGCGAAAACTATTCACCCACTTTTGTAACCTAACTTGTTTAATTTATGTGACGGGTATATCGGACGACGCCTTGAGTTGGAACTTCATTCTTTTTCAGACCAGAAAAGATACCTTGCCAAATTGCTTACAGTATTTTGCATGCTTAGTATATTTCTGTATATTTATTGCATCTCTGTTATTTATTGCATGTGTAGTTCTTTTCAGTCATTACTATATATTAGGTATGTTGACACACACTTGACACTTAGTATCATGAGAGAACAATCATTAGGCGTATGGGCTTTTAACCACTCTGGTAAATCGTAGTATATAGTTTGCACTACGGGCGTGTGTCGCGCTGGTCGCTACCCCAGAGGTATGTCGATTTCTGTAGAGTCACGCTGGACGCTACCCCAGAGGTATGTCGATTTCTGATGTCCATTGACGGGTGTGTGAGTTGTAAGGCTTAGATCGAGTAGCCTACCCTTGCCCATACGTCAAAAAGTTGTCCTCATTTGCATTCATATAGATTGTCTTGTACAGCGTACTTATTTATTTTCAAATTATATGCATGTTTACTGTATTCAAATTGGCTCGTTTTTCTGTATCTTGTTACGTCCCTCTGAGGACCTGGCCCTCTTCCAGGTGTATCTGTTCTTGAGTATTTGCAGAAGCGCAGATTTGGATGGTTATAGATTTTTCGTGGATGTCTTCTCTCCGAGCCCCATGATTGTTAGCTGGTATTCCTATATTGTGTTTATTGTGTTGTATCTTTACCTTCGAGTTGGTAGTGGATTTGTTTCCATCCAACTATCGTCCTTAGATACTTATGTTGAGATCTAGTTATATAGATGCTGGTTAATCATTTATATTGATTTTCTGTGGATGAGATTTAGATTATACCCTGTGACTTGTGACATATGTTTATACCACTTGTGGATTGATATTCATATTACAGCGTACGTGTGGATTTTGGTTTCCATATATTGGAGTTGCCATATCCATACGGCTGGCATGCTTACGTGTCCTAGTCCTACGTACTTTTGGGACTGGGGCGTGACAATTCTGGTTTAATTATTTCTTTACTATGACTTATTTTATGGATGAGATTAGTATTTTCTGTGACTTATGACAATATATATACCACATGTGAGTTAATATTCATATTATAACGTACATGTGTATCATGGTATCTATAAATTGGAGTTGATATATATATACGGCTAGCATGCTTACGTATTCCTAGTCCTACGTATTTTGGGACTGGGGCGTGACACTTCCCCCTAAATAATAGCGCGCACCAAACGGATGGCCGTTGAAAGAAATGAGTGAATTTCTTCTTCCCTGCTTATTATTGTATACTTTACTTATTTTGGGCATTTAGCCACCAGTACTTGTTAGCCATAAATCTGGATATTTAGTTTTTCTACAAGATTATAATTAATCAGACTACAGCTGATCATGGTCATGTACTTTTGATACTCTGCCAGGTTTCTTATTCTGTATAGCTGGTTTCCAGAATATCATGGCAGGATATTTGTGAAGCCTTACTTTCTTGTCATATATGTTCTATGTTTACTGTTCTTGCTGGACTGATTGAGATAATAGATGTGTTGTGTAACCCTAAGTGACTTGCTTGTAATATGTACCCCCTTGTCTAGTTACAACTGTGACCGTCGTACAACCTTATATACCTTGTATGGGGGAGATGTCTATATCCGTCTCCGTATTCTGGTACTGGGGTGTGACAAGATTTTAGTGGTGGCCTATGCAGGTCTGTGTTCAAACTTGTAGGATTTTATTGTAGTGTCCCGTTCCCCCCTTTCGGAGAGCCCAACTAAGAAATACTTGGTATCGTTCGATCGGGACAGATTGAATCAAGACCCTTTTTTCATTATGGATTGATTACTATGGAATTAGGTTGCCTCAAGGAAGGACTCGGCGGCAGAGTCGAGAGGGGCCTTTCCGTTGCGCTGGTTTCTTTGCCCATTTTTGATGCCGCTTGGTTACTTTCTTATTGGTTTTGTGACTTATATTTTCTTGAACGGTTTTGATGGATTTTATTATCTTTATTCTTTGGATTTTGTATTTCATATCGAACCCTTGGAGACTGATGCAGGAGATATTGATCATCTGTTGGTGAGTGCAGGCGATCGTGTAGGCGACGCACAAGCAGAATCTTGAAGATCTCCCTTTTCTCTCTCCCGATTCACCAACTTGTGAGTGGCCTTACTCCCGAATTATGTCCTTCTTCCAAGTCTTCATTTCTAATAAATTAACCCGTTTGTGCATTCTGATCAACGATAGCAAAAGAATAAAATTGAGTCAAGATAAAAGAAGAAGTAAACTTGAAACACTTATAATGATGGTCACACAAAATTCTTAACGGTTACGTTGTTGTATGCTTTTCTGCTATACATACAACTATTTTGTGTTCAGTTGTAGTTAGAACTTATTTATCTATAATTGTTCAATGGGTAGTACATAACTTATGAATTGATCACATCAGCTAGTAGACTATGCCATCGCACTGTGCTAAAGTAGTTATGTTCATATTGATGTCTTGAAATGCTTCGTATGTTAACTTAGTGTTTAGATCGTCAATGGTCATGGAAAACTTGTGAACAAGGTATATGATTCTTGCGAAGGGTCGACGGGGCACCGGGGCGGATTCGTCCTGGGCGGAACAACAGTTAGTCATGCTAGCAACTTAGCACGGGTGAGACGAGAGTTTGTAGCGGGGCTCGCTTCCTACGCTGCAAGCATCGCTGTCTACCCAGATTATAGTCCATGACAGCTAGTCAAGACAGTGATCCTTATGTATATTTAAATTATGCAGACTAACAATGTCTTCATGGCAGAAAATGTCATGGTAAGTTTTATACAGGTGGTTCAGACGGTACAGGTAAAGTCACCGAACAGTGGCACATTTTGTTATGTCATTTCCTTTTATCATATATAAAGAATTGAACTAAGACAAGATAGAAAGATCATATAATAATAATATTGCATATTCACATGAATGTGATATCAATTTTGGTATGTTGGGTTAGCTCGTCCTCACTAGTACTTTTCGAAGTACTGACCCTCGTTACAGCAGGTTTTAGAGCCGAGGCGACGCGGCGAGGAGCTGAAGCTTCCTCCAACCTTTCACTGATCTGGCGCGTCCATGTTTGTGACTTTTGGTGCTCAAGTACATAATCACAAGGATCCTGCACATACCTTTTGAAGCTCCTAGGCGATGGTGCTAACTCACACCCAAGGTAGTTTACGCTTTTAAAATATCAGTATGGGATATAATGTATGGATCAGCTATCTTATTTTGCGTCCAAGTTGTAACTCTGTGTGGTGTCCTTATTACTTTTGGGTTAAGAGTCTGTAACCAAATGTTCATTATCAATAAAGAGAACTTTTTTATATGTCAATGTGTGATATCTTATTTGCGTACTTTGTTGCATGTGTTCTAAAGTATATCATTATGCCTAGGCCTTGTGCACGCGCGCCTTACGTGTGCATGACATCACGCCCGGGGGAAGATTATCAATTTAGCAGAAATTGGGGTGTGACATATTGGTATAAGAGCATGGATTTAGATCCTTTGACCCCGTGTCAGAAGAGTTTTCTTGAAATAACCCTGTCCCTCCCAGTTGAACTCTTGAATTCACTTGACAAAATGAGATACGTTCCATACAGTGAGTCTATAATATAATTTGAGACTGATGCTAGTTACTTTTCCTTAAAGGAACGATCTCAGTGCCGGATGCACAAGTGCAGATAGTGGCGCAGGTAGAAGGGAGCAGTTTCGGCACTTTGGACAGCTCGGGAAGTCCAACAGCCACGCCCTCTGTCGATCCATTCGAGTGGATGATGAGTTTGATGGAAACGCAACAGAGGCAGGCAAAACTATGTCAAAGCCAATTCGAGTCCCGAATTGAAGCTCAATTTTAGGCGCAATGGACTCAGGCTGAGGCACAGCAGAAGCAAATAGATATCTTGTAAATGATTGCTATGACGCTCATCGCCAGCAACCATTCTGCATCAACGGACTCCATGACAGTGCTAGTTGTAGCCGAGACCGCAGGACTTTAGGGCTCTCAGGAATCTCCGTCCTTAGATGAAAAGGATTCCATCCTGTAAATATCAGAGTTTAAGAAGTTGTGTCATACTACTTCAAAGGGACCGAGGACCCCTCCGTGGCGTTGAATTGACTGGTTGAGTTGGAAGACCACTTTAAAGTGCTTCGTATGGATGAAACAAAGAGAGTTTCTTGCACTCAGCTTCAGCTCCGTTTAAACACAGATGATTGGTGGGATGTGCATAAACAAACTATCTTGAGAGAAGATGACAATACGACTCTCTCTTGGTCTATATTTCGTAGGGCCTTCGAAGAAGAGTACCTTCCACCCCCCTTCTGTCACAAGAAGGAAGACGAGTTTACACATCTGCAACAAGAAAATATGACAGTATAGCAATACGCCGCAAAATTTAACAAGCTTGCAAAATTTGCTAAGTCTCATCTATGTGACGCTAAAAGTCGAGCTCAAAGGTTTGAGATAGGACTACGACCTTCCATTTGTGCCCATATTATCGTCCGTCAGTACCATACCATGCATGAGTCACTAAACTATGCCCTCTCCCTAGAGTCGTAGTACCCCCCAGTTTGCACCGACGCTGTACAAAATTTCTATCACAAGCGCCCTAACAACACAAGTGGTAACATTATGCACAAGTGCCATAATAACGGCGGCTCTTAGGACCAAGATCCAGGGAAGAACCAGGGGCAACCTTGTGCATACTGCCACAGACCAGGATACCATGTCAACGACTGTCGTATTCGAAAAGGGGAGTTTTTCGTTTGTGGTAAGTTTGGCCACGTAGCTCATGATTGTCGGGATCGCTCCAACGATCCCCCTCCGCGCCGTCCACAACAAAAATATTGTCTATCTCAGAATCAGGGTCAGGCACCTCGAGCAAACTAGACAGCACCATAGAACGCTCAGGGTCGGGTCTATGCACTGACTCGAGAAGAGGCGTTCGCATCAAATACGACAATGTCAGGTATATTCCTTTTCAATAATGTACCTGCTCGAGTATTATTTAATTTTGGTGCCACACATAGTTTTATTGCGACAAATTTTGCCGCTGAGAACACATTTTCTATGATACCGCTAGGCCTAAACCTTAGCGTCTTTACTCCATCAGGCGTAGATTTGTCGGCACACTTAGTTTATCATGAAGGTAATATTTGCATCAGAGGAAGAAAATTATCACTTGATGCGATAGTCTTAGACATCAGGGACTACGACATTATTCTGGAGATGGATTGGCTTGGCGCTTGCTCGGCTACCATTGATTGTACAAAAAAGAGAGTCGTGTTTCGTCTACCTGGCGAGATAGAATTTTGCTATGCGTACAGTCCACAATCGAGAGTGCCGAATGCCTACATAGTGATCTCTGCAATATCTGCTCGACGGATGATACATTATGGTCGTGATGGGTACTTGGAGTCCGTTCGAGACACACAGCGAGATTGCACAAACATAGAGTCTACTTCCGTTGTGGTAGATTTTTTTGATATATTTTCCGATGAGTTGCTAGGCATGCCGCCCGATCAAGAGATAGAGTTCACTATTGATACATTTCCAGAGACTCGACCAATTTATAAAGCTCTGTATCGGATGGCCCCGATAGAACTAAAAGAGTTCAAGGTTCAGTTGAAAGAATTGCTAGATCATGGGTGTATTTGTCCTAGCGTGTCTTCGTAGGGTGCACCTGTATTGTTTATAAATAAAAAGGATGGCTCGATGCGGCTCTGCATCAACTATCGTAAATTGAATAAGGCCATTGTTCAAAATAAGTACCCCCTTCCCAGAATTGATGACCTCTTTGATCAACTGTAAGAAGCGACGTTATTCTCGAAAATTGATCTTCGCTCGGGTTACCATTAGCTCAAGATCAAGCTGGACGATGAGCCGAATTCAGCCTTTCGCACTCGCTACGGCCACTATGAGTTTTTGGTAATACCATTCGGACTGACCAATGCCCCTACCGCCTTTATAGACTTAACGAATCATGTGTTCCGGCTATATCTCGACAAGTTTGTAGTAGTGTTCATTGATGATATCTTAGTGTACCCAAAAAATAGGGAGGAAAATGCAGATCACTTACGGACCGTGCTACAGACTCTTCAGGACAACAAACTATACGCAAAACTGAGTAAGTGCAAATTCTGGCTGAGCATTATATCTTTTATCGGGCACATCATTTTTGTGGGAGACATTTTAGTCGATCCAAAAAAAGTTGAAGCCATCATCGAGTGGAAGCAGCCTGCATCCGTCGGTAAGATTCAAAGCTTCCTCGGGCTAGCGGGCTACTACAAGCATTTCGTGAAAGACTTTTCTAAGTTAGCATCACCTCTGACTCGACTCACACAGAATGGAGTCATATTCGAGTGGTCCGCCAACTGCAAAGTCTCGTTTGAAGAGTTAAAGCAATGCCACACCTCTGCCCCACTACTTGCACTACCAGACGAGACCTCGGGATTTTAAATATTCAGCGATGCGTCAGGATAGGGCTTGGGGTGTGTACTCATGCAGCAGAAGCTCCTCCCTCCCT
This sequence comes from Iris macrosiphon, assembly GCA_036927795.1. Taxonomy (NCBI): domain Eukaryota; kingdom Viridiplantae; phylum Streptophyta; class Magnoliopsida; order Asparagales; family Iridaceae; genus Iris; species Iris macrosiphon. The sequence continues at coordinate 29,643,628 of JAYESA010000013.1, read as the reverse complement.
CGCCGTAGACAGGCCACCGACGAACCACAGTTTCCCTCTCCAGCCACAAACAAACTAGGTATATATAATTATTGTCTTCTTTTCTTCATGTGTCATTGTGTTGTTGTGTCGTTGAACAGACACGGGTAATGTGAAACCTAGTGTAATATGTGTGTGTGTTTATTTTAGAATAAAATTGGTGTTAGAATTTACCTCATAGAAATTAGGGTTATTTAATGTGAACACTGTGTTGACCTAGAGGGTTAGACATTGGCCTTGTGTACTCTAACATGATAGCTATGACTGGTATTTCTGTATTATACGTTATTTAGATTCGTAACGTAGTTTCTTAATTCGTTGTCTTGCTATACACGATAATTGAGGAGATGACATGTGTACATCTACTCTGCTAGATGACCAGTTGTGACCCCTGCATCAGTTCCTAATTGTAACGTAGTTGTGTTCCTGTGCGTACTATTATAGTGATTGATGATCGTATTATTATATTATATATATAGGGTCATTGGACCATTCAGGGGAGACTTCGGGAGCAGATTATTGGTACTCGCAGCTTGAGGACCCAGACAAGTATACCTTGCCTTGTTGTACTGTTTAAATTCAGACATTATCTGTGCGCGTCCGAGAAAGACTCGGGTACAGTCAACGAAGGCGTTGATGTTAGGACTTGTGTCTGACCTAGTGTCTAGTGGACCCACATAAAGTTATGAAGTTATCAATATGACTCCCCTAGCCTTGACACGTATTATTGCCCGACACAGAGTGAGTTTATGTAGGGACACATGCTTCATGCTTAACTGGCCATCGGTATGAGCAGCACGTATGACGGTATTTAGCTTAGTTGTATATTTCTTTAGTGACTTGTATTATAGTACAAGATGTCCATGTCTCACTTGAGATGTATATATTGGCATTGGACAGGGAGGACGACTAGTAGGCGTATGGGACACCCACCTCCTTTATACAGATACCGCACTCCGTGGAGCGATACGAACGTATATATATATATATATATATATATATATATATATATATATATATATATATATATATATATATATATATATATATATATATATATATATATATATATATTGTAGATGCCTTGTTCTTCGGAACGATGGACATTACATTTACAAATACCATGCTCTTCGGAGCTGGACGTTATTATATTGTAGAGTGCCCTAAGATGGGGGGCATATATGGCATATACTAGCCAGTCACGGTGATTGGTGAATTATGTCAGCATATGTCTAGCCTACACTTCCCATACGCACTAAATTATCCTCAAATTGTATTTCACTTAGCTTGTTAGTTTACCCTCGAGTTTTTACAGTATTTATTTATGGCATATATTTTTGTATTTTGTTACATCCCTCTTAGGACATGGTTCCCTTCCAGGTTATTTGTGCAGTTGCAGGATGCTTGATCTAGTGGAGTGTGGACATTATTACAGGTATATTTATATTTTTAGCTATTACAATCATGTACTACTTCCATTTTGATTCTGCTTTTATAGCCTAGTGTTTATAGGCCTATGTTATTTTTTTGGTCTATTCGAACAGAGGTATTATTTGGCTACAGACTGATGATATGTATCATTCTTTCTTGAGATTATTTACCATGGATTAAGATTTAGTTTACTTGTTGCATGTTAGAATTTAGATTATTAATTGGATTACTTGACCATGGACAACGTAAGTGTGCTTCATCGGGTCCATTAAATTGGAAAGCCCTACGGAGACGTACCAGATAGCCATTGCCATATGTTTGGTCCCACGTATTTTGGGACTGGGGCATGACATGGTTTTAGTGGTGGTCCATACAAGTCAGAGCATATCGTTTCGGTTACGTTACTGTACCGAACGAGCCTGCAACTTAGGATTAATGTTGAATAAGATCTCAATCCATAACTGATTTTAAAACTCCTCTTATATTCGATTGTCGCCCTTGGACTTCATTACTGTATTCGTTCTTTACTGTCGACATCGTTATTATTGTTTCTTTTCTTTCTTATTTCGGGAAGATGGATGCTCGCACATGGTGATTTCCTCCAGGAGCAGATCCTCGTCAAGACGAAGATGGCATATTTGATAGGATGTTTGAGTAGATGGTTAACCATGGTAGAGAAGGTTGATAAGTTATTTCTTGTTGCTAGAGCTAGTATAGACTATTGGCATAAAAATTAAACATAGAAGTAGAGACTTAAAACTAGACCCTACCCTTACTTAAGGTAGCATAGATTTATAAGTATTAGAAGCTAATAGTAGAAGCTAGAAAGGTTGTTTGATCCTAAGGCTCTAGAATAAATTAGAAGAGATATAGCTAGATGCTAGGAATTAATTATAGTCTTAGGGTAGTGATACGAGGAACGATATTATAAACTTGACCAGACAGAATGTTAGACTCACATATAGAAGAAGATCATCAGATACTAATAAAAATAGGATATACAATAACACTTTAGGTAGCAAACCATAGTGGTTAACCCCTAGTTACCTTGTGACTTACAGCATCAGACCTAGAAATTTTTTTACCCTTTAGATAATGTTGATTATATGACTAAGCTAAAACAGATAGGTAGATTGCTAGACGTAGATAGCTAGAACCAATATTTGATTGATGAGATAACTTGAGTACTACTATATAGCTTTCAAATTAGATTAGATGTACTAGACTTATTTTGGTTGTCATTGTCTATTAGGCTCGTGTTCTTACCATTGCTAACTTGATTAGTTGAGCTAGTATCTAAAATAAAGCAATTAGATTAGAGGATGAGAGTATCGACATATATTATAGCCTTGAGTTGGATATCGTGAACTACCTATAATGGATGGCCAGTTATAAACAAGATGGTACCTATATAGTTTGGGTGAAGGATACGCATGGAGTAAACTATGAGAAACCTTAGGTTCAAGGTAATAAGGTAGAGTGGCAACAAGATAAGATTTGCGACAAGTACCTGACCTCGAGTTTCTTTTAAAATTTAGAGAAGGACCTGAACCGAAGACAAAGACGTTAGCTCGAGGTGATGACAGACTTTGAGATTGAGCTACAGTACCTTCCGGAGGAAAAAAAGGCAAAAGTAGTAGGTGATGCATTGAGCAGGAGGCCCATGACATTCTTTTTGACTACCCAGCAACACCTGTTGAGAGAACTAGAGCAGTTGAGTATAGAAGTCATTATGCCCAGAGCAGACAACCATTTGTTGAGGTAAAATTGACATTGGTTGAGAGGATCAAGGCTGTCTTGCCAACAGATGCCAGATTCCAGAGACTTCGACAAAGGACAGAGACCGGGATGCAGACAGGATTACGCATACACGAGGATGGGACTTTGAGATGTGGAGATCGTCTCTATGTTCCGAAAGGAGAACTTCGTCAGGAGCTGATGTCGGAGGCGCACAGTTCAGCATACTCTATCCATCCGGAGGTATAAAGATGTACAGAGGCCTGAGGCAGTACTATTGGTGGCATGGAATGAATAGAGAGATAGTCGGCTTTGTGGCAAAGTGCCTGGTATATCAACAGGTCAAGACTGAGCATCAGAGGTCTGTAGGTTTACTTAAATCCACTCCCAATGCCTGAGTAAAAATGGGAGCCTAAATCCAATTTGCCCTAGTCAATAAATTTTAGGAATCGTATTCTTGTTATTATAATTGTTATATTTTATTTTAGGATATTTAGAATGATTGAATATATATTTATTACATAATTTCAATATATTATTATTACTATATTTTGAGTAGAGACTTATGTTATATTTTATTATATATACATCTCCTAGGAATTGTTCGAGTTGAGCTTCTAGACTAGGTATGACTGACTGATTAGACTTATTGCTGCTAGGACTGATTATAAGAAGTTAGGTTGCATGATTCCATTGTGGATACTATAGGATGGTGACGTTATACCTATGAAGGAATATTGAGATATTAACCGTCCTAGTTGCAGAAGAAGGTTAGGACAGTATTTGAGGTACAGATCGAACCAACATCAAGCTCAGAAGTATTCCCAGTATGTCAATAGAGCCCAGCAGATAGTACAAAGACCAGCTCCATCTGTCCTAGTTATATCCGTAGCATTGCTTGATGAGTTATAGCTTATTATATGTTTATTTTAATTTTGAGGACAAAATTCTTATAAGTTGGGTAGATTATAAAATTTCTCGATTAAATTTAGGTCTACCTGGCTTAGATAGAGAGACTAGGGTTAGTTTGAAGCCAATTAGAAGAATACAGTATTTTAGATTTATTGTGCAATACTTGTATCACTTAGTGTACCTTACCGTTGTTTCGATATTTGGAGTGCTACACTAGCTTTGCTTTCAACCAAACTTTACACACATTTTCTAGACATGCCAGCCTTCCATTCTGACCTTTGTATAACCCATAAATACCTTCCCTTATGCTTTATTTTAGTCACACAATATTCGTTACAACGTCCATCTTTAAATTCAAATAAATCTAACCTTGCATCTTTGTCCGTTCCAATCAAAATTGGAGACACAATCTCAACCCGTTTTGTTCAACCCAAATTATGATATTATTCTATTATGAGTCTGCTATTTCCATGATACTTGTGTCCCATCCAATTTTAACCCTATGTATTTTCAATTAAATAAAGAGCATCACTTACACTAATTATAATTAAATTGGTGTAAGGATACAACCTCACCCAAAACTAGACCCAACCTAGCCCATCTACACCCAACATTCCTTCATGTGAACATTCCCCCATCCCAAGGAGCCATAGTCAGCCCAATTTCTAAGAAGAGCCCACTCTCTCTCTCTTATATATATACAACTCTCTCTCTCTCTAAAACCTAAAAATAAACCCTAGCCGAAACCCTACTATACAACCCGGCCACCATCCCTCCTTCCCCGATCACCCACTGCACAGCCCGCCACCTCAGCCGACCATCCGCCCACCGCCTGACCACCTCACCCTCGACATCAACCCACCGCCACAGCACCATCGCCAGCCTCCTCTTTCTTCTTCATTCATCATCATCATCACCATCACCAACTCGCACCCCCTCAACCCGACTCCACTGCCACCCTTTTCACCATCCCAACTGCCACCAGTATCACCATCTCTGCCACCGTCGTCCCCGTCGACATCTCCACCACCAACATCACCACCATCAGCAACCATCGCCACCATCCCTAGCACCGCCATTACCAATACCATCATCACAATCACCAACACCACCATCACCATCACTGGCACCCATCCTCAGCTGACGAACCGCCAGAGACCACCACTGCCTTAACCTTCTATTCCCCCACGGCCATCCTCTACCGCCAGTAATCCGTCGCCGCTGCCGTTGCTGCAAGTTGCTGCCGGAGTTGCTGTTGTCGTGTGTTGTGCACGCCGGAGCTCCGTCCTCCCCTGCCGTAGACAGGCTGTCGACGAACCACAGTTCCCCCCGGCCACGAATAAACTAGGTATACATAATTATTATCTTCTTTTCTTCATGTATCAATGTGTCATTGTGTCTCGGACACAGGTAATGTAAAACCTAGTGCAATGTGTGTGTGTGTTTATTTTAGAATAAAATTGGTTTTAGAATTTACCTCATAGAAATTAGGCTTATTTAATATGAATACTATGTTGACCTAGAGGGTTAGACATTGGCCTTGTGCACTCTAACATGATAGCTAGGACTGGTATTTCTGTATTATACGCTGTTTAGATTCGTAACGTAGTTTGTTAATTTGTTGTCTTGCTGTACACGATAATTGAGGAGATGACACATGTACGTCTTAGCTGCGTGCACACGTGACTCTGCTAGATGACCAGTTGTGACCCCTGCTTCAATTCCTAATTGCAACGTAGTTATGTTCCTATGCGTACTACTATAGTGACTGATGATCGTATTGTTATATTATATATATAGGATTGCTAGACCATTCAGGCGAGACTTCGGAAGCAGGTTATTGGTACTCGCAGCTTGAGGACCCAGGCAAGTATACCTTGCCTTATTGTACTATTTAAATTCAGACATTATCTAGTTACATGTTTTATTATTATAATATTATAAAATTGTGCGCGTCCAAGAAAGACTCGGGTGCAGTCAACGAAGGTATTAACGTTAGGACCTGTGTCTGACCTAGTATCTACTGGGCCCACCTAAAGTTGTAGAGTTATCAATATGACTCTCCAGGCCTTGACACGTATCATTGCACGACACATAATGAGTTCATGTAGGGACGCGTACTTCATGCTTGACTGGCCATCGGTATGAGCAGCACGTGTGACGGTATTTAGCTTAGTTGTATATTTCTTTAGTGACTTACATTATAGTACGAGATGTCCATGTCTCACTTGAGATTTATATATTGGCATTAGGCGGAGAGGACGACTAGTAGGCATATGGGACACCCACCTCCTTTATACAGATACCACGCTCCGCGGAGCGATACAGACGTATATATATTGCAGATACCTCGTTCTTCGGAACGATGGACGTTACATTTACAGATACCACGCTCTTCGGAGCTAGACGTTATTATATTGCAAAGTGCCCTAAGATGGGGAACATATATGGCATATACTAGCCAGTCACGGCGATTGGTAAATTACGTCAGCATATGTCTAGCCTACACTTCCCATACGCACTAAGTTGTCCTCAAATTATATTTCACTTAGCTGGTTAGTTTACCCTCGAGTTTTTACAGTATTTACTTTATGACATGTATTTTTATATCTTGTTACATTCCTCTGAGGACCTGGTTCCCTTTCAGGTTATTTGTGCAGTTTACAGGATGCTTGATCTAGTGGAGTATGGACATCGTTGCAGGTATCTTTATATTTTTAGCTATTACAGTCATGTACTACTTCTATTTTGATTCTGCTTTTATAACCTAGTGTTTATAGGCCAATATTGTTCTTTTGGTCTATTCAAACGGAGGTATTATTGGGCTGCAGACTGATGATACGTATTATTCTTTTTTGAGATTATTTACCATGGATTGAGATTTAATTTACTTGTTACATGTTAGAATTTAGATTATTAATTGGATCACTTGACCATGGACAATGTAAGTGTACTTTGTCGGGTCTATTAAATTAGAAAGCCCTATAGAGATATACCAGTTGGCCATTGCCACATCTTTGGTCCCACGTATTTTGGGACTGGGGCATGACAGAACAGGTAAGCATGGACTTCATTATTGGCTTGCCAAAGATGCAATGGGGGAACGACACAGTCTGGGTTATTGTCGATCGGTTAACCAAGTCAGCACACTTCATTGCCATTAAAGTTACTTGGAGCATCGATTGCCTCGTCCAGACCTACCTTGACGAGATAGTTCGACTACACGGAGTGCCAGTTTCTATAGTGTCAGATCAGGACGGACGATTCCTATCATGTTTCTGAAAAAGTCTTCAGTCAGCGATGGGGACCAAGTTGAAGTTCAGCTCAGTCTACCATCCTCAAACCGATGGCCAAATATAGTGGGTGAATCAGGTACTCGAAGATATGCTGCTCTCTTTGCAATTGATTCAAAGTCAAGTTGAGACATCCATCTACTGTTGGCTGAATTTGCATATAACAATAATTATTAGTCCAGCATCCAAATGGCTTCGTACGAGGCTCGGTATGGGCGAAAGTGTAGGTCACCGATCTGCTGGAATAAAGTTGGAGAGCATCAAATCCTTGGGTCGGAACTAGTTGAACAAACAGTTCAAAAGGTTCGGTTGACCCTAGTGCGACTAAAAGTTGCACAAAGCCGGCATAAGAGCTATGCGACATTCGTCGTCGACCCCTTGAGTTCTTTGAAGGTGACCATGTATTTTTAAAAGTCTCTCCCATGCAAGGAGTTATGAGATTTGAAGTAAAGGGGAAGTTAAGTCCGAGATTCATTAGCCCGTTTAAAGTTCTCAAACGAGTCATTTCAGTTGCCTATTAAATTGTATTACCACCAGCCATGTCAGACGTGCATGATATTCCATGTGTCATAGCTTAGGAAGTACGTACATGACCCAAACCATATAGTAGTTTTTAGGCAGTTGGATATACAGGCATACTTATCGTATGCCAAAGAGCCCGTTCATATCTTAGATCAAAAAGAGAAGCAGTTACGGAATCGTGCAGTCTCGCTTGTGGACGTTCTTTGGCGGAACTACTTGGTCGAGGAATCGACCTAAAAACTTGAATCGGACATAAAGAAAATGTTTCCCTCATTATTTCTTAGGGGTAGGTTCTATTCCTAAGTTTCGAGGATAAAATTTTTTGTTAGTAGGTAAAGATGTAGTGCCCCATTCTCCCTTTTCGGGGAGTACGGCTAAGAAATACTTGGTATTGCTCGATCGGGACAGATTGAATCAAGACACTTTCCTCCTTATGGATTGGTTTCTTTGTAATCAGGTACCACATTCAACGGATCGTGCCTCAAGGAAGGACTCAGTGGCAGAGTCGAGAGGGACATTTCCATTATGCTGGTTTTTTGTCCGTTTTTGATGCTGCTTGGTTGCTTTCTTGTTGGTTTTGTGACTTAATTTTTTTTGAATGATTTTAATGTATTTTATTGTCTTCTTTCTTTGAATTTTGTATTTTATATCGAAACCTTGAAGACCGAAGAAGGAGATATTGATCATCTGTTGGTGTGTGCAGGTGATCGTGTAGGCGACGGACAAGCAAAGTCTTGATGATCTTCCTTTTCTCTCTCCCGATTCACCAACTTATGAGTGGCCTTACTCCCGAATTGCTTTCTTCTTTCAAGTCTTCATTTATAATAAATTGACTCATTTGTGCATTCCGATCAACGATACCAAAAGAATAAAATTGAGTCAAGATAAAAGAAGAAGTAGACTTGAAACACTTATAATGCTTGTCACACAAAATTCTCAACGGTCATATTATTGCGTACTTGTCCGATATACATGCAGCTATTTTGTGTTCAGTTATAGTTAAAACTTATTCATCTATAACCGTTCAATGGATAGTACATAACTTGTGAATTGATCAAATCAGCTAGTAGGCTATGCCATCGCACTGTGCTAAAGTAGTTCTGTTCATGTTGATGTCTTAAAATGCTTCATATGTTAACTTAGTATTTAGATCGTCAATGGTCATGGATAACTTGTGCACAAGGTATATGGTTTCTGCGAACGGGCGTCGGGGCACCGGGGCCGATTCGTCCTGGGCGGAACAACAATTAGTCGTGCTAACAACTTAGCATGGGTGAGACGAGAGTTTTTAGTGGGGCTCGCTACCTGCGCTGTAAGCATCGCCGTCTACCCAGACTATAGTCCATGACGGCTAGTCAAGACAGTAATCTTTATGTATATTTTAACTGTACAGACTAACTATGTCTTCGTGGCAGGGAAGGTCTTGGTAAGTTTTGTACAGGTGGTTCAGACAGTATAGGTAAAGTCACCGAACGGTGGCATATTTTGTTATATTATTTTCTTCTATCATATATAAAGAATTGAACTAAGACAAGATAGAAAGATCACATAATATTAATGTTGCATGTTCACATGAATGCGATGTTGATTTTTGTATGTTGGGTTAGCTCGCCCTCACCGGTACTTTTCGAAGTACTGACCCTCATTGCAACAGGTTCCCCGAGCCGAGGCGACGCTGTCACCCCCACTTTTTCAGCTAGGGTAATTTGGTAATTTGGCCTAGTTATTTAATTTTAGGAATATAATATTAATATTAGTGGGCTATTTATATTTATTTGATGCTTGTATTAGTTATTTGATTATTATAGTGCTATATTTAATTAGAGGCTTGTAGCATTTAATTTTGTTAGTGGGCTAGCCTATTTAATTTGACTTGACATTAGTAGACCTAAATTAGAGTTGTCATAACAAATAGTGAGCCAACATGGACAAGGCCCTATGAACCCATTCCTACTAATTAACTAAGAAGAATTAGATTAATTATAATTAGTTAGAGACTTCCAAAAATACTCTTTCTTAATTATTTCTCATATTAGCATGTAGGGGCATAGTTGTCATTGTACATTGCTTGGAGAGGGGGTAATGAGAGGCCGAAAATATATAGAGGGTCTCCTCTCTCTCTCTCTCTCTCTTCTCTCATTTGCTCATTCATTCTATATCTCAAATTATAGATCCTCAATTTCCTATTTTCCCTCCATTAATTTTCTATACAATTTTTCCATCAATTCTTCCCAAATTTATTCTATTCCCTCTCATTCTCATCACTCAAGGAGCATTGGAGCTTGGAGAAGCAAGGAGCACAAGGAGGAAGTGCATTGGTGAAGAGATCGTATCCGGATCGTGTCCACTTGAGTTTTCATTAGGAATACATGTACCAATTGGTAATTCTTGAATTTCTATCTCATTATAGCCTCTTAATCATACATTTGACCATTAAGAATGACCCCATGGCATAGGACTACCTATAGGAATAATTTTTATGCTATTTGGTGGTATATTGTATATTCTACATAGAAGTTTTGTGTCAATTTTGGGAAATTACGAGATTGACACATCAAGTGTGTGTCATGAGGCCAATTAGATCTAATTAGACTTAGATCGGGGTTGTGGGACTAGATACATATCCACACATGGATACGTATAGGCCGTATCACGATATTTTGTGATACCGTGTGATACGGAAACCATTTTGTGTGTTTTAAGAAATTCTCTATAATTTCTTTTATAATTAGTTCCAATAGCTATTATTGATTCTATTTTGACTAATATTAGTATATTATAAATGTTCATATTGAATTTGGGTTAATTTAGAAAGGTGAATGAGTATATTCTTCCATTTGCACCATAAGTGTTTGTTTATTTGTCACTAGTATACATGTATATTTGTGGAATATTATATATATTGTAGGTGCACCTGTGTAGCTAGTGTACATGTGTATGAGAGAAGAGGGGGAGCTGTGTTCAGTCACTGTTGTGTGTTATGTTTGCAGGCCTGAGATCTTGGGCTATGGTATATAAGTGAGGGAAAGTTTTTACTAGGTGAGGCTTTAGTGAGATTGAGGGTATGATGAGAAGCAGTTCATGTAGAGGAATATAGTGCATTAGTGATCATCCCTTGTGTAGATCATACATTACAACATAGGGGGTGATTGAGTGTACCCACCAATGGGATGTATCCTAGTGCTTAGAGTATCAGGCATGAGTATCAGTTTATTAATGTTAGAGGGAAGTGGTCTTGGCATGAGGCAGCAAGGTCTGTACATGGTTCTACACAGTGTTCAGTGACAAGTTCTATTTGGTGTATTGTGTTTAGTATGAGGGGAACCTGGTATCAGTGCATTGGTGAGGGTTTTGAAGTATGGTGCATGTGTGTGTACTTGTGTATATATGATACTCCTTGGTGCCAGTTTGAGTGTATTTAGTGATGGAGTGTACTGAAAGAGTTGTGAGGGATTATGGGTCTATTCTCAGGTTGTTTAGGTGCAGACAAGTCTATAAGGGGTTGGAGATAGGGTTAATAGTAGCTTGTATCAATGCAGGGTGCACTGGATACATCAATATCCAGTGCACTAAGAGGAAAACTTTCAGTTTTGATTAAGGGTGTAATGTTGCTGTGTAGGCCATGGAGGATCAGGTTTTAGTGTGTGGTATGCTCAGTTGCTAGTGAAGGTGTAAGGAGGGACTGATACCAAGTATATAAGTGGGTTCTAGTTCAAGGTACTTGGTTGTGGGTATATTAGAGTTATATTTATATGCCTATCTATCTATCTATCTATCTATCTATCTATCTATCTATCTACCTATACATACATATATATATATATATATATATATATATATATATATATATATATATATATATATATATATATAAAATACATTAGAAGAGATTGCAATGCATGGGTCGGGCATAGGCTAGTTGTGAGGGTGTTCAGGTTAGTGGGGGGTTGGCAAATAGCAGTAGGAAGGGGAATGCCTGTGAGAGATGGAGAGGTTTCAGATGTTGTGAGGGTTCGAGCAGTGGAGGTGTTGCTCTGAAAGTACAGCAGAGGGTTGAGCCTTGCAGGGTCTGCAAGTATTAGGAAGGTTGTAGTGATGGAGTCAAGTAGTAGAAGTAGCATCACAGTGGGGGCTTTTACTGCAATGCATACAGTTATGGAGAGCTTGAGTTCAGTGATCAAGAGGGAGAGAGGTGTTGGGGGTTAGCCTTGGTTGTGAGAGTAGCAGTGGGGGAATATGAGAAAGGAGATGCATCTGTAGTTAGATGAGGAAGGTGGATCTGTGTTGGGATGTAATACAGCAGTACATGCTATGTTTGGAGTCAGCAATCTCATATAGAGCAGCAGCTAGAATGGGGGTGCACTACTCCATGACAATGCACATTTAGGTGTAAAGTATAGTTGGGTCATGGGTAATTGTGTAGACTAGTATGGAGAATGAGTATCAATGATGTACAGAGGTGTATACCCTATATCCTAGGATACATGAGTTGGTTTGGGTAGGTGAATGTGATATTGATATTGGGTTTTGGAGTCTAAGTACTGATACTAAGTATGGGTATTTTGGGGTATCCATGAGTATCAGTGGTTAAGTATTAGTGAGGGGGAAGTATTTGTGATATGCACAGTTGAGAGTGTAGAGTAATAAGGTGCAAGGTCAGTTAGTATATGTGTGAGTGAGGTATTTCAATAAGAGGACTGTGTACATATAGTATTTTAGTAGATGGGTATGTGTTGCAGGTTTGGGGTTGCACTGACAGTGCAGGTGCGTGTTTCCAGATGGTGTGTGAGGTGAGAACATGTGTGTATTGATGAGTTGATCTTAATGTATGTGGTAGTTAGTGTACCATGTATGTCTAGTGAATTATAGGGTATTTTATTATCAGTTAAGGTAATAGATTATGTGTAGGTTAGCGTATCATGAGATAGTGTATCAGTGTATCGAAGATACATGGGTATAGGTAATGCTTGGATATCAAGATATTGAGATAGGACTAGGTATTATAATTGGGTAAATTTTTGGGGTAGTATGTTATTATAAGTTAGGGTATTAATTTGATACCAAGTATATGGGTTGTATATAATATCTAGTATACTTACTATTAACTTAGTTAGTAGCAATAACTAGTATAAGACTAGTATTGACAGATACCTTAGTACGACCTAGAAACCTAAGTTTGACCAAGTATTGACTAGTGTTGACTAATTTGACTCTAAAAGTCAACTCAATAGGTAGTTTGTACCTAGAATCAAGATGTGGACCTATATTGACCTAGTTTGACTAGACTTGACCTAAAAATATAGTTTAACCTATTTTAGACTTATTCATGATTCAGAAACATCTTTTAACATGATAACTTATATATCTAGGTCACTTGGACTCCGGTTCAGACTTACTCGATATTCATTGCTCTAGATCTCAAGCGAGTACATTCTCTAATAGTTTCCATTATTTGTTAATTACTATAATGCAAGTATTTAGAAATCTTTTACATGATTCTGAAACAGTGGTTACAAGGGCTGGTACTATATGGATCCCGTCAGGAGATGTTATCCCATTATCGTGTGCTTTGGATACTCCTTCACATGTACTTTATCGTGTGCATCGGGTATTTCTTGTGCTTGTGTTCATTCGTGTACATTCATGTTCTTCGTGTAGTCATATTACATTCGTATTCATGACATGTCATGATCGAATCCATGAGTATTGGTTGGGGGCAGGAAAAGTGTTAGCTAGATATGTGATCAAAGCCTAGACAATATTCAATATTTAAGTAGACAATGTTTATCCAACGTTAAAGTAGACAATGTTCAACCAAAGTTTATCACATATCTAACTAGTATTTTAATCACTTAGTATAGTTACAGTTCTTCACTATATTCTATTTTATTATCCTTTTCTATTTCATTGTGATCAGTGTATACCATATTGCTCTTGTTTACCTGTTTCTTTTACCATAGCATAATATTGTTTATTGTTTCTCGTCTTGTATTATATTCTCTATTTCTGTTTATAGTAATTATCAATTAATTGGAACTGCTATTGGGTTTTACTTCGCTCCAATCCTGACTGGATATATTTTTTATATGATTGGTTAGTGAGGATGTGTCCCACTTACTACGGGCTAACAGATGGAGTGTCACCTGAGGATGTGGTGCCAGATACTCAGGCCATTTAGATTTCCATATCTTGTAGTAGTTGTTTCTAGTTAGACTTTGGATTTTATTATTATTTTGAGATCTTGAGTTGTATTTAGATGTTGAGTTAGACCTGTGATGTATTGAGACTTGTACTACTTTTTTTCCATCCCATATCATGCTTAAATCTTCCTTTAGTTTTACATATGATTGAGTATTGACTACCCTTTATTATATCATTATATTGCTCCTCCATTTGGAGTTGAGATGACATGACAGGTATTATATATATATATATATATATATATATATATATATATATATATATATATATATATATATATATATATATATTATGTGAGATGTTAGATAGTATAGAAGATCGAGACAACGTTCTATCTTCGATGCTGTAGTAGGCTGGACGTACCCACGTACGTGCCCCTATACCGGGTACGGGTCATGACATACATGACGAGGAAATGAAGCTTCCCCCAACCTTTCCTTGATCTGGCGCATCCGTGTTTGTGACTTTTGGATCTCAAGTACATAATCACAAGGAGCCCGCATATACCTTTTGAAGCTCCTAGGCGATGGTGCTAACTTGCACCCAAGGTGGTTTGTGCTTTTGAAATATTAGTTAGGGATGTAATGTATGGATCGGCTATCTCATTTTACGTCCAAGTTGTAAGCCCGTGCGGCATTCTTATTACTTTTGGGTTAAGTGTCTGTAACCAGATATTCATTATAAATAAAGAGAACTTTTCTATATCTCAATATGTGATATCTTATTTGCGTACTCTGTTGCATGTGTTCTAAAGTATATCATTATGCCTAGGCCTTGTGCACGTGCGCCTTACGCGTGCACGACATCACATCCGGGAGACGATTATCGATTTAGCGAAAATTGGGGTGTGACAGTTGTGATCATAGGAGTCTCAATCAAACATGGTCCTTTAAAATTCTGAATTCGTTCTTCTCGAAGCCTTGATTCACTAGCGAATCAATTATTTCCTTGATTCTTCCCGTTCTTTTCTTGATGTTTCATGTCCTTTTCTTTAGGGCTTCTTTAGTTTCTGGAGCAGTGGGCATGGCAGGACCGGGTCCTCCTCCTGGACAATAATGGAAGGTAGAGCCTACTCAGAGTCAGATCCGGATGGGACCAGTCGTTGAGCAAGATGATCCAGTAGAACCAAGAGTTGGACATGTTGAGCAAACAGCCCCTGAGATCCCTATACCCCCAGTAGTATCGGTAATACTGTCATACCCCGATCTACCACAGGAATCGGCCATCCCCGTTGGTACGAATCACCGTGCCAGCGCTCCCGCAGGAGAATGTTTCTCATCTAGACGTGATGCCGCCCGAGCATAAGCTGCGCCCGTGCAAGGCCATGATCCAAACAGGCTGTAAGATGTCTATGCCACAGAGTCGCACAGATAGTCCGAGTGCAGTCACGATCCGCACCCGGATATTCGGGCACGAGTACGTGGGTACGTCCAGCCTATGCCACAGCATCGGCAGTAGAACACTGTCTGGGTCAACTCTGCTATCTAAATATCTCAAACAATATATATATATATATATATATATATATATATATATATATATATATATATATATATATATATATATATGGTTCCTATCAATCCTTCCAACTCCAAACGAAGAAATAATATGGTATCTGACAAATGTAGCTATACTCAATCACAATGCAAACTAAGAAAGATAGAGCACGAATGGAATAATGAAAGAAAAAGAATCACAATAACCACAAGACTGAAATAATATATACATGCCAAGTAACCTCAATAAAAGTCTAATACAAGTCTAGTAATAATCTAAACCTTCTCAGGCTCTAGTACTAAGTCCTCCTGGTTTACAAGAGTATCCTCTAATGGTATGCCCTATTGAGGTCCATAGTACGTAGGACACTGGTCTACGAGCTAATCATCTAAAAAATATATCCAGTCAGGATTAGAGCAAAGTACATACCTCTGAAAGTAGTTTCAAATACATAATCGAGCATATATAACAAATAATAGAAAAGAATACAAGATAATTAAACAACAGAATAAAATGAATAGAGTGAACAGGTAATGTACTGGAAAGAAGGACATACAATAGAATATCTGTAATATAATAAAAATAACTAAAATCTAGCTAATGTGCTATGGAATACAAGTTCATTATGTGATCGGTTTATGTTAAACATAAATACAATAAGGTAACTCGATTACAAGTGTGGTATATAATCGATATGTACACGAATACACAAGGGCTTGATCACATAATCAACTTCTACTCCCCTATCCCCAACTAATACTAATGGATCTAATTATGACACATTACTAACACGAATATGGGCACACTGAATATGAGCAGTGTGTATACACGAATATAAGCACACTGAAAATAAGCAGTGTGCATATACAAATATAAGCACACTGAACACGAATTGTGTGAACATGAAGTACACTAAATCAATACCCGATACACACGATAAAATACATGTGAAGGAGTACCCGCTGAACACGATAAGGGATAACATCTTCTGACAGGATCTATATAGTACCAGTCCGTGAAACCACTATGTCAGAATCAAGTATATAGTTCTAGAATATGAGATATATATACTATTATGAAATAAAAACTAACAAAGAAATGTACTCGTCTGAGGTCCTGAGCAAGGTGTGTCTCTCGATGCTCAAGCTGGTGTCACACAGACCTATATATGGAATATTGCATAAGTACAAGGTTTTAGAATAAAAATAAGTTAAACTAGTTCAATTCTAGGTTAGAAACTATTTCTAAGTCAAAATAGTCAAACTAGGTCAACTCTAGGTCAAACTAATCAAACTTGGTCAAACTAGCTATTTCTAGGTTGTATGAGTCCATCTCTAGGATATTGGGTCTATATACTATGTAACTAGGCTATACTAGCTATACTAGGATACTAGAATACCAACAAAATATCGTATCATAAGATACGCAAGTTATTAGATATAAAAATATATATATATATACAAGACAAAATATATAGTACTCCTAGCCAAACTAATGCTAAGTGGATACCTTGGCTTTGAACCAAATTCGGTATCACACCACCTACACATCTATCTTGTTGTACAAACTCAATACCTTGAGTATATACCAATACCTTGATATTACCTTGGTATCACAAGGTAAAACAATATCTAACATTAGCTAACTAACCTACATACCTATCGGATATTCAATACACATACCCAAGATACCTCAAGTTAAACTAGAAATAATACTAACCAACTAACTTAACTTACTAACAATCTATATATACATAACTAACTTATCAATATAACTAACTTAGCTTATTAACTAGCTTACTAAACTTATCTATAACTAAATTTCTAAACACTTACTACTGTTGTTTATTGCTACTGCTTCTGCTTATCGTTGCTGCTGCTTATTGCTTTCTATTATTGCTGTAGCTTGCTGCTGCTTATCGTTGCTGCTGCTTCCTGCTGCTTTTGCTGCAGCTTATCCGGCCTACTTTTTTGCTGCTTTTTGGCCTATAATTTCCCCCTCTAGCTCACATGCACACACACACACACACACACACACACACACACACACACACACACACACACACACACACACACACACACACACATATATATATACCCACACTAATGATTCACATGCATTCTCCTATTCTTCTATGACCACCAACACATCAAAATAAAATTTAGAACATACACATAATTATACATATACATATATATTATTTAACAATTATAATTATAATACTCTAATAGCTATAATCAAGGCAAATTGAATTAAAATACAAGAAAATAAACACGTAGAGTGTACCACACCCATATCACACTCAACCTATGATACGTTTGGGATACAGCTCCACCACACTACCAAACGTATCCTGAAGGACACGAGCAAGTCTAAAATCATAATTAGAAGCAACACAAAATATTAGCTACTCGTCTATGCGCCCGTATCAAAATATGACATGCTTAAACCCCCCGTGTCAGAAAAAACCCCTAAATCAATCCGTATCGCCAAATTATCGGGATACGGCCTACACATATCCAATTATGGACCTGACACTAGTCACACACAATCAAACATATGTCAATTTGGTCTAATTGACCTATTGACAAACACAAGATGTGCCAATCTCAAAATTCTTCCAAAATTTAATACTAGAATCAGCGGGTTTAGCGACATTTTTTTAGCGACGACAAAGAAAACGTCGCTAAATTAACGACTCCATTTAAAACCGTCGCTAGACGTCGCTAATTGGCGATATTTAGCGATATTTAGCGACTTTTATTCAGTTTTTAAAAGATTACTCGCTATAAGTTTAATTTAAGTCGCTAAACGTCGCTAAAATATTTGATTTAGCGACATTTAGCGACTTATGTATTTTGTCCAGTTAGCGACGTGTTAGACGTCGCTAACTTAGCGACGTTATTAGTGACATCGCTAAAACGTCGCTAAATTTATTTTATTTAGGGCTCCTTTCCCCTATTTCTTTTGATCTCTCCCTCTCCCTCTCCCTTTCCCAAAACTCGCGGTGCCCCCTCCTCCCTCCCGGCGACCCCCCTCCGGTCGTGTCCTCCCCCCCTCCTCCTCCTCCTCCTCTAGGTAAACCCTCTCTCTCTCTCTCTCTCTTTCTCTCTCTATCTCTCTCTCTCTCTCTCTCTCACAGGACACACATGGTACTGACACTGACATGACATACATACGTTACAAACATTAACACAGACACGACACACACACTGTCACGACACACACACGTGACCTAGGGTTAAGGTTAGGGTTAGGATTTTTGACCTGGGGTTAGGGTTTTTGACCTCGGGTTAGGGTTAGTTTACTTAGCACCTGTAAATCAGTACAAGGTATTCAGTTACAAATTAGCCCACAAACCAACACTCTAAAATACACAAATCAGGTTATCAGGATTAGGTTTATATAAGCAAGCTCATCGGGTCTATGTAACAACTCAATTGTGTTTGGGTTTTTATGGAAAGTTGACAAGTACCTGATGGGACAGCTCTGATACTTAATCCCTTATTCGTACAGCCTTGTACCCAACCTAAAGTCTATTATTACTGATACCAGTATACCCCCCTTCCTATATGCCTAATGTCTAATACACTGCAAGGCTCCAACTTGCTGTTGTTGCAAGGAAACAACAGTGTATAACAGTCACTGTTGTTGGCTCATATCATTCATAACTCGACTGTTCTCCCTCCTTAACTTGCTGTGTGCCATAGCTGCTACTGCTATCTGATAGGAGAAACTGTGCAGTTCCACACTCTCTAGTGCACACATACTTGCAATACCAACTCCACCTACTACTCTGCTTCCTGCCCATCCTCTTACATACACTACTATACTTACCATAGTGTAATACCTTCCATACTTCCTTAGAATCTGACACACTGCCTTTCCCAAACATCTGCATAGCCACCCAAAATATCCATCCATCTATATAGAAGACACCCAATTATAATATATATACACAATGCTAATACTCTATACATATAAGTATATAATATATACATTAAGATACTCCCCACCACTAGTCAATTTATCCATACTTCCTTAGAATCTGACATACTGCCTCCTCTAGGTAAACCCGCTCTCTCTCTCTCTCTCTATCTCTCTCTCTCACAGGTTAATGTTAGGGTTAGGGTTTTTGACCTGGGGTTAGGGTTAGGGTTAGGGTTAGGGTTAGAGTTTTTGACCTAGGGTTAGGGTTTTTGACCTCGGGTTAGGGTTAGTTTACTTAGCACTTGTAAATCGGGTTATCATGATTAGGTTGATATAAGCAAGCTCATCGGGTCTGTGTAACAACTCAATTATGTTTGGGTTTTTATGGGAAGTTGACAAGTACCTGATGCCACTCATAAATGAACTCAATTATGTTTAGAATTTTATGGGAAGTTGACAAGTACCTGATGCCACTCATAAAGGAACTCAATTGTGTTTGGGTTTCTATGGACAACAACCTTCCCAATCTCTTCATGAATATTAATACTAAATACGAAAATATATCGTTCTTTGGTATCTTTGTCCATTAATGTGTGCTTCTTCATTTTTGGTATCTTTTGTCCATTAATAAGTACTCAGTTCTATTTTAAACCATTGATGTTGAACTTAATACTAATTTTTTATAATAAAGGTATCCTTTGTATATATTTTTTAGGTGTAGGTTCAGTTCAAGGGGTATTGCAGTAGCTAAACGAGCTTGTGAGTTTTCAGTTGTGAATGAAGTATGTAGTGGGATAATGTGAGTTGGTAATATTGTGTGGGAATTGAGTATGGGAAAAGTTGAGGTGATAGGAATTGACTAAAGGTTGGTATTACTTAGGGTAACACCTAGGTAATGTGAGAGTATTGGATGTATCACTGGGTATTTGGTATTAGGTAACAAGGGTGTTAAGGGTGTAGATACTTGAGTATTATAAGGAATTAGTTAATGATAGTAGTATTCTATTTGACACTTAGTTAGGGCATCCTAGTACGAAAAATATCGTTCTTTGGTATCTTTGTCCATTAATGTGTGCTTCTTCATTTTTGGTATCTTTTGTCCATCAATATGTACTCAGTTCCATTTTAAACCATTGATGTTGAACTTAATACTAATTTGTTGTAATAAAGGTATCCTTTGTATATATTTTTGTCTTTATTACTTTTAGTTTAGTCCCATATCAGTAAACTTCGTTTGCAATATCATGTTTCTTTTTTGAACTAAATCTTTTATCCTTAGTTTGCAGTATCCGCCGATAGCAATCCAATACGGTCGATACCTATACAGTTTGACATATTCCGATCTGATATTGACCGATACCCGATACTGATCAATTATATTTCTTATTTTCATCTATCTTACCAGATGGAACCCATGACCCGAGCACGTGCACGTCGCTTGAGAGAGACACCTCATACTGTTAAGGAGAAAGTGATACCTCCTACTGTTAAGGAGAAAGTTAAGGAGGAAGTGATGCCTCCTACTGTTAAGGAGGAAGAGATACCACCTGCTGTATCTCAGACGGGGAGTTCCAGTCACCCGGCACCTATAGCGGCTGTATCTCAGACGGGGAGTTCCATTCACCCAGCACCTATACCGGAGATTGATCACATAGACGCTGTTTATGAGCAGTATCTGAGGGACTGGTATGTGCCCCAGCGTATTGGATATCCTCGAGATTGATACTGTGATGTTCATATACTTTTATTGTGGTTATTGTGTGATTGTGATACTTATAAATTATGCATTTTGTGTGACTATAATACTTATATATTATGCATTTTGTATGACTGTGATACTTTTATTTTGTGTGTATTGTGTGACTGTGATACTTAAAGATTATCCGTGTTGAGTGTTCCACCGAAGGAGTCGACGAACCCAGAGATTCAACGGAGGGTTGCTCCGGGTCTATTTTTAATTAGAAATTCATAAATTACAGGAGATTGGTAATGTGATACTTAAAAATTATCGGTGTTGAGTGTTCCACCGAAGGGTCGACGAACGCAGAGAATTCAACGGAGGGTTGCTCGGGGTCTATTTTTAATTAGAAATTCATAAATTGCAGAAAATTGTATGTGTCATTTTTAACTTTTTTTAATTTTTTAATGAAAATTTAGCGACGTTTAGCGACATTTAGCGACGCTAATATACGTCGCTGATTACATCGCTAAATACGTCGCTGATAATGTCGATGAATATGTCGCTAATTAGCGACATTTAGCAACGTTTATGTACGTCGCTAACTTACCGACTCTGCGTCGCTAAACGTCGCTAGTTAGCGACATATTTTAAGTCACTAAAAATGTCAGTATAGCGATATTTAGCGATATTTTTTCTTTCAGCGATGTGCTGAGTTCCGACTTCTGTAAATTATTGCTAATTACGTCGCTAAATGTGATTAGCGACATTTTTTTGTCATTTAGCGATATTTTTTTACGTCACTAATTTGGCTTTTTCTGGTAGTGATTGACACAAAATATCACATAACTTTCTCCATAGGCCTCCTATAAAGCTAATTCTAATTCCTATTGGTAGCCTTAGTACATGAGAGGGTTCCTAATGATTAAATTATAGATTTAGAGTCTAATTAGAAAGATAAAACTGAATTATATCTTGGAAGATAGATTTCTAATAAAATCTTCAAATTGAGTGTCAAGAGCCTTCAACTTGTAGATCCTTGCTCCTCCTTGTAGATCCTTGCTTCCTTCTTATAGATTCTTGCTTTCTTCTTATTCTAATAGCCTCCAATGAATAATAGGAAAGAAATTGGGAAAAAATTTGGGTAGAAATTGGTGTAGGAATGAAGAAATTTAGAAAAGAAAAAAATTCTAGATCTAGATTTAGAATAGAAAATAAAGAGAGAGAGAGAGAGAAAGAGTCTCTCTCCACTCTTATGGTGGCCGGGCCACCTCCTCCAAACTACTATGAAATGTCCACAATAGCCCTTGGGGCTTGTCATGAAGAAATTAATTAAGGAGGAAAGGTTCTAGTCTAATTGGTTTAACTAATTAATTCATCCTCCTAATGAATGAGCTTACATGTAAAATCCCATATTTTTAAATATTTTTTTATTTAATTAATTAGTTATTTAATTTAATTATTTATATTATTTTGTAGTTATTTAGATAATATATACGTAGTGGGTTAATTACCTATATAAATATTCATTTAGAGTTATTGCACAAAATATATTATTTTATTTTAGGAATAATTGTAGAAGGGTGATAGAATTTTTATAGGATTTAAATTGGGTACAAACATATTTTTTATATACCTTATATATATATATATGCTAATAAATAAATAGTATAATAATAATAATAATAATAATAATAATAATAATGATATTATTATTATTATTATTATTAGTGTTAAAAAAAGAATAAAAGAAAAGAAAAAAAAAACCCAAACCCTCAGCCCCCAAAACCCTTTCTCCCCCGCAGCAGCGGGTACTTCCCCGCGCGACCCCTCTTGACTTGCTCCCTGCCTTCAACCTACTCTCTCTATATATATTTCTAAAACCTAAACCCTAACCCTAGCTCCCTCCTCCACGACCGCCGCTGCCGCCAACCCGTCGCCGTCGGAGCACGCAGCCGCCGCAACCACCACAACCACCCCCGTCCGGCAGCGACCCCACACACCGCGTAAGCAACAACAGAATTCGCAGCGACGAACCTTCCTTCACACGCTATTTTTTGCCATCTCGCTCAACCAAACTCGACCCCGTCTTCACTGGTACGATCCCGACCTATCCCTCTCTTAATTTCGTAGATTAGTTTCCATCGTGTAGCACGCAAACCTAGGTAAAAATTGATACAAAGTCGAGAAAAAGTCACGTCATTTAATTTTAGAAATTCTGTTGCGATGACCCATATTCAAGGACTCGTATCTTCCACCACAGAGATCCGAATTTAGATTTTCTTTTTGCTATGTGAGGACCACCTAACCTAGATTATTTTTTTTTAATTATATTATTTTAATTAATGTTGTATGCAAAATTAAATTAGGTTAAAAATCTATAAAAACCTATTTTTTGAAACACAAAAATTTATGATACGGAGTATGCCCCGCCAAACGGGACCTCCTCGTCGTGTACCAAATGTACCGATAGGTGCGCACGGTATATCCAGACGTGTGAGCTTTCGCAAAAATTAATTTGGACGCGTGTGCCCATCGAAATCATCCCGTATCCGCAAAAAGTTTCCGTATCGCGACTTTTGCAAAATACTGTGTCATTTAGTGTGTGCTCGTCAGAACGCGATAAAACTTTTGCCATTAGATTCATGGTATCACGCTGGTCCTGTGACCCAAGTTTCACATAATTCTGAGATAGTTGACCAAGTCGCCTATTGGCGGGCCCTACAGTTGACTTTTTTGGACGAATTTGTGTATGACTCACCGGAATCCAAAATTAGACGTACCGCTAAGTTCGTATTAATGTTTAGAATTGGTTTGACCTATAATTTATTTCATTTAGAGACATTTACCCCTTGCACACTTTTCGGTACAAAGTGGACCACATGTGGACCCCGCTTTGACCCAAAATTACCGTTTTGTTCCTGTATCCAAATTGGACGAAAGGGTAATATTTTCTAGCTATCTCGCTTATATTGGGAACATTGGTGATATTTATTTCAGCATCCGGAGACGTTCATTCTGAGGCCGTAGCTTCTGATCCTGTACGCTCGACTCCTGGACGTTACACCTTGCAGCTTTCTTACCAGGCAAGATACCTTGCCAAATTATTTACAATACTTTTGCATGCTATTTATATTTCTGTATATTCATTGCTTTTTTGTATATTTATTGCATGTGTAGTTTCTTTCAGTCATTACTATATATTAGATATGTTGACACACACTTGATACTTAGTATCATGGAGGACAATCAATAGGCGTATGAGTTTTAACCATTCTGGTGAACCGTAGTAACTACCACGCACCATGGTAGTCGTGTCCGATGGTCGCTACCCCCGCGGTATATCGATTGATGGAGTCACGAGGGTCGCTACCCCCGCGGTATGTCGGCTGATGATGTTCTTGACGGGTGTGTGAGTTGTGGGGCTTAGATCCAGTAGCTTTGCCCATACGTCAAAAAGTTGTCCTCATTTGCATTCATATAGATTATCTTGTACATCATACTTATATATTTTTAAACATTATGCATGTCTACTGTATTCAAATTGGTTGCTTCTATGTATCTTGTTACGTCCCTCTAAGGACCTGGTCCCTTTCCAGGTGTAGATGTTCATGACTATTCGCAGGAGCACGGATCAGGACTTACTACTTATCTCTTCTGAGGAGGTCTTACCTTCTGAGTATCATTGATTATATCTAGCGATGGATCATCTTAGCTGATACACTTCTGTCATAACCTTATTTTATTTTGTAGATTACCCTTCTTTCTCGTTTTAGTATTGATATAGTCATTGGTAGTGGATTTGTCTCTACCCAACTATTAGTTTATGGATTATTCAGACTCTTTACTCTAGTTTAGTTATATTCCTTTCTGTGACTGGTTGTGTGGATGAGATTAGTATTTCTGTGACTTGTGATAATATAGATACCATATGTGAGTTTTATTCATATTACAGCGTACGTGTGTATATGCTATCCATATAGTAGAGTTGCCATATACATACGGCTGACACATGTTCCTAGTCCTACGTATTTTGGGACTGGGATGTGACATATTTTTGTGGTGGCCCATGCAGGCCGAGAGCATATTGTCTCAGTTACGTCACTGTACCGAGCAAGGCTGCACATAGGATTAGAATATAGGATCTCATCCACTTATTTATCGCCTCCCTTTATTTTGTTTCGCATTCTCATTTGATTGCTTGTATTGCATCTTGCTTGATCCCTTCTCAATGTCAATCTTCTCTCGTGCTTGATAGAGGTTAGGAAGGTGACTTGTACTAGGTATATACACTCTAGTATTCAATAACACTATTAGTTAAATTATTGTAAGTTGGATAGTATGCCTCATAACCTAGTAACACATAGTCCTGTTGACTCATTAATGAAGTATAAATGAATGACACCAACTATAGAGTTGCATAAAAAGATAGTGTTTATCCAGACTGTAGAACTTAGAGGCCCATACACCCATTTGGTTGACTAGAGACCTTGACAAGTAGTTAGTATGGCAACTGTAGAGGCACAACACCGATCTTCTTGGTGAACTTAGATTATTCTGTACCTTCCTCCATCATAATCAAGTGTACTTATATTTTTACTACCTCGACTTATGCTGCTATTATAGCCTAGTTTTGTAAGCTTATTCTTTTATTGAGCTTGTTCATGATATATGTATTATTGGGGGCCCATACTAATATATTATCTAAATCAGAATCGGTGCATTATGGTTTGATCAACCTTAGTGCGCTTGGTTCGATCTTTGTATCACTACCTTACGTGGATTGAGATATAGTTTACTCAACTTGTTAGACAAATATACTTGCCCTCTAGACTGGTTAGAGCATATCATGTCAGGTATATAACTGTTCTGATGTGAACATGCGAATATGAATTTACGAAAATAAGGTTTCAATCCACAACTGCCTTGGCAACTCCCTCTCAAATTCTCTAATCCCTTTGAATCCCGTACTTGTATTATATCGCCTCCTCCTTGAATTCCTTATTGTTGTTTTTTGTCTTTTCCTATTTTGAAAAGACGAACGTTCGTGCTTAGTATAAGTTTGATACACGGAGAGTACTAGATATACCCCATAGGCTGAGCACTCATGATGAAGAATAAGAGAGCGCAGGCACAGAAAGTCATAGATACATGTATGACCTTTAGCTATATCTGTCATTGCATACTCATGACCCCTTTATGACATAGGATCTTAGATGTATAAATAGCCGTAGAATTATACATAAGGTAGTTTAGCAGTTATGAGGATGTGTTGATATCCTAACTAGATGGCATATCCATGAAGCTAATGGATGACACGCGTAGCAGTAGTAGTATTGTTTTCCTATCACCATCTCGCCCCTTGGGTGGCTCATCTTCTCTTCTCTATCCACTCTGTATCTCGTGCTTAACTCTTTCTATCATAGTCGTATCCTTTCGTGCCATTATGAACTGTTTGAATTACTCCAACCTTACCCTTATTTTGTTAGTTAAAAACAAAAATGGTATAGTAAATGATTAATAACTAAAGGATAAGTTCATAACGATAACCCTTATGTATATGCACTATAGCAATATCTGTATTTTTTTATTAATTTAACCCTTAAGTAGCATCATTTAGCCCAATAGTAATCTGTTAGATTGTTGAATTAGTTCATACTTCTAATAGTTTTATAAAGTTAGTCAAGACCTTAACTGTTGCCTAAAAACTTAGACTATGCTTAGGAAAGAGTTGAAGGCACTTGTTACGAACTGACAACTATGACAAACCGCTGGTAAAGTAACAACAGCTGCAGCTAGACTGTTGTAGTAGAGTTGTCGAAGTACTTACAGACATATTGGTCAGGTGGCATGGCAGTATTAGACTACGATACTTGACGGTTATAAAGAAAAATCATGGTTGTGAGATTCAAGACAAGTACCCCAAGATTCTCGACCTAATAAATATATTCATCTTACAACCTAGACAATAGCCTCAAGAGACTGTGACTACTAGTAGGACTCTTGTAAGTTGGGTAGTGTAGATAAGTTAAAAATAGAATAATATATGGACAATAAATGAGAAAGTGTTAGAATGACAGACCATGACTTTAGGAAGCACTGCTAGATAGCAATGTAGTATAATAACTATAGTGATTATTATGAATATGGGTTAGTGTCAATTTTGAGTACAACATTTTTGTAAGTTAGGTAGAATGTAAAACCCCATATTTTAAAATATTTTATTTATTTAGTTAATTAGTTATTTAATTTAATTATTTATATTATTTTGTAGTTATTTAGATAATATATACGTAGTGGGTTAATTACCTAGATTAATATTTATTTAGATTTATTGCACAAAATCTATTATTTTATTTTAGGAATAATTGTAGAAGGATGATAGAATTTTTGTAGAATTTAAATTGGGTACAAACGTATTTTTTATATACCTTATATATATATATGCTAATAAATAAATAGCATAATAATAATAATAATAATAATAATAATAATAATAATAATATTATTATTATTATTATTATTATTATTATTATTATCAGTGTAAAAATAGAATAGAAAAGAGAGGAAAAAAAGAATAGAAAAGAAAGGCAAGGAAAAAAAAAACCAAACCCTCAGCCCACAAAACCCTTTCTCCCCTGCAGCAGCGGGTACTTCCCCGCGCGACCCCTCTTGACCTGCTCCCTGCCTTCTCCCTACTCTCTCTATATATTTCTAAAACCTAAACCCTAACCCTAACTCCCTCCTCCACGACCGCCGCCGCCGCCGACCCGCCGCTATTTGATAATAAACGAAAGAAATAAAACTAGGTTTATACGAAACCCTTTCTTTGGTTTACAAACAAGAAAAAGAAGTACAATCAATCCTATACTAGGATGTTAAGTACAAAAATTTAATTCTGGGTAAATATTGCTATAGGAGTCTGATCTACAGTCGATCACTGTCCCTTGGACCACACGATGACGAAGAAGTGCTGTAGAAGAAGGAGAAGCTTCAAAAATCGTAAGAGGGATTGGATGCTCGATGCCAAAGTCGTTAATCACTCACCTCTATCTGTGCTCCAGGATCTTCTCTCACAAAAATAAAATCCGATCCCCCTGCTCCAAATAAAATTTGACCTCCTTTTCCCCCCTTCGACCTCCTTGGCCGGAGGTCTCTATTTATAGGGTTTAGGCACAGTCGGCGTAGAAGACGAACAGTGGAGAGTGGGGTACTCTTTACACGACGGTTATGATAACTGCTACCCACGTCTAAATAATCTCTCGACTCTGCGTGTAACGCGTATCTCATTATGAGATAACGCGTATAACTGCTACGAAGATTACGGAATACGAGCCACGTGGGTAACTGCCCCTCGCGTAGAGATGATTGGCGTAGAAGTCGAATAGTTGTCAAGTTGGCATAGAAGCCAAGTAGGCGTAGAAGTCCAGTAGCTGTCTTGTTGGCGTAGAAGCCAAGATAGGCGTAGAAGCCCAGTAGCTGTCTTGTTGGCGTAGAAGCCAAGATAGGCGTAGAAGCCCAGTAGGCATAGAAGCCCAACAGCTGACATATAGACGTAGAAGCCCAATAGCTGTCAAGTTGGCATAGAAGCCAAAATAGGCGTAGAAGCCCAGTAGGCGTAGAAGCCCAATAGCTGACATATAGGCATAGAAGCTTAATAGCTGTCAAGTTGGCATAGAAGCCAAATAGCTGTCCTGTTGGCGTAGAAGCTAAATTCTGCGTGAAGCTTGATACTGACTGGGGTCTTGAGCATATTCTGGGCCAAATAGCCTTATCACGCACTTTTGCAAACATGGCCTGAGTTGGCGTAATTCGAGGAGATAGCATACGGCATACTCCTATAGTTGAAAATAGCCAGGTCGGCGTATTTCGAGGAGATAGCATACGGCATACTCCTATAGCTGAAAATAGCCTGATGGCGTAATATGCAGGGATGATGATATTGACGTATTAGCCCTAATTATAGGTCTCCCAGTCATTGGAAATAAAATAAAATCTCGTGCATTAAATACAGAGATCTGTCCCTATCTCGCGTATTAATTGCAGAGACGTGCCTCGGGTTCTGTATGAAGAGCAGCTTTTGACGTGGCGGTCAGGTTGGTCTCATCTTGAGCGTAAAAGCTCATGTCTGCCTGTGTAAAATAGGCAGTATATTACTTGAATGCGTAAACAACGTCTTATATCAAGGCTTTGTCACTAAACGATAGTCTGGGGCTCTGTGCAGAATCATCATTACAGCCGTCGTCTGGATAGTCGTGCAATACTCTTTATCAGGAGTCAGGTTCATTGTACTGTCTGACAGGTTCATTCGAGAAATACGAAGAGTTCCTCGTACATTTTCTCGCTGCATTAAAAGCAGATGGATTTTACGCCAAAGTGGCGATGTAGCAACCTTTTTACGCTGAAGCAGGCTGGAGACACTGCATTACGCGGGTTATTCTGGAGCTATATTTTATGCTAAATAGCGTTGAAGCTCTGTTGTTATGCCAGTAGCTCTGAAGTCATGTCTTACGCCACCCAGTGCTGGAGCTCTGCTATACGCGGCTTCCCGCATGTTGAGGGTTTTATGCGTAGAATTTCTCAGCATATTTTTCATTCTTCTACAAGACCCCCTTTAAAGTTTTTAAATTTCTTGTAATTTGAAACACTTTGAATAAAGCATGAAACGGTCAAATTTGACTCGTTCCGCTAGGCTGATTTCTCGGCAAATATTTAGGAATTTGTTGGGATTCGGTGTGATCTCCTCTGCCTATATAAAGGCAACTGAGTTAACCTTTTAACCTATTTTTCCCATATTTCCTTCACCACACAGAGATGGTTGCCAATGTTCATCGGGTCGACTTGAGGAAGAAGAAGATCATGCTCTTCCATCATATAAGGAGCCGTAAAAAGAGGCATCTTCGAGCAAATGCCATCTGCAACGATGGATCATGGAAGGATATCATAGCTTCCTTTGCTCGGTATGATCAGCAATTTCATATGGCAATTCGTCCAGTAGAAAGGAAGGGTCTCATTCTACCACACAGCTTGCAAGCTGTATTTTCTTCCATTATGGCGGTGGACGAGGGTAGGCAGTCTGGCCCTGTCTTCCAGTATTGAGTTGGGTCTGAACCCCAAACTCAATTTGCCATGGCGTATGGAGGGTGGACTTGAATAATTTAGACAGGCCCAGTTGTGTATCCTTCCGCCATTTACCATTTTCTTGTTTATCGGCTGCAGAAGCCGATAAAGTACCGTAGAAGAAGATGACAAAGATCTCCACCAATATGATAACTTGGCGTAGCAGATTCTTGGTATGATCTTAAATGAAAAGAGAAAATCCTTTGTAGAAAAAGGATTTCCATCATATGTAATCATGAAGATAAAAAACCCCTTTGTAAGCTGAATTTCCATCATATGTAATCATGATTAATAAGATTGTCTTTTTTTATGCATCTGATAATTTGCCATATTTACTGTAATGAAGTCTGAATATGTGCAGCTTTGGCACGTCTGAATAACTTTACGCCGACTCTGATAAAAAGAGTATCTGATCTCGTCTCGTCTTTTATGCGTAAATGAAGACGCATAGAAAGCTTCTTAGCATTAAGTCGTCTTTGAAGATCCAAACTGTCATGCTATTTTGGACGAGAGTCGCGTAGAATTTCTGAATTGTCACTTCTTTGACATGAAGAATTATTGTTCAGGCTATCATCTTCAAGAATGTTTTTCCAAAAATCCCTTGAAATAGAGCGAGAAATGGCCGTCAAACATGCCATACTTGAATTTATGTAAAAGATTGGACTTAGGATGAACTTCCAATCGACCCAAGAAGGAGAGTCATCTTCGATGTTGAACTCTGTGTGTTTTGGGCACTTGGAATATTTTGTAGCCAAGAAGGAGCATTTCTGCATAAATCCTTGCGGTTGGACATTTGTAGCTGTTGAGCATAGAATCATAGATTTGTAGCCTCTTGAGCGTAAAATCATAGGTTTATAGCCTCTCGAGCGTAAAAGCTGCTGAGCATAAAAGTATCCGGGCATAAAATCATAGATTTGTAGCCTCTGAGCGTAAAAAGCTTCCGAGTGTGAAGTCATAGATTTGTAGCCTCTGAGCGTAAAACCGTAGGTTTGTAGCCTCTCGAGCATAAAAGCTGCTGAGCATAAAAGCATTCGGGCGTAAAACTATAGGTTTGTAGCTTCTGAGCGTAAAATCATAGACTTGTAGCCTCTTGAGCGTAAGAGCTCCTGAGCATAAAATGATAGATCTGCTCGGCGCGTAGAATCTATATGTACTGACTGTCCGTCTTCTTTTCAAATGATAGGCTAACGTGGCACCAAATCATAACCAAATATTAAATATCGAATTTGGTTAGGAATTCGAAGAGCTATCCAAACTCTATAAATACTCCAAGGACTTCAAAGAAGAAACCCTTCATCCGTCTTTTGCAGAAACCTTTGTCTCTTTGAGAACTCTTCTTCGTCTCTTCTTTGAGCACTCTGAGTTTTAGCAATGGCACTGAAACACGCTTCCACCGCTAAGGGAAAGAAAGTTGCCTCTTCCTCTCGCTCCTCTGCTCAAGCACGATAAACTCCCATTGGGCTGAGCGAGCCTCGATCGGAACTCGCCGCCCCTCCGTCGAGCTGTGCTCCGTACGTCATAGGTAAAAGAACTTCGTGGGAGAAAAAACCCTTCGCATACGTTGTACGTGAACGTGCTAGGTCGTCTTCTGTGCTGAGAGCCTCTTCGAGGAAGATGATGCACAGAGATGTTTTATCATTACGCCCACATTCCTAATGTGTCAGCGTAAAAACTCTATATTTTGCAGTCTGGTATGAAAGTACAGACTGTCGAAATTTGGTGTAAACTATAAACTTTGAGTGTTGCATGCTGGATAAAAATTCTGGCGTAAAAAACTCAAATTTTGGCAGTCTGGCATAAAAGCTCAGACTGTTAAGTTTTGGAGTATACTGCCAACCTTGAATTTTATGCCTCGGGCATAGGTTCCGGTGTAAAGATCAAGTTTTTGCAGTCTCGGCGTAAAAGCATAGACTGATAATCTTTGGTGTAAACTGCAAGAGTGTAACGTCTAGTATAGAAAATGACTTGTTCTCTTACATTTTATAGTGGACTTGCAGATCCCTCTTTTGGCTGAGGTGATGGGATTCGCTGTCGGGATGCAAAACTCGAATTATCTGGAGAATTTGTCGCATGTGACATTCCCCATTTCTGGAGCCAATTACCCAGAAGAGAGGGGAACCCTGATATCGTCCCAAGGAGAGCGCATGCTGCTGAGTATGATCTGTGGGGAGCCCCTGACATACATCGACGGGACGGAGTATAAAAAACTGAGTTTCTTATTTGGGGATGCTATTGACAAGCAATCCCAGACCAAGCCCAAGAAGGAGGACTGGGTGTTCACTGCTGAGGGCACGGTGATGTATCTATCGACGATGCCCCAGGATTACCCTATTTTGGCCTTCTTTCATGCCACACATCATAGAAAGATGGTGTAGGTGCTGACTCCAGATCTTCACGGCCGACTGGAGAAAATTTTATACAACAAAAGAGGTGACCCAGGATCTTATATTAGCCGTCCTACAGGCCCTGTTGTACCCTTTAGAGGATTGCTGCCGGGTAGTGTCCCGAGTGAGGACACTTCGCTGGTCCAGCCTATCCAGATATCGGCTTTCTGCAACGACTTCATGGGGCAGGGAGGAATGTACCCCAGAGTCAATCCTCGGACCAGTGGATGGCTTAGCCCGGGGAACCTTCGATGGGCCAGTTTGACTGCTTGGGCCCTGAAGCACTTCCAGATAGAGCTGGAAAGAATTGGCTTGTTCGCGGCCGTGAGTTCCCCAAGTGTTGGGTTGCCTCTCAACTCTAACTTGTTCTTAGCCTTGATGGAGCGATACAATTCGCTTACTGGGACTTTTGCCACTCCGCTGGGGGAGTTGGGCTTAGCCCTGCACGAGATGGCAGAGGTTTCAAAGCTGCCAATGGAGGACGTTCCTTATGAAGAGTATGTCCCTACAAACAGGAAGTTGAGGGATACAAACCCTAGGACAGTGGCAGTGTATCAGGAGCTGATGTGCCACTACCTTGCTTGTACCACTTTTTACCAGGAACCGTCTGATTTGGCTCACACCAACAAGTGGGCAACATACCTCTTCTTCCACCAGGCTAGAAATGCTAAGCCGGACAAGGTGGTAGATAGCCGAGATAGGCCCTTGAACCTCCTGAGCATGGTCAATGCTGATACGGTCGACAACCTCATCGAAGATGCAGGGGCTCCGGATTATGTTCTTGAGGAGGAGACAAGAGGTTACCCTGCAGGCACAAAAGTCTTCAGTTATATGAGGTATTGCCGGAAGCCTCTGTCAAAGGAAGCTCAATTGGCTGGCTTTCTCTCCGTGTGGCTACACCGATGGGTAGTGCCGGGCATCGCTTCTGTGGATCGCATCCATCGCAACCCCTTATAGCCCGCAGTACATTTGGCGTTCAGAGCAAGACTGGGCCTGCTTCCTGCTATGGTATGTAGAATACAAGCAGGTTTGAGGGCTCTTACTAATGGACTGCTTGCTGATGAGACGCAGCGAGAAAGCTTTCCTAGGGTGGAATTACCATTCCTGTATCTGATGGGATGGTTGATTCTTCACAATGCCCGGGTGATATATCCTGGTTCCGCCAGCAATTTAAGAAATAATTTCTTATTGAATTACAAGAATTCCTCTTAGAACGTGGTGACCGTCATAGATTGCCGGCGGGCGTTAAACGTAGCCCACAGCTGAAAGATCTTCAGTATCATTCCCCCTGTATACATCAATCAAAAGGGGAGGAAGCTCAAGGATGAAGGTCATGGGAGAACCATTTTTTCTCCTGAAGCCTTCTACTGGTTGGTCTGCATTCGACCTTCCCACTTGCTATACAGGAGTGATGATCATTGCTTCTTGGAGCCCTATCTGCCTAGTCAGTTTGTCAGGAAGTTTGGGTATAACCAATTGCATATGGGGAATGCAATTACCAGCTTCAAGTCCAGAGGTGGACTTATTGATGGAGCCAGAGGGTGGCGGTATTTTATCACAGGTTGTACTGGCGCAACTTTTGTCGTGCCCGCTACTTCTCTTTCCATGGAGCTGCACATGCTTCATTCATATGCATAGTTCTATGCGTCCATCAACACCTTCCATCATGATTTTGATATGCATGGAAGTTTTAGAATGCCCTCCCATAAGTCAAGTGGAAGGGTGGATGTTTCGTTTGTTTCCTCGGATGAGAATAAAGATACCACCGGGGCAGAAGAATTTTTGATGACAATACCAAGAGGCTTAGTAGCTCCGCCTGCAGAGCCTCTTGTTATCCCCCATAAAAGGAAGGCTTCCGCTTCGAAAGAACCTTCTCCCCGCAAGAAGAGGATTGCCAAAGGTCCGAAAAGGATTTCCACCAGGGAGGCTTCTAGGAGAGAGCCTGTTGTTTCCCCAGTTGGAGATAATTCTTTGATTAGAGGTCCTTCGCCTTTTAGAGAGGGAACCTCCTCAGTTCCGGTCGACAGTGCCGGAGATTCTTTGCCCGTGGTCGCTGCTACCACTACTGCTTCAGGTAGTGCTACGAGATCGCCTACAAGGTCGAGCATTTTAAGAATACCTTTATCCAGACCAATAATGGGAGTAACCCCTACCTCGTTTGGAAGTATGTTTAGCGAGATTCCACCCGATGAGCCTCGAGTGGATCTTGGTGAAGACTTGGAAGACTACCCGCCAATGTCAGTTGGTGCACCCTCTTCCCCAGGTATGATACCTTGCTTAGCATTATTAAGACATGATTTAGCTGTACTGGCTGCGGACGCGACATATACACCATCAGCCATGGGTAAATGTTGTCTTTACGCCTCTTTTAGAAAAATTAACATCAAGTTGATATTAACTTTCTCTTGTCTTCTTTTCAGGGGAAGACATCTCATGGGAGGGTAGAATCGACGCAACCTTTGACTTTGTTACGGACCCATCATATGAAGTAGCGGTGTCCGACGTTGAGGGAAGCAAATTTTGATGCTGCAGATGCAATATTATCGGATGTTGTTCCGCCAGTACCAGTGTAAATAATATCGGGGGAGGATGAGCCGATTGTCTCGACTGTGCCTCCTTTGTCGAGCATGCCAGCAACTTCGACCGTTTTTGGTGCTTCTTCTTTTGTCGCGCTATCTGTTGAAGCGACGACTGTGGCAACATCCTCTGTAGTCATTCCTGGAGGGGGATTCACCGATATCGCAGCCACTCCCAGCGTCCATTCGGATTTTGCTATGCTAGTTGAGCAGTATACTAGCATTTTCTACATCACTTTGAAAACGCTGATATCGATGGTGCTGGAGAAAAATCTAGGTTTCGAGGCTCTGAAGATGTCCTCCAACCTTAGTATAGCGCAGATTAAATATTTCAACGATAATGACAGAGCTGATGTGCTAGAGCAAATAGTTAATGGTTTAGAACAACCCATTAACACGATTTGCAACTATCTTGAGGCAACGTCGATGAGATGATTCAGGCCGAGTACGAATCCTTGAATGCTAAGCTGGCTGAACAGATGGACTGAACAGATGGAGTCTTTGACCAATTCCCTCGAGACACGACAGCGAGAGATGGATGTAGGGAAAGCCATCTTGGAGGAGGTTATTACTCTTCAAACAAAGTGCAAGGCCGAACATGAGAGAAATGAAGCGAGGGTCCGCAAACTGGAAGCCAAACTCGCTCAGGCAAAGAAGTGGGCTCTCCAGTCATTGGCAGGTCTAGATATGGTGAAGGGCCGACTGGATACAGCTCAGCAGAACTTGGCACGTGCAGGAGTCACCTGCGCCGGTCTTGTTCAGGCTTGGTCCAAACTATCTGCCTTGAACAATGAGGAGGCAAGGTTGAAGAGGGCTCGCGCTAACGTCTTAAACTCTAGGAATGAGAGGATGACCGCTCTGGCACAGCAGATTCGTGATTTGACAGCTCCTCCCCGATGATGTACTTTTTGCTTATTTTTTGTAACTTGCTCTTTCTGGAGATAATAAAGAGACTTTATCTGACTTTTGTGGACCCATTATTTTTGAATATAAATGATAGGCTAGGGTGAAAGTGATATCAGAGGTAATATGGACATGATATACTTTCGGTAAGCTTCAGCTGGACATATCTATTCAGAGGTTATATGGACATGATAGAATATGACCCAACTAAATTTGTATATAAAATACTATCAGAGATAATATGGACGTGATAGGTTTTGAAGTTCCAAATTAGTTATACATATCTATTCAGAGGTTATATGGACATAATAGAATATGATTTAACTAGTCTTTGTATGTAGTATCGTCAGAATGAGATCTTCACCATACTCCGCTTAAACAAGGAAGATTAAGCATAGTACTTCTTCAAGAATTTGCCGTTGATAGGAGCCATTAACAAGTCTCCATTAGGCTTGGCTAATCTGTAAGCGCCATTTGAGAACGTCGTCTCAATCGCATAAGGGCCCTCCCATTTGGGCTAGAATTTACCCTTACTCTTGTGAGTAATGATCATTGGCCTTTTCACAGCTAAAACTAGCTCGCCAACTTTGAACACTCTTTCCTTCACTTTTTGATTAAAAGTTTTGGAAATACGTGCCTGGTAGAACGCAATACATTGTTGAGCTTGAAGGCATTTCTCGTCTAATCCTTCTAGCTCTTGAAGACTTAATAGGTCATTCTTTTCCTGAGTCAACTCATTAGCCACTGCTATTCTGAGTGAGGGAATTTGAACTTCAATGGGGAGAACTACTTCACTCCTGTAAACCAATGAGAATGGAGTACAACCTATCGGTGTTCGAACCGTTGTGCGGTATGCCCAGAGGCATTCTTCGAGCTTCTCATTCCAATCTCTTTTGTTCGAAGAAACAAACTTCTTTAAGAGTTTAATGATGGTTTTATTGAAAGCTTCTGCCAAACCATTAGCAGCAGGATTATATGCCATAGAGGCCATATTTTGTATTCGATTCTTATCGCAAAATCGGTGAAATGCTTGGCTGATGAATTGAGGCCCGTTATCGTGGATTATCCTTCGGGGTATCCCAAAATGATAAATGACATGATGCTTGATAAAGTTGATCACGTTGGATGTCTTTACCTCAGCAAGAGGGATCGCCTCTGCCCATTTGGAGAAATAATCGGTGATAGCCAATATGAACCTATGTCCTCTAGAAGATGATGGGTAAATCAGACCAATGATGTCCATACCCCATACTTCGAAGGGCCATGATGCAATGGGAGGATGTAGATACTCAGAAGGCTGATGTATAAAATCCGTATGAACCTGATAAGCTTTGTATTATCTTACATATTTTATGACATCTGCAATCATGGTAGGCCAGTAATAGCCCATCCTCCTGATACGATCCTGTAGCTTAGGACTGGGTTGATGTGCTCCATATACGCCGTCGTGAGCTTCACGGATGACCCGCTTTGCATCATCATCGGAGAGACATCGTAGCAGTAGCCCATCGTATGTTCGACGATATAGACTTTGTGAAGAAGCATCAAAATAGAAGCGTAGTGATAGTCTTTTAACCGATACTGCTTCTTTGGGATCTTCTGGTAAGATTTCGGATAATGCAAAGTCTATAAAGGGACTTCTCCAATCTCTCTTAGGAGGAACCGTATTTACGGCGTAGCTGCGTTCCATGTGAAAATTATTTTTTACACAAAACAAATCTCTGTTAAGAAGGATCACCGAGTTCTGCCTTCTTATAGGAATAGCCAGATCTGCAGCTAGTGTCACGACCCGCACCCGGGGTAAGGGTACTCCTCAGTGTCATCTGGAAAAATATATCCAGTCAGGAAAGGAGCAGAGTACAACCCTAACAGCAGTTCTCAAATAATGATAAAAACTATATAACAGTAAGTAGCTGTGGATAAACAAGATGCACAATAGATAGGAGAGATATATGTACAATAAGGAAATACTGGAAATAAATGCAATAAGGAACAATATGCCAATGAAACAAGAATACTAATGTCTAAGTGTGTGAGTACTAGCTTTAACATGTGATCGGCTTGGGAACTTGCACAAGAGTATAATGGCCTGGTTAATCATACGTGCGGTGTATGATCAACACTCACAAGAAACAAGACATGCACAAGGAGGGTATGATCACATATCTACACTAAAATACTTCCCACCCCGACTGGTATAATAGATCCAACCACGGTACGTTATGGCACGAGATTCCCCAAGAAGATAGCTAGTCTCCCCGAGAATCGGTGTCTGTACATGTACAAGATAACCAATGAAACAATACTTGCACCATATACACCATATACCAAGGAATAACATCTCATGACGAGATCCGGATATACCAATCCGTGTAACCATAGTGTCAAGAGAACATGTATATCTACACTAGATACAACGAACATAGAGGATATCATAAATGAGAAACTATCAGAGAATGTACTCGCCTGAAGTCCAATGAACAGTCTCACAAATGTCTGACTCGGTGCCTCGAAGACCTAGATATGGAATACAACATTAATACAAGGTCCCGGAAAGAGAACAAGTCAAACTAGGCAATTTCTAGGTCAATAAGTCAATTCTAAGTCAAAAGTCAACTATGGTCAACTCTAAAGTCCACTAAAGTCAAACATGGTCAAACCTAGGTCAACCTTACAAATCATCTATAAAATAATATAGGATAAACTACAACAATTTAGGAATCAAATAGATTCCAAAAGAATCTTACACAAAGTATATTAATAATACAAATAATATATATCATAAATAATATATATGCAAACCAATATTCATACAATTAAAATACTATATTATAATAATTATTATACCTCACAAAATACATATATATATATATACATATATATATATATAACAATAATATATATAATATAAATAAAAACTGCCAAAGCGTCACTGAAAACAGGGAGTTAAATAATACAATTGAATTAAAACAGCCTATAGTGACAGTTCCAACTGTCGCAGCAAAAACTGTCGCCAATACTGCAGTAAAATAAATCCACTGCCACTTAAATAGTGACAATTAACGACTGTCACCGAAAACTGTCATTAAACCGCTGCTCATTCCCGCCGCCACTGCTGTGCTTTTAATGACAGAATCTATCATTAATGGCTTCAGCGGCTGCTGCTGCTGCCCGAGGCTATTAATGACAGGATCTGTCATTATTAGCTGCTGTCGCTAAAACATTTAATATATATACTATATATATAATATATATATAAATCAATATATTATATATATATAAACAAATAAATAAATAAATACTTATGTATATATAATCTTATACCTATAAACAAATATTAAAAGCTACAATACACATCCAAGTACTAATGTACATATTTTAACATGGCTAGAAGCACATCTAAAATATATACATTAATATACAAAAAGTACATAATAATTATAAATAATATAATTACACAATTAAACATACAATATATTTTACAATTTATATTATTAACAAGTAGTACATATATATTTGCATGTAAGAAATCTATATATATATATATTGTACATAATATTAGCACACACAAAATATAGATCCATGCTACAATAATTACCATAATAAATACACAAAATAAATATATAATATCTATATATATTTACTAATTATGAAATAAGAATTGAACCACAATTAATTAGATCTATGCAAAAATACACACAATTGGAGAGTATCTCATCGTATCCCACTAGATCTAGGATACGCATGCGACACGAGTCCAACACACAACCAAATATACCCCGAAGGACACAAACAAATCACAATTAATATTTATGAATAATTCAAAGTGTCAAAAGTAGATCTATGTGTCCGTGTCAAAATACGACATGTTCAAAGCCCCGTGTCGGAGGAAAACCCCCAAATGACACGTATCACCAAATAGTTGGGATACGAACCACAAGTATCCCAATATGGACACGACACTAGCTCCAAACACAAAGCTCACTGTCCAATTGATCTATAGGATCAATTGACACACACAACAAAATGTAAATTCGGAATTCCAACAAAATTGACACAAAAAGTACCATAACTTTCTCCATGGGTCTCCTATGAACACAAAACAAAGTCCTATGGGTACTACATACATATAGGTTGATTTTACATGATTAAATCTCAGATTGAGAAGCTATTTAAATGGAAAAATCTGAATTATACCTATTGGGAGATGGATTCCCAATGAAACCTCCAATTGAGATGAACTTGCTTCCAAATTGTAGATCCTTGCTCCTCTTTGTAGATCCTTGCTTCCTTCTTCTAGATCCTTGCTTCCTCCTTCTCTAATGGTGAATTGGGAAGAATTTGGTAGGGAATTGGATTGGGAATGGAGGGAATTTGGTAATGGGAGAATTCTAGATCTAGATTTGGAATGAGATGAGAGGAGAGAGAAATTTCCCCCCCTCTTTAATAGGCCAGCCATAGCCCCTCCCCCAAGCAATTGTAAAATGTCCAATGTACCCCTTGGGGCCTCTCATGAAGAAATAATTAAGGAAGGAAGCTTCTAGTCTAATCATTTAATTAATTTAATCCATCTCCTTAACTATGCGCTTTCTAAATGGGCCAAGTCTAACTAATTAATTCATGTTGGTCCATGGGTCCAAACTAAACTAGTTGGGTCCACTAAAATAAGTCTAAAATAATTAAATAATAACTAACAACAATTAAATAATACAACAAATAATTATTTACCATGCACAATATTTATTTAAATAGGAAATTACCAAAATACCCTTTCCTAGAAAATGTGGTAGTGACAAGTCTACCCTCCTTAAAATAATTTCGTCCTCAAAATTCAAAGGCGAAAACTACCCCCAGAAAATCACAGAACAGAACTAAAGAA
Source organism: Iris macrosiphon (assembly GCA_036927795.1). Taxonomy (NCBI): domain Eukaryota; kingdom Viridiplantae; phylum Streptophyta; class Magnoliopsida; order Asparagales; family Iridaceae; genus Iris; species Iris macrosiphon. Next base: position 29,602,547 of record JAYESA010000013.1, on the reverse strand, counting down.
TCACAACTAACTAATGAACAGAACATAACAATGAACAGAACATAACTAGAAATAACATACCTCAAGGTACAAACAAATATGGATAACGCTCTCGCATGTCATCCTCTCTCTCCCAGGTAGACTCCCCCGGAGAGTGATGCCTCCATGCGACGCGCACCAAAGGAATAGTCTGGTTCCTCAGCACCTTCTCTCTCCGATCCAGAATTCCAACTGGCTGCTCTGGATAGCTAAGAGTAGGGCCCACCTCTATCTCTGAGTGATCCAATACATGACTAGGATCTGCCACGTATCGTCTCAACTGCGACACATGAAACACGTTGTGCACTCCCTCCAATGCAGGTGGCAAGTCTAGTCTATAAGCAACTGCACCGACCCTCTCTAGAATAGTGAAAGGTCCAATGAATCGCGGACTGAGCTTTCCGCCTCCACCGAAGCGAATCGTGCCTCGTGTCGGAGAAATCCTCAGAAACACCAAACCACCCACCTAGAACAAAACACCACCTTAAGAACTTATCTATAACAAACAACCAAGAACAAGCACACAAAATAAAATCTAAACTATACCTCAAACTCCAAGGGTCTCCGATGGCTATCGGCCCAATGCCGTTGTCTGTCATGCGCCACTCGAAGTCTGTCTCTGATCAACTGAACCTTCTCTGCTGCATCCACAACCATCTCTGGCCCAAGCAAAACTCTCTCTCCAACATCGTCCCAAGACAAAGGAGTACGACACCTCCGACCATATAGAGCTTCAAAAGGTGACATCTCTATACTGGCCTGGTAACTGTTGTTGTAAGCAAACTCTACCAAATGGAGATGGTCCTCCCAAGAACCCCCAAAATCTAGTACACAAGTGCGCAACATATCCTCGAGAGTCTGAATAGTCCTCTCTGACTGCCCATCTGTCTGGGGATGATATGCAGTACTGAATTTGAGCTGAGTGCCCAAACTCTCCTGCAAACTCCTCCAGAAATGAGAAGTGAAACGACTATCTCGATCTGAGACTATGCTGACGGGAACTCCATGTATCCTAACGATCTGCCTCACATACATCTCTGCCAGCTTCTCCGTAGACAAACCCACCTTGAAAGGCAAAAAGTGGGCCGACTTGGTCAATCTATCAACAATGACCCAAATCGCGTCTTTCCCTCCTGGAGATCGTGGTAGTCCGGACACAAAATCCATAGTAATGTGTTCCCACTTCCACTCTGGAATGGGTAATGGCTGAAGTAAACCTCCTGGCCTCTGCCTCTCGGCTTTCACCTGCTGGCACAATTAATTAGATCTATGCAATAATTACCATAATAAATACACAAAATAAATATATAATATCTATATATATTTACTAATTATGAAATAAGAATTGAACCACAATTAATTAGATCTATGCAAAAATACACACAATTGGAGAGTATCTCACCGTATCCCACTAGATCTAGGATACGCATGCGACACGAGTCCAACACACAACCAAATATACCCCGAAGGACACAAACAAATCACAATTAATATTTATGAATAATTTAAAGTGTCAAAAGTAGATCTATGTGTCCGTGTCAAAATACGACATGTTCAAAGCCCCGTGTCGGAGGAAAACCCCCAAATGACACGTATCACCAAATAGTTGGGATACGAACCACAAGTATCCCAATATGGACATGACACTAGCTCCAAACACAAAGCTCACTGTCCAATTGATCTATAGGATCAATTGACACACACAACAAAATGTAAATTCGGAATTCCAACAAAATTGACATAAAAAGCACCATAACTTTCTCCATGGGTCTCCTATGAACACAAAACAAAGTTCTATGGGTACTACATATATATAGGTTGATTTTACATGATTAAATCTCATATTAAGAAGCTATTTAAATGGAAAAATTTGAATTATACCTATTGGGAGATGGATTCCCAATGAAACCTCCAATTGAGATGAACTTGCTTCCAAATTGTAGATCCTTGCTCCTCTTTGTAGATCCTTGCTTCCTTCTTCTAGATCCTTGCTTCCTCCTTCTCTAATGGTGAATTGGGAAGAATTTGGTAGGGAATTGGATTGGGAGTGGAGGGATTTTGGTAGTGGAAGAATTCTAGATCTAGATTTGGAATGAGATGAGAGGAGAGAGAAATTTCCCCCCCTCTTTAATAGGCCGGCCATAGCCCCTCCCCCAAGCAATTGTAAAATGTCCAATGTACCCCTTGGGGCCTCTCATGAAGAAATAATTAAGGAAGGAAGCTTCTAGTCTAATCATTTAATTAATTTAATCCATCTCCTTAACTATGCGCTTTCTAAATGGGCCAAGTCTAACTAATTAATTCATGTTGGTCCATGGGTCCAAACTAAACTAGTTGGGTCCACTAAAATAAGTCTAAAATAATTAAATAATAACTAACAACAATTAAATAATACAACAAATAATTATTTACCATGCACAATATTTATTTAAATAGGAAATTACCAAAATATCCTTTCCTAGAAAATGTGGTAGTGACAAGTCTACCCTCCTTAAAATAATTTCGTCCTCGAAATTCAAAGGCGAAAACTACCCCCAGAAAATCACAGAACAGAACTAAAGAATCACAACTAACTAATGAACAGAACATAACAATGAACAGAACATAACTAGAAATAACATACCTCAAGGTACAAACAAATATGGATAACGCTCTCGCATGTCATCCTCTCTCTCCCAGGTAGACTCCCCCGGAGAGTGATGCCTCCATGCGACGCGCACCAAAGGAATAGTCTGGTTCCTCAGCACCTTCTCTCTCCGATCCAGAATTCCAACTGGCTGCTCTGGATAGCTAAGAGTAGGGCCCACCTCTATCTCTGAGTGATCCAATACATGACTAGGATCTGCCACGTATCGTCTCAACTGCGACACATGAAACACGTTGTGCACTCCCTCCAATGCAGGTGGTAAGTCTAGTCTATAAGCAACTGCACCGACCCTCTCTAGAATAGTGAAAGGTCCAATGAATCGCGGACTGAGCTTTCCGCCTCCACCGAAGCGAATCGTGCCTCGTGTCGGAGAAATCCTCAGAAACACCAAACCACCCACCTAGAATAAAACACCACCTTAAGAACTTATCTATAACAAACAACCAAGAACAAGAACACAAAATAAAATCTAAACTATACCTCAAACTCCAAGGGTCTCCGATGGCTATCGGCCCAATGCCGTTGTCTGTCCTGCGCCACTCGAAGTCTGTCTCTGATCAACTGAACCTTCTCTGCTGCATCCACAACCATCTCTGGCCCAAGCAAAACTCTCTCTCCAACATCGTCCCAAGACAAAGGAGTACGACACCTCCGACCATATAGAGCTTCAAAAGGTGACATCTCTATACTGGCCTGGTAATTGTTGTTGTAAGCAAACTCTACCAAATGGAGATGGTCCTCCCAAGAACCCCCAAAATCTAGTACACAAGTGCGCAACATATCCTCGAGAGTCTGAATAGTCCTCTCTGACTGCCCATCTGTCTGGGGATGATATGCAGTACTGAATTTGAGCTGAGTGCCCAAACTCTCCTGCAAACTCCTCCAGAAATGAGAAGTGAAACGACTATCTCGATCTGAGACTATGCTGACGGGAACTCCATGTATCCTAACGATCTGCCTCACATACATCTCTGCCAGCTTCTCCGTAGACAAACCCACCTTGAAAGGCAAAAAGTGGGCCGACTTGGTCAATCTATCAACAATGACCCAAATCGCGTCTTTCCCTCCTGGAGATCGTGGTAGTCCGGACACAAAATCCATAGTAATGTGTTCCCACTTCCACTCTGGAATGGGTAATGGCTGAAGTAAACCTCCTGGCCTCTGCCTCTCGGCTTTCACCTGCTGGCACACTAAGCATCTGGATACAAACTGTGCCACTTCCCTCTTCATGCCATACCACCACACACTCTCTCGCATATCCCGATACATCTTGTTAGCACCTGGATGTATGGAATACTGAGAGCGATGCGCTTCCTGCAATACCTCCTCTCGCAAATCCCCCCTAGGCACACACAATCTAACTCCATGCCTCAAAGATCCATCCTCTGCAATAGTGAAATCATCCTCCAATCCTCCTCTCACCTGAGCTCTGATACTCCTCAAAGATACGTCATCATACTGTGCTGCCTTGATCCTATCCATCAAATCTGAATGTATCTGCAATCCCCACATCTGCATAGCACCACCCGGAACAATCACCTCAATGCCCAAGCTCTCCAAGTCCTCCAACAAATATCGATCCTGCGTCAAGAACATAGCTACCGGATACCTGCTCAAAGCATCGACAACTACATTGGCCTTCCCAGGATGATATTGCAAAGAGATATCAAAATCCTTCATCAGTTCCAACCACCGACGCTGCCTCATGTTCAACTCCTTCTGCGTGAAAACGTACTTCAAGCTTTTGTGGTCTGTGAAGATCTCCACATGCTCTCCGTACAAATAATGTTTTCACAACTTCAGGGCGAATATGACAGCTGCCAACTCCAAATCATGGGTAGGATAGTTCTTTTCATGAGGATGCAATTGCCTGGATGCATAGGCAATCACTTTCCCATGCTGCTGAAGAACACAACCTAAACCCTTTCCCGATGCATCACTATAAATAGTGAAACCTCCGGACCCTGATGGCAATGTCAAAATAGGAGCAGACGTCAACCTCTTCTTCAACTCCTCAAAAGTGGCCTGGCAATCTTCCGTCCAAACAAACTCCACATCCTTCCTTGTGAGTCTGGTCATCGTCTCGGCAATCCTCGAAAAATCTTGCACAAATTTTCTGTAGTAGCCTGCCAATCCCAAGAAACTCCTGATCTCTGCTACCGAACTCGGAGTCTTCCAAGATTCCACTGCTGAAATCTTCTTCGGATCCACTGAAATACCATCACCAGTCACAACATGCCCCAAGAATTCCACCTTGTCCAAGAAAAACTCACATTTGGACAACTTTCCATACAGCTTCTCCTTCCTCAGCACATCCAACACAATCCTCAAATGCTCCTCATGCTCCTCCGGTGTCCTCGAGTATATGAGTATGTCGTCGATGAACACCACCACGAACTTGTCAAGGTACTGGTGGAACACCTTGTTCATCAAGTTTATAAATACCGCCGGTGCATTAGTCAAACCAAACGGCATCACCATAAACTCGAACTGACCATACCGAGTTCTAAAAGCAGTCTTCGGTATGTCCTCCGGCTTCACCTTCACCTGATGGTAGCCTGATCTCAAATCTATCTTAGAAAACACCTTCGCACCACTCAACTGATCAAACAGATCATCAATCCGTGGCAAAGGATACTTATTCTTGATAGTGAGATTATTCAAAGCCCTGTAATCAATGCACATACGCACCGATCCATCCTTCTTCGGTACAAACAATACCGGGGCTCCCCATGGTGAAGAACTCGATCTGATAAACCCCTTATCCTGCAATTTGTCCACCTGCTTCTTCAACTCGACCAGCTCGCTGTTGTTTACTCTATAGATATGTTGCAAAATTGGTTCTGCACCTGGCACCAAGTCTATAGAAAATTCAACATCTCGATCTGGCGGCAATCCTGGCAATTCTTCAGGAAACACATCCAAAAATTCTGCTATCAACGGATGTGGCAACTCCTTGTCTTCCACCATAGCTCCACAAATAATGCCTTCTTCCTGCTCCGCAGCTCCTCTAGCAAACTCGAACTCTGGCTCTCCTGGCGGACCAAACAAAACTCTACCTTCTCTACAATCTATGCTAGCACGGTGCCTACTCAACCAATCCATTCCGAGTACAATATCGTAGCTCGGAAGTGGCATTACAAGTAGACACGCACTCAACTCCCGGCCTCCCAGAGTAACTCTCCGATCCTTGCAAATATCATTAACCAGAATAATGCCTCCCCCGGTCATGATCTTGCAAGTCCTAAGCAAAGACTCAGCTACCAAACCATGCTTTAGAGCAAAAGAAACAGATACAAAACTATGGGAAGCACCACTATCAAACAAAGCTAAAGCTGGAATGGAATCAAGAAGAATAGAACCTGCGATGACATCTCCGGTGGGTTCCTCCTCTTCGACTGTCATAGCAAACGCTCGTCCCTGCCGAGCACCTCCCTGTTGCTGATGCTGGATAAAACGCTGCTGCTGTGTCGGAAGCGGTCCCCTCGGTTGTGCTGCAGGTGGTCTCATCTGTGCCCTCGGAGCTGGAGCTGCTCCCTGAACTGCACGACGAGGACACTCCCTCAATTGATGCCCTTCAGTACCACAATACAAACAAACTCCTAGCCTCTTTCTGCAAACTTCCCAGATGTGGCCGGGCTTCTTGCAGAAGTTGCATAGAGCTTGCTGTAACTGCCTCTGCTGCTGAGGTGCCTGGTAAAAAGGCGCTCTAGCTGGAGTCTGGTTCTGCTGTGGCTGCTGGAAAGGTCTGGACTGGAAATGAGGACGTTTGGCAGATACTGCACTGCCGTTGGCCCCCAGAAAAGAATCACGGTCTCTCTTGGTCTTCAAACCCAGATCCCGCTCAACCTTGCGTGCCTCCGCAAGTATCTCCGAGTATGTCTCATAAAAAGACGGAATAAGAATCTTCACTTCCCAGTTTAGACCCTCACGGAAACGAATAGCTCAAACCTCCGGCTCCCTCACCAAGTACTCTGCAAATCGGCTCAACCTACCGAACTCCGCAGCGTATTCCTCCACAGACATGCTTCCCTGAATGAGACTCTCAAATTGTCTCCCCAAGTCAAGCTTGTCTATCCGGGCGAAAAACTTCTTCTTGAAAAGGTCCCTGAATACCTCCCAAGATTATCCTGCGTCAACTAGAACCGGCTCATTCCTGAACCAAGTACGAGCGACGTCGAACAGTTGAAGTCCTACCGCCTCAACCTTCAGATCTTCAGAAAGACGGGACACCCTCATAAGACGCTCAATGTCCTCGAGCCAATCATCAGCATAGACGATGCCCTCCGTCCCTTTGAAAACCCTAGGCTCCAGTTTTTTGAAGTCCTGAATGTTGCCTGGCCGAAGCTGAGCAACTTGAGGAACAACCTGCTGCTGGATCGGAACTCCTCTCTCAACTACAGCACGAGAAAGCTGATGAGCACTCTCGATGCCCTGCCGTAGAATGTCGGTCTGCCTCTGATGTGCCTCTGACTGAGCCCTCTGTGCCTCGAGCATCTCACGAATCAGTGTAAACATCTGTGACGCCTCTGCTGGCACAGGAGGTGGAGGTGGAAGCCCCTCAGATACAGCTGGCACAGTCCTCTGAGTGGGTGGTGGACCTCCGAAAGCAGCTGACACTCCAATCACCGGAGAAGTGACTGGTGCAGGCCCTCGGGATGTCGCAGACCTCTCAGAAGCTGCTCTCCCCTGCTGTGATCTAGTTTTAGGCGGCATCCTGAGACAAAGCGAAAGAAAGAATCAATATGGCACAAGATGTAAGATATCAAGGAAATGACAAGTTTAAGGGATCAAGTATCAATATCAAAGGAGAATAGTTGAATCAAAAGAATTTTCCTAGATGTGATTGAGTATCTCAGCCTATATCCTATATCCTATCGCAGGCTCGCAGTAGTACAACTAAGTTGTCGCACTACCACGACATCACATACTTGTGAAGCTAGACCTGCATGGGCCACCACCAAAAACGTGTCACGACCCGGACCCGGGGTAAGGGTACTCCTCAGTGTCATGTGGAAAAATATATCCAGTCAGGAAAGGAGCAGAGTACAACCCTAACAGCAGTTCTCAAATAATGATAAAAACTATGTAACAGTAAGTAGCTGTGGATAAACAAGATGCACAATAGATAGGAGAGATATATGTACAATAAGGAAATACTGGAAATAAATGCAATAAGGAACAATATGCCAATGAAATAAGAATACTAATGTCTAAGTGTGTGAGTACTAGCTTTAACATGTGATCGGCTTGGGAACTTGCACAAGAGTATAATGGCCTGGTTAATCATACGTGCGGTGTATGATCAACACTCACAAGAAACAAGACATGCACAAGGAGGGTATGATCATATATCTACACTAAAATACTCCCCACCCCCGACTGGTATAATAGATCCAACCACGGTACGTTATGGCACGAGATTCCCCAAGAAGATAGCTAGTCTCCCCGAGAATCGGTGTCTGTACATGTACAAGATAACCAATGAAACAATACTTGCACCATATACACCATATACCAAGGAATAACATCTCATGACGAGATCCGGATATACCAATCCGTGTAACCATAGTGTCAAGAGAACATGTATATCTACACTAGATACAACGAACATAGAGGATATCATAAATGAGAAACTATCAGAGAATGTACTCGCCTGAAGTCCAATGAACAGTCTCACAAATGTCTGACTCGGTGCCTCGAAGACCTAGATATGGAATACAACATTAATACAAGGTCCCGGAAAGAGAACAAGTCAAACTAGGCAATTTCTAGGTCAATAAGTCAATTCTAAGTCAAAAGTCAACTATGGTCAACTCTAAAGTCCACTAAAGTCAAACATGGTCAAACCTAGGTCAACCTTACAAATCATCTATAAAATAATATAGGATAAACTACAACAATTTAGGAATCAAATAGATTCCAAAAGAATCTTACACAAAGTATATTAATAATACAAATAATATATATCATAAATAATATATATGCAAACCAATATTCATACAATTAAAATACTATATTATAATAATTATTATACCTCACAAAACACATATATATATATATACATATATATATATAACAATAATATATATAATATAAATAAAAACTGCCAAAGCGTCACTGAAAACAGGGAGTTAAATAATACAATTGAATTAAAACAGCCTATAGTGACAGTTCCAACTGTCGCAGCAAAAACTGTCGCCAATACTGCAGTGAAATAAATCCACTGCCACTTAAATAGTGACAGTTAACGACTGTCACCGAAAACTGTCATTAAACCGCTGCTCATTCCCGCCGCCACTGCTGTGCTTTTAATGACAGAATCTGTCATTAATGGCTTCAGCGGCTGCTGCTGCTGCCCGAGGCTATTAATGACAGGATCTGTCATTATTAGCTGCTGTCGCTAAAACATTTAATATATATACTATATATATAATATATATATAAATCAATATATTATATATATATAAACAAATAAATAAATAAATACTTATGTATATATAATCTTATACCTATAAACAAATATTAAAAGCTACAATACACATCCAAGTACTAATGTACATATTTTAACATGGCTAGAAGCACATCTAAAATATATACATTAATATACAAAAAGTACATAATAATTATAAATAATATAATTACACAATTAAACATACAATATATTTTATAATTTATATTATTAACAAGTAGTACATATATATTTGCATGTAAGAAATCTATATATATATATATTGTACATAATATTAGCACACACAAAATATAGATCCATGCTACAATAATTACCATAATAAATACACAAAATAAATATATAATATCTATATATATTTACTAATTATGAAATAAGAATTGAACCACAATTAATTAGATCTATGCAAAAATACACACAATTGGAGAGTATCTCACCGTATCCCACTAGATCTAGGATACGCATGCGACACGAGTCCAACACACAACCAAATGCACCCCGAAGGACACAAACAAATCACAATTAATATTTTTGAATAATTCAAAGTGTCAAAAGTAGATCTATGTGTCCGTGTCAAAATACGACATGTTCAAAGCCCCGTGTCGGAGGAAAACCCCCAAATGACACGTATCACCAAATAGTTGGGATACGAACCACAAGTATCCCAATATGGACACGACACTAGCTCCAAACACAAAGCTCATTGTCCAATTGATCTATAGGATCAATTGACACACACAACAAAATGTAAATTCGGAATTCCAACAAAATTGACACAAAAAACACCATAACTTTCTCCATGGGTCTCCTATGAACACAAAACAAAGTCCTATGGGTACTACATACATATAGGTTGATTTTACATGATTAAATCTCAGATTGAGAAGCTATTTAAATGGGAAAATCTGAATTATACCTATTGGGAGATGGATTCCCAATGAAACCTCCAATTGAGATGAACTTGCTTCCAAAATGTAGATCCTTTCTCCTCTTTGTAGATCCTTGCTTCCTTCTTCTAGATCCTTGCTTCCTCCTTCTCTAATGGTGAATTGGGAAGAATTTGGTAGGGAATTGGATTGGGAATGGAGGGAATTTGGTAGTGGGAGAATTCTAGATCTAGATTTGGAATGAGATGAGAGGAGAGAGAAATTTCCCCCCCTCTTTAATAGGCCGGCCATAGCCCCTCCCCCAAGCAATTGTAAAATGTCCAATGTACCCCTTGGGGCCTCTCATGAAGAAATAATTAAGGAAGGAAGCTTCTAGTCTAATCATTTAATTAATTTAATCCATCTCCTTAACTATGGACTTTCTAAATGGGCCAAGTCTAACTAATTAATTCATGTTGGTCCATGGGTCCAAACTAAACTAGTTGGGTCCACTAAAATAAGTCTAAAATAATTAAATAATAACTAACAACAATTAAATAATACAACAAATAATTATTTACCATGCACAATATTTATTTAAATAGGAAATTACCAAAATACCCTTTCCTAGAAAATGTGGTAGTGACAGCTAAATTGGCCAGAGCGTCAGCTTCTAGATTTTAAGATCGAGGCACATGTTCTAAGAAGAATCCTTTAAAAGATATGACTATCTCGATTATTGCTTGGTGATAAGGAATAAGGTCTGGATTATGGACTTCATATACTCTTATGACCTGATTTACGATCAGCTGGGAATCACCAAAAGCTTCCAAGTATTCAACATCCAATTCTTTAGCGACTTGAAGCCCGATGAGTAGGACATTATACTCTGCCACATTATTAGAGCAGGGTTCGCTAAGAGAATATGCTTTATAGATGACGAGTTTGTCAGGAGTCACCAGAACAATTCCTACTCCTAAAATTATATTTCCCTTGGGACCAGTCCGAGAGGCACCATCGAAGAATAGCTGTCATATATCATCTTCTATTACAGAATTACATTCTGCAACTTCGTCGGAAATGTCCTCGTATAGTTTGGAGGTTTCCGGAATTGGATGGGCAGCTGAGAAATCAGCCAAGGCTTGACCTTTCATGGACTTCTGAGGGACGTACACCATATCATACGGTGTTAATAACATCGCCCAAGTCGCGAGTCAGGAATTAAGAACACTCGGCTTACTCATTAATACCCGAAGATGATTGATTTTGGAAATGATATGAATAGTTTGGCCTGTGACGTAATATCGCGTCTTCTGAATAGCAAACATTAGGGCAAAGCATTCTTTTTCTACTGGATTGTATCGATGTTCAGCTCCGATCATTATCCTGCTTAAATAGTAGATAGCCTGTTCATGACCCTCATCGTTCTTCTGTGCGAGGAGAGCTCCCAAAGAATGATCCATTGCTCGAAAATACATCAAAAATGGTCTTCCTATGACGGGAGGCACCAGAACTGGAGGATTAGTAAGGTAGTATTTGATATCGTCAAATGCTTGCTGATAGGCTTCATCCCATACGATAGACACACTTTTCTTCATTAGGCGAGAAAAAGGCTGACATCTTCCAGAGAGGTTGGATATGAATCTCCTGATATAGGCTAGACGACCTTGAAATCCCTGAGTTCTCTCAGATTACGGGGAGGTCGCATCTCTAGGATAGCCTTTACTTTATCAGGATTGACTTGAATGCCTTTGGCGGTAATAACAAATCCTAGGAATTTGCCACTGGATACACCGAGAAAGGACTTTGTGGGGTTCATTTTGAGTTTATGTTGGCGCATCAATTCGAATACCGTCTTCAAGTCTTGGATATGAGTACCCTTGAGGAGGCTTTTGACAGCGATGTCATCTACGTAACACTCCACTGTCTTGCATAGATGCTCATGGAATATGTTACTCATGGCTCGTTGGTATGTAGCCCCAGCATTCTTCAAACCAAAGGGCATGACCGTGTAGCAATATACCCCCAGTGGCGTGCGAAAGGCAGTATGCTTCTCTTCTTCAGGATGTATCTTGATCCGGTTGTATCCTGAGAATCCGTCCATAAAATACATGCGTTCAAAACCGTATGTATTATCGATCATGACGTCTGTGATAGGAAGAGGGAACTCATCCTTAGGACAGGCCGCATTCAGATCTCGGAAGTCGATGCAAATACGAACTTTCCCGCTTTTCTTCATGACCGAGACTACATTGGCGACCCAATCAGGATGTTGCTCTTCACGGATGAACCCGCATGCTATCAACTTTTTGATTTCAGCTTCAATGGCATCCATCATATCCAGGCGGAACCGGCGTTGGTGCTGCTTTACAGGCTTTGAATTGGGCAGTATATTGAGCTTATGGGTAGCCACCTTTGGATCAAGACCTGGAATATCCTCATAATTCTACGCAAAGACGTCGATATATTCTTTTATCAGCTGGATCATCTCTTCCCTTTCTGTTGGGGAAAGATTGTTACTGATAAATATCGGCTTTGGTAAAATTTTATCCCCAATATCGATTTGGATAACTTTATCTTCAGTGGGTGGTTCTCTTTGCTCGAACCGGAGTTCCCATTGTGTATCTATTTGCTGTGCCCAAGAGTTATTTTCAAACGGTTCAGATTCTTGTTCCTCTATTTCGAGAGAATCTGCCAATACCATGTTTGCTGACAATATCCGTGGGAATTTATCATCTGAATCGGAGGACGATAAACTATCCTGAGAAGAGGAAATGGTCTTTCCGCTTGGTTTAAAATTGTTCGAAGCTGCAAGAGACGTGGTATACCCTAACCCGAAGCAAGTTCATTGACAGTAGGGATCACCATGCAACGGCATTCGTCTACCTTTTCCATAGTTGAGGCCTAGCTCCAACTTCAAGTCATAACCCATACTTTGCATGATTTTCAAGGCCCGTGGGCTATATCTGAAAACCTGTATTTTTCCAGCATCAGACTCGTGAGAATCTTCTTGTACAATCAGTCTGCTCCTCATGCGATCGAAGACTATTGGATGTTGATTGCTGCGAGTAGGCGGGATAATAAAGATAGAATCTTCATGTGGCCCATATGTCGTGATGACGTTAGATGTTGATGCCACTTTCCACATATACGAATGATACACTACAAGAAAAAGTCAAATTAACGACGCCCAAAAACGTCGCTAAATGACAAAAAAATATCGCTAAATACTTTTAGCCACGTAATTAGCGACGTTTTACAGAAGTCGGTAATAATAACGTCGCTGAAAGAAAAAATGTCACTAAACGTCGCTATACCGACGTTTTTTAGCGACTTAGAACGTGTCGCTAACTTAGCAACGTTTAGCGACTTTCAGTCACTAATTAGCGACGTAATTAAATGTCGCTAAACGTTGCTAATTAGCGACTTATATAGCGACGTAACTGTGACGTCTTTAATGACCTGGCAGTACTGCCATGTCAGCATTTTACGACGTACAGCGACGTATTTAGCGACGTTTAGCGACAACATTAGCGACGGCTTTTGACGTCGCTAATTAGCGACTTATTTACCGACGTATCAGAAACATCGCTAGGAGTCGCTAAATGTCGCTAAATACGTCGCTAAATTTACAAAAAAGAAAAGAAAATTGAATTGTTCCAAACTGTAATTTATAAATTTCTAATTAAAAATAGACCCGGAGCAACCCTTCGTTGAATTCTCTGGGTTCGCCGACCCCTTCGGTAGAACACTCAACACCAGATTAACAATATTTAATATGAATAAAAGTATCACAGTCATACAATTAATACACACAAATATCACAATCATACAATTAATACACACAAATATCACAGTCACACAATACATAATATATAATTATCACAGTATCACAGGGCATAAACAGCATCACAAATTGTATATTATCACAGTCACACAAAATGCATAATATATAAGTATATAAAACATCACAGTATCAATCTCGAGGATATCCAATACGCTGGGGCAGATACCAGTCCCTCAAATACTTTTCATAAACAGCGTTTATGTTATCAATCTCCGCTATGGGTGCTGGGTGACTAGAACTCCCCGTCTGAGATACAGCCGCTATAGGTGCTGGGTGACTGGAACTCCTCGTCTGAGATACAGCAGGTGGTATCTCTTCCTCCTTAACAGTAGGAGGCATCACTTCCTCCTTAACAGTAGGAGGCATCACTTCCTCCTTAACAGTAGGAGGTATCGCTCTCTTGGGTGCCATCTGGTAAGATAGATGAAAACAAAGAATATAATTGATAACAGATATTACTTAAGACATATCCTTAATAATGTGGAATGAAAGAATTAGATGATAATACGAATGATGATGATTATTAGGGTTTTGTCAAGTCTTCTATTTTATTAGCCCAACTTATAACACTACTCCACATTGCTATTCTAACTGATATCAACTTCTCTTAACCAATATCTTACTATCTAACCTATCTTAACCAATTACCTATCTACCTTAACAACTCATAATCTTATTAGCAGAACTAGAGGAGAGTTAGCCTTAACAACTCATAATCTTTCTCTATAAAAATAAGATAAGTATGAAGTATCATAGTTTTTATATCATAAGTATCACCCAAGTACGAAAGTACTATTTATCTCTCAATGATTTTAAGACTAAAAAAATTTAACTACATCTCACTTCGCTAAATAAATTATTTGGTCAACTATCACTAGAGCTCTATCAAAATTATTAGTAGTGACTTCTCATAACATTGGAAAAAGTAGTAAAACAAAACTGGATACAATAGGTTCCTCATATTCAAATCAAGCTGAAACTACTAGTCGATTCATATCATACCAATAATATGAAAAGCCCACAACTTTGGCTCTCTTAATAAAGAGAGTTCAATCAATTTCATGTGTACTGAACACTTTTATTGTTATATCTTTGTCAGAGGACAGGCACATATTCCTCTCAGATATAATCGAAAAGAAAGAACTGTCCACATATTGTTAGTACCATACATCATTATGCATAATATTGATTCATCATCCCATTAGATCATCCATTAATTTTCTTATGATGTGGGAAGGAAGTGCCACAAACAAGTTGTACTATATTAGTGGGGAAGGAAGTGCCACAAACAACTAATACAACTGGGACAACCATAAACATGAACATCAAGTACAAGTAATGTTCTGACTTATGATGTGAGAACATCATAATTGGCAAAACACAATATCGAAATATGGGAGCACGATACTATTAAAGAATTATAGATCATACACAGACTTATTAAGATGCATTATTAATCAGCCTGTAAAGTTGTATATTGGAATAAAGCATGTAAGAGAGACCTAAAAAGTGAAATAACAAGCCACCAAATTGATCACTGCCTAATTAGTTATTAGTTTACTGGAAATGGATATCCATCATTAGAACAGTTTAAAATATAAACAAAATTTATTGCTTTCTCCTTGTACATTTCTTGTTTTATGTAAACCTTGATTTTTTTCCTTATTATCCCCAGCCTTAACCCAGATCAAAAAACCTAACCCTAACCCTAACCCTAACCCAGGTCAAAAAACCTAACCCTAACCCTAACCCTAACCCCTGATCAAATACCCTAAACCTAACCCTAACCCTAACCCCAGGTCAAAAAACCTAACTCTAACCCTAGGTGTCGTGTGTGTCTGTCAGTGTCTGTGTGTGTGTGTGTGTATCTGCGTCTGTATGTGTGTGTGTGTGTCTGCGTCTGTGTGTGTGTGTGTCTGCGTCTGTGTGTGTGTGTGTCTGTCTGCGTTTGTGTGTGTGTGTGTGTCTGCGTCTGTGTGTGTGTGTCGTGTGCGTCTGTGTGTATGTGTCGTGTCTGTCAAGTGTGTGTTGTGTCAGTGTCATATGTGTGTGTGTGTGTGTGTGAGAGAGAGAGAGAGAGAGAGAGAGAGAGTTAGGGTTTACCTAGAGCTCGAGGAGGAGGAGGGGGATGCCGGAGTAGCCGCAGCCGTGGAGAGCCGGTCGTCGGTCGCCGGAGAAGGGGGGTGGGGGAAATCGAAAGGTTACGAAAACTTTCGAAATTTTCGCATATGGAGGAAAAGAAAACTTAGCCCTAATTAACCAAAATTTAGTGACGTTTAGCAACGTAAAAAAATGTCGCTAAATAAAAATTTAGCGACGTCAAACACGTCGCTAAATACGTTGCTAAATATTTTTAATACATACGTCGCTAATTATGACGCTAAACATCGCTAAATTATACATATTAGCGACGTTTAGCGACCTTAATCAAACTTATAGCGACTAATATTTTTAAATCTTAATAAAAGTCGCTAAACGTCGCTAAATGTCGCCATTCAGCGACGTCTAGCGACATTTTTAACAGAGTCGCTGATTTAGCGACGTTTTTGTTCGGAGTCGCTAAAATGCGTCGCTGATTCCACTTTTTCTAGTAGTGATAGGAGTCTATAACTTCCAGGAATTTTGTGCTATAGGCTCTATATCGTTATATAGGGATGATTCCTGATTAGGAAATTGGGCATCCATATACTGGAAAAGAGGTTCTTTATTATCATCAGAAACTATGTTCCCGGTTGTATTTACATCAATCGACTGTTTGTTGTGCCGAAGGTTGATGACTAAGGGTGGAGGCTTCTGGTCCAGAGTGATCACTAGGGGATCGCTTCCTCCTCCTGATTTGGTTGTGTTCAAGTGGATAGCCATGGGTTCCATGACTTTAGGACGGGTAGTCCGCCCTTTCACCTGGATTGACAGAGGTCGCTCAACAGACGATTCTCCTGGCTCTCGGTTGGATTCCTCTTTCGTCTTGCCCGACACCTCCCTCATGGAGTCTTGGGTGTCCAATATGGCATCGGAGTAGTAGGACTCAACTCCTTTGAACGGGTTGAGATCAGCAAACTCTGTCTTCACTGTCCCTTAGGAGTCTACATATTTGAAACATTGATGTAGAGTAGAAGGAACAATATTGTGATCGTGGATCCATGGTCTGCCCAACAGAATTTTGTAGGACACCTCCGAATCAATGACGTAGCAGGTAGCCACTGATCTAAGGTCACCAATTTGGATCCTCAGACGAATCTTTCCCAACGGCTTGCTCTTCCTGGCGTTGAAGCCCACGATTGTAGTGGTGGTGTAAGCCAGTTCGCTTGTAGGGATCCTCAATGGTCTTAGCAGACTATGAGGGATAATGCTGATCGACGATCCTGGATCTATATGAATCCGATCTACCTCCATGGAGCCGACATATCCGGTGTAATAAAGAGGCCTGTCATATCTATTATGTTTCAATAGCATGTCCTCTTGAGTGAAGGTGATGTTAGGGACTACTTCCATCACACTGTGGCATTGAAGACATGCCATGGGCTCTTTATCGGGAGACTTGAGCTGAGTCAAGCATGCATCTGCCTGCATTAACATTTTGCTCAAGGCCTGACGAGTGTCTTTTGATAGCCTGAGTAGCTCAAAGATGGACAGTCTGGCTGGAGTATTAGCTAATTGGGCCAGGATGTCGAAGTTATAAGGCTTCTCCAAACTTTTGTTTTGAATGTTCTTCAAAGGTTTGTCGAAACGAATTTCTTTCTGTTTGTCCTTGTCCGTCAAAGTCGGTCTAGAAGGTCCTGCCTCCAGTATGACAGGTTCAGGTTCTGGAAGTTTGGCAGCTGAAGCATCTGCCGTTGCATCTTCTTGATTTTCTCTATAGTCTTTGAGGTAGGCCTTCCCTGAACGGGTTCCGGTAGCCAAAGCCTCTTCATCTGATGTCGGGGATATTGCAACCATATGGCATAGTTTGCGCCTGGAGTTGTTTTTAGACTTAGCCTTAGCTGCTTGAGTCTCTTCCTCAATCTCTGACACCAGATCAGGATGAACCCACATGATCTCCCCACGCTTAGTAGTTAAGGGTACTAGGTCATAATTTTGACCCCTGGTTGGAGGAAGATTAACAATGTTCATCATCGCCCGTGGGATAGGTACTACACCATTTGGGACTTCTTGAGGAGACATATTGCCAAATTGGAGAGAGATCATGTTGGCAGTGACCGTCTTCTCACTGTTGTGTAGAGTGATGGCCTTGGCATCGATCAGCTCCTGGATCTTCCTTTTTAGTATATAATACGCCTTGGTAGGGTGATGTACATACCTATAGAAAATACAGTACTTAGGGTTGTTGGTACTGCCGACTTCATTAGGCCTTTTTACCTCAGGGAGGGTGAGCTTGCCACTTTTGACTAGACAGTCGAAGATGCTCGAAATGTCATCATCATCAAAAGAATATTCTTCTATGGGTCTAGAAGTCCCAGGTTTCGTCTGTGTAGTTGCCGTTGTAGGTTGCCTGGACATGTTAATCGCCAGAGCTTCCTTTCCTTTAGAACCACGAGGATGGTCGCTATTGGAGGATGACCTCTTCCCTTTATCAGAGGTGGACATCATGATTCCATTGTCACGCGCCTTTCGACTGTTGTCTTCAGCGGCAACCGCTGAGATGATTAACGAGGGCCAATCATGGAACTGATATGGTCCTGTGAACACCGAGATTAGTGGAAGAATGTTCTTCCTGCAAATGTCTACCAAGGCAGAATCTGGAACTCCGGGAGGCATCTGCAAAGTGGCTTGACGAAAACGTTCGATGAAAGTACGAACGTTATCTTTCTCCTTCTGCTTCACTTCGATGAGTGAGGATATAGACATGTCCATCCCTTCTTCATAGAATCGAGCGAAGAACAGAGTCTTAAAATCTTCAAAGGAAGTAATGCAATTGTCCGCAAGACTACGGTACCATTGATAGGCCACTCCAGACAGACAGCCCTTGAACACTCGAGTGAGAAGGGCGTCATTCCCTTGTAGTAACACCGTCATCATACTGAAGTAGTTCATGTATTGACTTGGTGACGTCTTTCTCTCAAACAAAACCATAGCCTGTGGTTTGTATTTTGGTGGAAAAGGGATCTCGTCCCAGATGGCAGGGTATGGCTGATTGATCCCCAACTTCTTGAGCTGATCCTTATGCTTCAGGGCATCAAATTAGGCTTTTAATTCCCGCACTGCTTGCATCGGATCTTCAGTTGGGAAAGAGACCGCAGAGAGGTGAGAGACCGGCTGTATTGAGACCCCAACAAAAGGAAATACGTTTTTCGGATTAAGAGGTTGAGGAGTAGCTGATTCTTGATTTTGAATAGGCTCCTGACTTGATGGTATATCTATCCCCACCCATAGTTGAGTAGGAGGAACAGGCGCAGCTGTGTGTTGAGTTACCAATATTTGGTGTATACTCTGCATCATGGTATGCATCTAATTGAGTGATATTTCCAAAACAGTGATGCGTTGTTCCGTACTTCCTGATAGGGAAGCTTCCTCATGTTCATCTCCGATGGCATAGACTCCTATTTCCCTGGGTGCTACTGAGGGATCAGTATAGACCTCTGTGGAGATTGAGTCTATGCAGTCAATATCACCTTCAGGAAACTGGCGACCCCAGTGTCGAAATCGGAAGAATATGAACTCGATTGTCGTGACCTCGAGCGAGTGTTTCGAAAAACACCTGCTTCAATGTTCTCGAGGAGTCTGTCGAATCTTCTTTGGCTCAGAGTTCTAGAGGGATGACGTCTTGAACTTCACCTTCCTCTAGGAATATGCGATGCCATGTTTACCGATGCGAATGTCGGTTCTTCTTCCTGTAAGGACAAAGAGTAGTTCAACCGGTCAAAAACTGACCGTCTTGCTTTAGAACAACAGTAATTAACTACAACTTTGTGACTATTACAATAGTGCTCCCTAGGGAGTGTAATAGACATATCAGAAGATCCCTTACCTTTGCATTTCTGGATCAAGAAATCACGCATATCAGGGGGATTAACAGAAGAAGAAGAAGAAGGCTTATTCTGCCTTTTTACATTAGTCGAAACGCGGATATTGGGAACCCCAACCCTCTCTCTGCCGTAGGAATACAGCAGTTCAGCCATGTGAGTAGCACATGATCCATGAGGAGCGTATCTATCCACAAACTGGGTCTTCTTTACGCCGAGAGGCTTGTCCTGACGTAATCTGAAACTCTGCTCAGGTTGGCGTAAAACTGAGGAAGTCCTCAAACTGCCATCAGCATTTCGCGTAATCTGAAGAGCGGACAGATTCTTCTCTTGATGGCGTAAAAGCCGAGAGGTCGGGAAATCCGCCCCTTATTTTCCCTTGCGGAGATTGCAGGGACCATCTGCCCCCTTATAGGCGGGAGATGTATTTTTACGCGCGGGGCACTTTTGAAATTTCTGACTCGGCGCTGAGGCCTTGTCATAAACTATTTCTGCCCCGTCAGTGACGGGAGATGAGTTTTTATGCGCAGAGCGCGTTGTATACTTCTGGATTGGCGTTGAGGCATTGCCAGAAGTTTTGTCTGCCCCGTCAGCGACGGGAGACTGAGTTTTACGTGCAAGGCACAGAGTCGACTTCTGGATTGGCGCTGAGGCATTGCCAGAAGCTTTGTCTGCCACGTCACAGACGGGAGACGAATTTTTACGCACAGAGCGTATAGGTTGGGATGCCATAACCTTGTTGATCGGAGAGAGAGAGCCTGCAGGAAGAGTAGAGAATGTCCGGGGCATCCATACTTTATGCAATTTTCTGCTGTCCTGAACAGATGGGAAATGAGAGCTATCCCCTGCGCGAAGCATGTCTTCATAAGCAGATTGGTCGAATTGGATGACCAGAGTCTTCTTCGTTGATCCGACGGATACAACATCGTATTGAGCAATGGCTTTCTCATCAGAAGAGAAAGTAGTCCCCAGCAGATTCGCCATCTTGTGTTTGATAATAAATGAAAGAAATAAAACTAGGTTTATACGATATTCTTTCTTTGGTTTCCAAATAAGAAAAAGAAGTACAATCAATCCTATACGAGGATGTTAAGTACAAAAATTTAATTCTGGGTAAATATTGCTATAGGAGTCTGATCTGCGGTCGATCACTTTGTCCCTTGGATTACACGATGACGAAGAAGTGCTGTAGAAGAAGGAGAAGCTTCAAAAATCGCAAGAGGGATTGGATGCTCGATGCCAAAGTCATTAATCGCTCCCCTCTGTCTGTGCTCTAGGATCTTCTCTCTCAAAAATAAAATCCTATCCCCCTGCTCCAAATAAAATCCGACCTCCTTTTCCCACCTTCGACCTCCTTGGCCGGAGGTCTCTATTTATAGGGTTTAGGCACAGTCGGCATAGAAGCCGAACAATGGAGAGTAGGGCGCTCTTTACGCGGCGGTTATGATAACTGCTGTCAGGCCCCGGTCCCGCCCGGGCCGCCGCTCCGCCCTGCCCCGCCCCGTACGGCCGGGATTTAACGAACCGGGCACGAATCACCGTGCCTCGGCGCGCCGAACGCGAATCACCGCGCCCGTCCCGCGGGTGCGAGGGAAGGAAGGGAGCTAACGAATGGCCCGAGTCGAGCTTTCGGGGGACGTGATTCCGCACGGGCCTGGGGTTGCGCCTGTGCAAGGCCAATCTTTTAAGTTGATAGTTGGCTATCATCGCATCAATCGAGTTAAGCAGCGGAAAGGGACTTGTTGCAATACAATGCATTTAGCCAACTGAGTGTTCGGGACAATCGAGGCAACTTGGGTTTCCTTTAGCAAAGGCACACGTTCGTTCCATACATTATGCCCCCTTATACGATAGCATTCTCGGGGCAACAATCGAAACCAGGATTTCTGGGTCTTCGGGACTGTGGCACGCCTATCGCTTCCTCGGACGATCCAGTACCTGCGAACAAGTAAACTGTTGGTGGGTCAGCACTTTATACAAGTACTGGTGAGATAAATCAACTGAACAGAAACAAGTATTCACTCAAACCAACACTAAGTAATCATGTTATAAAACATTACATTACTAGTGATCTTTCTAGTTTTACCTAGGTTCGTTTTATGCAGTTCTAGCAGAGTCATATTACATTGCTTTGGAAACATGTTTGGAAACAGAGTTTCATATGTAATATGCAAGCAAGCAAGCCGTTCATGTTTCAGGGTGTGTGCAGAGTGTCTCGTGTGACTCCAGGGACAGATGCAAAGCTAGACACACAATGCACGATCTTAGGGGCAGTCACTATCCAAGCCAACACAATGACTTAGCTATATGCAGGACGGTCCCCGAGTATCTCAGGATCGGCAGCTGGTGGAACAGCATACCAATGACTCATTCTCTGAAGCTAATGGCAGCTGTGACCCATGGTGGCATGGACGCATGTAGTTCAGCTCTCCACCAAAAGCCATTGTTCGACCGCGTGCGAATGCATGGAACACTATCAAATAAACTCTAGTATGCAGACGAGATGAACCATCTATAAACAATCTTTGTTGCGGGGCAATCCGACTTATCACTTGAACACGTTCAGGCACAGTATGGTTCTCTCGAAGCATAGACGATAGTGAACATGTTCATGCACTCTAAGCAGGCGATTCAGGATTCTCGTTTAGCAGACATTGTTTCAAAGACAAACTAGGTGAGTTCGTTCATTAACATGCAAGGCAGGTTCTATCATTCTCTTAAGGAAACATTACAAGCAAAAACTCAGGTTATTATTAAGGCGTGCAAGAATCAGAGAACGAAGTTCTGCCCACTCACCTTGATATATAACGCCGGCGCGGAGCGGGGCGTTACATACTTACCAACCAACAAAAAGTTTCGTCCTCGAAACTTCAAGGATAAACTTCTCGATATCCCGAGTAGCGATAGTGCCGTCCCTCGTCGTACTCAATCGAAACAATCAAGCAATTCAAGTTCAGAAAACATTTGCACTTTAAGAATATCTATGGACTTATTGTATGGAACGCTCTTTGCAAAACCATATCGATAAACTCAGAGTCATAGCAACGGATTTGGGCCAGAGAATCGATTCCGCTCTGATACCATTCTGTCACGCCCCGGTCCCGCCCGGGCCGCCGCTCCGCCCTGCCCCGCCCCGTACGGCCGGGATTTAACGAACCGGGCACGAATCACCGTGCCTCGGCACGCCGGACGGGAATCACCGCGCCCGTCCCATGGGTGCGAGGGAAAGAAAGGAGCTAACGAATGGCCCGAGTCGAGCTTTCGGGGGATGTGATGCCGCACGGGCCTGGGGTTACGCCCGTGCAAGGCCAATCGTTTAAGTTGATAGTTGGCTATCATCGCATCAATCGAGTTAAGCAGCGGAAAGGGACTTGTTGCAATGCAATGCATTTAGCCAACTGAGTGTTCGGGACAATCGAGGCAACTTGGGTTTCCTTTAGCAAAGTCACACGTTCGTTCCATACATTATGCCCCCTTATACGATAGCATTCTCGGGGCAACAATTGAAACCAGGATTTCCGGGTCTTCGGGACTGTGGCACGCCTATCGCTTCCTCGGACGATCCAGTACCTACGAACAAGTAAAGTGTTGGTGGGTCAGCACTTTATACAATTACTGGTGAGATAAATCAATTGAACATAAACAAGCATTCACTCAAACCAACACTAAGTAATCATGTTATAAAATATTACATTACTAGTGATCTTTCTAGTTTTACCTAGGTTCGTTTCATGCAGTTCTAGCAGAGTCATATTACATTGCTTTGGAAACATGTTTGGAAACAGAGTTTCATATGTAATATGCAAGCAAGCAAGCCGTTCATGTTTCAGGGTGTGCGCAGAGTGTCTCGTGTGACTCCAGGGACAGATGCAAAGCTAGACACACAATGCACGATCTTAGGGGCAGTCACTATCCAAGCCAACACAATGACTTAGCTATATGTAGGGCGGTCCCCGAGTATCTCAGGATCGGCAGCTGGTAGAACAGCATACCAATGACTCATTCTCTGAAGCTAATGGCAGCTGTGACCCATGGTGGCATGGACGCATGTAGTTCAGCTCTCCACCAAAAGCCATTGTCACTATCAAATAAACTCTAGTATGCAGACGAGATGAACCATCTATAAACAATCTTTGTTGCGGGGCAATCCGACTTATCACTTGAACACGTTCAGGCACAGTATGGTTCTCTCGAAGCATAGACGATAGTGAACATGTTCATGCACTCTAAGCAGGCGATTCAGGATTCTCGTTTAGCAGACATTGTTTCAAAGACAAACTAGGTGAGTTCGTTCATTAACATGCAAGGCAGGTTCTATCATTCTCTTAAGGAAACATTGCAAGCAAAAACTCAGGTTATTATTAAGGCGTGCAAGAATCAGAGAACGAAGTTCTGCCCACTCACCTTGATATATAACGCCGGCGCGGAGCGGGGCGTTACATATGCTACCCACATCTAAATGATCTCTCGACTCTGCGTGTAATGGGTGTCCCATTATGAGGTAATACGTATAACTGCTGTGAAGATCACGGCATGCAAGCCACGTGGGTAACTGCCCCTCGCGTAGAGATGATTGGTGTAGAAGCCGAATAGTTGTCAAGTTGGCATAGAAGCTAAGTAGGCGTAGAAGCCCAGTAGCTGTCTTGTTGGCATAGAAGTCCAGTAGGCACAGAAGCCTAATAGCTGACATATAGACGTAGAAGCCCAATAGCTGTCAAGTTGGCATAGAAGCCAAAATAGGCGTAGAAGCCCAGTAGGCGTAGAAGCCCAATAGCTGACATATAGGCGTAGAAGCCTAATAGCTGTCAAGTTGGCATATAAGCCAAATAGCTGTCCTGTTGGCGTAGAAGCCAAATTCTGCATAAAGCTAAATGCTGACTGGGGTCTTGAGCATATTCCTGGCCAAATAGCCTTATTACGCACTTTTGCAAACATGGCCTGAGTTGGCGTATTTCGAGAAGATAGCATACGACGTACTCCTATAGTCGAAAATAGCCAGGTCAACGTATTTCGAGGAGATAGCATACGACGTACTCCTATAGCTGAAAATAGCCTGATGGCATAATATGCAGGGATGGTGATGTGGACGTATTAGCCCTAATTATAGCTCTCCCAGTCATTGGAAATAGAACAAAATCTCGTGCATTAAATGCAGAGATCTGCCTCCATCTTGCGTATTAATTGCAGAGACGTGCCTCGGATTCTGTACGAAGAGCAGCTTTTGACGTGGCGGTCAGCTTTGTCTCATCTTGAGCGTAAAATCTCATGTCTGCCTATGTAAAATAGGCAGCGTATTACTTGAATACGTAAACGACGTCTTATATCAAGGCTTTGTCACTAAACGACAGTCTGGGGCTCTGTACAAAATCATCATTACAGCCGTCGTCTGGATAGTCGTGCAGTACTCTTTGTCAGAAGTTAGGTTCATTGTACTGTCTGACAGGTTCATTCGAGGAATACGAAGAGTTCCTCGTATATTTTTCCGCTGCATTAAAAGCAGATGGGTTTTAAGCCAAAGTGGTGATGTAGCAACCTTTTTACGCTGAAGCAGTCTGGAGATACTGTATTACGCGGGTTATTCTGGAGCTACATTTTACGCTGAATAGCGTTGAAGCTCTGCTGTTACGCCAATGGCTCTGAAGTCATGTCTTATGCCACCCAGTGCTGGAGCTCTGCTGTACGCGGCTTCCCGCATGTTGAGAGTTTTACGCGTAGAATTCCTCAGCGTATTTTTATGCTTCTACAGCCGCCGCCGCCGGAGCACGCAGCCGCCGCAACCACCGCCGGCCAGTAGCGACCCCGCACACCGTGTAAGCAACAGCAGAATTCGCAGAGACAAACCTCCCTTCACACGCTATTTTTTGCCACCTCGCTCGACGAAACTCGACCCGTCTTCGCTGGTACGATCCCGACCTATACCTCTCTTAATCCCGTAGATTAGTTTCTATCGTGCAGCGTGCAAACCTAGATAAAAATTGATGCCAAGTCGAGGAAAAACTACGTCATTTAATTTCAGAAATTCTGTTGTGATGACCCATATTCAAGGACTCGTATCTCCCACCACAGAGATCCAAATTTAGATTTTCTTCTTGCTATGTGAAGACCACCTAACCTAGATTATTTTCTATCAATTATATTATTTTAATTAATGTTGTATACAAAATTAAATTAGGTTAAAAATCTATAAAAACCTGTTTTTTGAAACACAAAAAATTATGATACGGAACGCGCCCCGCCAAACGGGACCGCCCTGTCGTTTACCAAGTATACCAAAAGGTGCACACGGTATACCCAGACGTGTGAGCTTTTGCAAAAACTGATTTGGACGCGTGTGCGCGTCGGAATCACCCCGCATCCGTAAAAAGTTTCCGTATCACAACTTTTATAAAATATCGTGCCATTTAGTGTACGCTTGTCAGAACGTAACAAAACTTGTGCCATTGGATTCGTGGTATTGCGCTAGTCCTGTAATCCAAGTTTCATGAATTCTGAGACAATTGACCAAGTCGTCTATTGGCGGGCTCCATGGTTGATTTTTTGAGCGAATTTGTGTACGACTCACCGGAATCTAAAATTGGATGTATCGCTGAGTTCATATTGACGTTTAGAATTGGTTTGACCTATAATTTGTTCCATTTAGAGACCTTTACCCCTGGCACATTTTTTGGTACAAAGTGGGCCACATGTGGACCCCGCTTTGATCCGAAATTACCGTTTTACCCCTGTGTCCAAATTGGACGAAAGGGTAGTATTTTTTAGCTATCTTGCTTATTCTGGGAACGTTGGTGATATTTATTTTAGCATCCGGAGACGTTCATTCTGAGGTCGTAGCTTCTGATCCTGTGTACTTGACTCCTGGACGTTATACCTTGCAGCTTTCTTACCAGGTAAGATACCTTGCCAAATTATTTATAGTACTTTTGCATGCTATTTATATTTCTGTATATTCATTGCATTTTTGTATATTTATTGCATGTGTAGTTTCTTTGCATTCATATGTCAAAAAATTGTGAGGCTTAGATCGAGTAGCCTACCCTTGCCCATACGTCAAAAAGTTGTCCTCATTTGCATTCATATAGATTGTCTTGTACAGCGTACTTATATATTTTCAAATATTATGCATGTTTACTATATTCAAATTGGCTTGCTTCTATGTATCTTGTTACATCTCTCTGAGGACCTGGTCCCTTTCCAGGTGTAGATGTTCATGACTATTCGCAGGAGCACGGATCAGGACTTACTACTTATCTCTTCCGAGGAGGTCTTACCTTCTGAGCATCATTGATTATATCTAGCGATGGATCATCTTAGCTGATATACTTCTGCCATCACCTTATTTTATTTTGGAGATTACCCTTCTTCCTCATTTTAGTATTGATATAGTCATTGGTAGTGGATTTGTCTCCACCCGATTATTAGTTTATGGATTATTCAGACTCTTTATTCTAGTTTAGTTATATTCCTTTATGTGACTGGTTGTGGGATGAGATTAGTTTTTTTGTGACTTGTGATAATATAGATACCACATGTGAGTTTTATTTATATTACAGCGTACGTGTGTATATGGTATCCATATATTGGAGTTGTCATATACATACGGCTGATATGCTTACGTGTTCCTAGTCCTACGTATTTTGGGACTGGGACGTGACATTACTATTGGGCTGAATTCTAACTAGAATTAAATGTTGGTCCATGAATCTAATCTAAACTAGTTAGGTCCACTAACACAAGTCCAAAATAAAATCTAACATCTAACAATAAATAAATAATATAATAAATAAATATTCAATATACACAATATTTAATTAATTATGAAATAATAAAAATATCCTTTCCTAGAAAATATGGTAGTGACAAGTCTACCCCCCTTAAAATAATTTCGTCCTCAAAATTCAAAGATGAAACTATCCCCAAAAAATAAAACAGAACAGAATCAGGAAAGAACATACATCAAGGTACAAACAAATATAGGTAACGCTCTCGCATTTTATCCTCCCTCTCTCAGGTAGACTCACCCGAAAAATGATGCCTCTATGCGACGCATACCAAGAGAATGGTCTGGTTCCTCAGCACCTTCTCTCTCCGATCCAGAATCTCAACTAGCTGCTCTGGATAGCTAAGAGTAGGGCCCACCTCTATCTCCGAGTGATCCAATACGTGACTAGGATCCGCCACATACTGTCTCAACTACGACACATGAAACACGTTATGCAGTCCTTCCAATATAGGTGGCAAGTCTAGTCTGTAAGCAACTGTACCGACCCTCTCGAGAATACTGAAAGGTTCGATGAATCGCGGACTAAGCTTCCCGTCTCCACCGAAACGAATCATGCCACGTGTCAGAGAAATTCTCAGAAATACCAAACCACCAACCTAGAATAAAACACAGCCTTAGCACTCTAACAAAACAAATAATCACAAGCAATATAAAATAAAATCTATACCTCAAACTTCAATGGTCTCCGGTGGCTATCGGTCTAATATCGCTGTCTGTCCTACGCCACTCGAAGTCTATCCCTGATGTGCTTCACATTCTCAGCTGCATCCACGACCATCTCTGGTCCCAATAAGTCTCTCTCACCAACATCATCCCATGATACCTGAGTGCAGTATCTCCGTTCATACAATGCCTTAAATAGTGACATCTCGATACTGGTCTGGTAGCTGTTATTGTAAGAAAATTCTACCAAGTGAAGATAATCCTCCCAAGAGCCTCCAAAATCCAAAACACAAGTGCGTAACATGTTCTCGAGAGTCTGAATAGTCCTCTCCGACTTTTCGTTGATCTGAGGGTGATATGCGGTACTAAACTTGAGCTGAGTGCCCAAGCTAGCCTACAAACTCCTCCAGAAGTGGGATATGAAGCGACTATCCCGATCCGAGACTATGATCACAGGAACTCCATGTATTCTGACTATCTGACGCACATACATCTCTGCGAGCTTCTTCGTAGATGTACCCACTTTGAATAGCAGAAAGTGGGCTGATTTGGTCAACCTGTCTACGATGAGCTAAATCGCATATTTACCTCCTAGAGAACGTGGAAGCCCTGAAACAAAGTCCATCGTCACATGCTCCCACTCCACTCTGGAATGGGTAAAAGCTGAAGCAATCCACCTGGCCTCTGTCTCTTTGTCTTTACCTACTGGCATACCAAGCATCTGTATACAAAGCTAGCCACTTCCCGCTTCATACCATACTACCAAACATGCTATCTCATATCCTTATACATCTTGTTGGCACCTGGATGCATAGAGTAATGAGATCGATGCACCTCCTGAAGAATCTTCTCGCACAATTCTCTACTCGGCACACACAATATGGTACCATGCCGTAATAATTCATTATCTGCAATACTGAAGTCCTATCCGGACCTGTGCTCTGATGCTCCTCAGAGACTCATCCTCGAATTGTGCGTCTCTAATCCGGTCCATCAACTCCGACTGTACCTAAAGTCCCCACATCTGTGCTGCAACTCCAGTAACTAATATCTCAATACCCAAGCTATCAAGATTGACCAATAAATGACATAATTGTTGTTCTCCTTAAATTATTTGGCCCTTAGGTCAATTAAATAATTAGGAGATGATTTATTTTCTTTTTGTTCTATATATGTTTCACACACACACACACAGACATATATATATATATATATATATATATATATATATATATATATATATATATGACTCCTTAAATTATGGGTCCTAGGCACATGCCTAAGTTGATTGTAGAGACGGCTCTGCCCTCTCCTACCACTAGACTAGATGTCATTGGCAATATATATATATATATATATATATATATATATATATATATATTGGACCATTTATCGATTTGTGTGTGTCATCCTTGCGCAAGGGCCATGCTAATCTTCTCTGTATCGTTCCAATTTTATCGGATGTCCCCGAAGACACACACACACACACACACACACACACACACACATATATATATATATATATATATATATAGAGAGAGAGAGAGAGAGAGAGAGAGAGAGAGGGGTTAATTTTTGAGCATTTCTTTGTATGTGTGTGTGCGCATATATATATATATATATATATATATATATATATATATATATATATATATATATATATATATATATATATACACACACACAGAGGGGTTGGTTCCAAAATATTAAGTCACCAGGCTGATTTTTGAGCATTTCTCTGTATGTATGTATGTATGTATGTATGTATGTATGTGTGTGGGTGTGCGTGTGTATATATATATATATATATATATATATATATATATATATATATATATATACTGACACCTCTTATGTTTCGTGTTTGTTACGCGAACCTCTCCTTGTTTAAAAATAAATACACTAACACTTCCTATGTTTTGTGTTAAATATATGGACCATTCCTAAGTTTTATAATTTATGTAAATGGTTTTTCGCTGACTATCCCTACTGAAAAAAAAGGGCAGGGGATGCTAGTGTATTTATCTTTAAACTAAGGGAGGTCAGCTTAGTAAACACAAAATATACGGGGTGTTAGTGTAAATAATCCATTTATGTGTGTGTATGTTGGGGGGGGGGGGGAGGGGGGGGGGGGGGATTGGTGATCCGAAAGTCTACTCATATTCCTACGTAAGCCATACACATGTGGTAAACTTTATTCTGATCGGAAAGTCTACAACTCAGTTAGAATAACCAATTCCTGCTCGAAGGCTTACAAATCCAGCCTGAAGGCTACATCTCAGTCCAAAGATCTTGCACCATCACCGCAACTGTACCGTATCTGTACCGTGCCCACTTCGCTTAATTTTCTCACAATGAAATCAAAATGCTTTTTCCGTTGCTCGAACTAGTAAGCTTCGGCAGCAAATTATAAATTATAAATTATTTGGAGGGGGAGGTGGGGGTGGAGGAATATGTCTCACTCTAACCATTTGAGCTAAAGGTCTTTAGCAGCAAATTATAAATATATGTTTAAATGTAAAATTATAAATATATGTTCAAACCTTTGTAAGATCATATTGACTCCTTAATGTAAAATAATTGATGTTGATTGCAAGGTGTCCGTGTAACACGAGTGTTCTAGAATGTCCAATATCACTTCTTCTTTCTTCTTTCTTCTTTCTTGGAAATTTGATGTTTTTTTTTTTCGTTTCATGAATTGATCTTTACTGATACCATTTAACATAAAACTAGAACTAAAACAAAATTGTACGTAAAAATTTATTTATTTTCAATGATGGTTTTTATATAAAAATTTATCCACTTAGCCACGGTCCCACTTGAAAGGACATAAAAATAAAAAAAATATAAAAAGAAAACAAAGAAAGAAAAGTAAAAAGTAGAAGAGTAGACAGATGTTTTTGGAGTTGAGATAGAAAAGTAAAAAGTGGAAAGTAGAAGAGTAGATAAATGTATTTGGTTGAGATAAGAAAGTAAATAGTGGAATATAAAAGACTATATTATAATAGTGGTAAATTATAATTAATTCACATAACAAATTAAAAGTTAAAATTTTATAACTCACATAAAAATAAAAATAATTAATTAATTTAATAAACAGAAAATTTGTTGTACAGAAAATATTTAAAAAAAAATTAACTAAAACAATTTTTTTTTTAAAAATTTGAAATCACGAAAGGTTTTGCCATCATTGATGGCGAAAATCTGAATTTTTCTTTTTATATTTGTAAAATTTTTGCCAACTCGGTTGACGAAAATTTGGCTTTCGCCAACCAAGTTGGCGAAAATGTGACAGTGGTTTTTTTTTTGGTTTTTTTTCTTGGTTTGATTTTTTTGGTTTTTTTGTGATGATTTTTTTTTGGATAATTGGATTTGGTTTTTTTTTTTTTTTTTTGAATTAAGAATTAAAATTTTATCAACTCAAAAAATAATTTCTAACTAATTAAGAGTTAAAATTTTATATCTAAAATATTATTTGATTAGTTATTAGTTAGTTTAATAAATAATTTACAACAAAAAATTTGTGTTATCTGGATATGACACCTGTATTTTTAATTAATTATTAAGTAATTGAAGTCAAATTTTAAAAAATTAATAAATAATAAATATTCATTAACAAAACGTAAATACATAATTTTTAAAAAGATGTAAAACAAAATTAATTAACTGATAAATAAATTTTTTAACCCACATCCGACTGTCAATTCTGGATGTGGCTAGCGCTAAATCATCCTTACTTTTTTTTTTTTTTTTTTTCCGAAAGAAATTGATAGACGTCACTTCTGTCCGTTTCTGTTTCTGTTTCTGTTTCTGTTTCTTACCAAATGCAGGATTTACACTCTCCCCACACCTCCAATTCCATATGAATTAGCAAATCCGTTCCCACTTCTTAATCATAATCCTAAACCTAATAACAGAACAGGCCTATTCAGATGTAGATATGTATATACACGTTTGCACAACGAGTCTTTGGAGATTAATCCAACCTGCTGCATGATGTTGACATGCAGGGCACGGTTTCCACGTGAAATTATCATGGTGAAGACAAATCAATTCCATTTGTTGTTGGCAGATACGAAGGAAAACTCAAAAAACAAAGTCCATCCACATCTCATTTGTTGTTCTCCACATGGGAAGAGCAATCCAACTCGAGTGTTCCTTGTGGTTATCGAAAAAAGATATAAGATCTTTGTTAGATAATAAAAAATTATTTGATCGAATTATGGGAGCATATTATTCTTTCTATTTTATTTGATGAGAGTTAGGAATAGTAGATCCAAAAAATATGCAACGCAGCATGCACAAAATTTTGAATGTTAAGTCGAACATCTTAAAAAAAGAAAAAGGAAGTAAGGAGTGAGCAAATGTTCGGTTCGGTTGAACTGGACAATTTTTTTTAAGAATCCGAATTTGATCCAAACAGTTTGGGAACTGAACCGGATTCGGATCGAACCGAATCGAACTTAAATGTTTTGTTTAATCAGTTATTTGGGCTCTTTTCTAGGTAAAAAAAATTTGCAGGATTTTTGTTCCCTATCATATAATTCTAAATCAGAGTTCCCAGAAAACATGATAAATATACAAAAATTATTACAAGTGGGATCTTAAACAAGAATATGCAACAAAAAAATTATTACAACTTGGAAAATTTTCCACTTGTAAGGTCCATCATTCTGAAATATGCTGGGAGTCAAGTCTGCTGAAGGGGGCTGAGTTCGGTCCGAACTCAGTCCAAACTCGGTGTGGTATTCCAGAACCTCAAAATCGAAGTCGGTCCGAGTTCAGTGTCGGCGGCGACTGCTCGGGTTTTGGAGTTTTTAGGTTATATTTTGAACCGTTGGATGCTAGTGGAAGACTGAATCTTATGGTTCGCTATTTTTAGGGTTTCCTAACCCTAAAATAGGTTTCTCATCCTATAAATAGGGAGGAAAGTGGATGCACAAAGGAAAAGCACAAGTTGGAGATTCGGTGCTCGTCCACAGAAAATCTAAGAGAAAGTCCGTGCTTTGCTCTTAGGACTTCGCCATCCAAGATAGAAGGAAGAAGGAAATCTAATCGAGGAGTCGTCAACTTCGGTTAGGGAGATTGCTACGGATTGGTGAGTGATTTCAATCGTAATCTTCTGTTTTTCTTCTTCTTGAGTGTGGTGATGGGGTTGAACTTATTAGGGCAAAGGATTTTAACATTAGTTTATGCAATCTTATAATTTTATCTGAGTTATAAATGTTAGAATTTGTCCAAGTGACGTAGTCACCGTCATATACTTGTCTTTATCTGTGCTTGGTGTTCGTAGATTGGTTAGTTATCTCAGGTGGATTGGCAAAATGCTTCTTCTGCTGCGCGACCAACACGTGGTATCAGAACGCATGTGTTCCCAACAATTGGTATCAGAGCCAGGTTCTACTTGAGAGGGAAGGTTCAACTATATATATGGAACAGATGAACACTCGTATGATCACCCTCACAGGGAAAAACTGGACGTTTTGGAAGCCAAGTATGGAGGATCTACTCTGGTGCAAGAACTTATATGGTCCGTTGGAGGGCGATATCGTAAAGCCGACGGACAAAGGTGCTGATGACTGAAAACGACTAGATCAAAAGGCTGTTGGATTCATCCGCCAATGGCTGGATAACTCGGTGTTTCATCACGTGTCTATGGAGAGTTCTGTAAAAGCATTGTGGGAGAAGCTGCATTCGTTGTACGAAAGGAAGATGGTTGGAAATAAGGCATTTCTGATTTGTCAACTCGTCAACTTGAAGTACACGGAGGGTGAAATGGTGGCACAACATCTGAACAAGGTTCAGGACATCATCAATCAGCTGTCTGCGATGAAGAAGGTGATTGATGATGAACTTCAGTCTCTTTTGCTTTTGAGTTCTCTGCCGGAAAGCTGGAAGACGTTGGTGGTGTCGGTGAGCAACTCCGCTCCTGATGGAGTTGTCATGATGGAGGCAGTCAAAAGCAGCTTATTGAATGAGGAGATCCGACATAAGCAAGTGGAATCGTTATAGGAGTCCGCTCTGGTGGCTTCCTACGGGAAGGGAAGACCCAAGTTATAGACGAGGACAGGGGGAGTTCTCGGGATCTTGTAATTGTGGACTACAAGGAGGGCTGCTATCACTGTGGTGAAAGGGTCATATCAAGAGGAACTGCATGAAGCTAAAAGCTGATAAGACAAAAGGCAAGGATGATCAGGAGGATCTTACGACTATGGGAGATCTCATCATCAACCAACGCAGAGGAACCTTGTGGCATGTGTCATGATGACGAATGGGTCATGGACACGGGGGCGTTGTATTATGCCACTCCATATAGGAGGATCTTCACGTCATACCACGACGATAAGTTTGGACGTGTGA